>UESW01002322.1:0-100935 GCA_900491605.1 Calamus simplicifolius
AAAGAAAGGCACCCGGAGGTTCAAAAAGAAGGCAATGATGGCCACATGGAGCGATTCGGAAAGCTCAAGTTCCGAAGAAGAAGAAAAGAGTGAAATGGCCAATCTATGCTTCATGGCGGACAATGATGAGGTAAGTCCGAGTTTTCTTGATGACTTCACTTTTGATGAATTGCATAGTGCTTTTTATGAATTAATGGATGATTTTGCAAACCTAAGTTCAAAGAACAAAGATTTGAAAACTCAAATGCAAAAACTATCTTAGAAAATGAAAAGCATGTTGTAGATAAAGAACTTTTGATAAAAGAAAAAGAAAGTTTGAAAAATGAAGTTGATAGACTTAAGCCTATAGTTGATAAATTTACTTAAGCTCTATCAAACTTAATATGATTTTGGAAAATCAAAGAGCTATTTTTGATAAAGCTGGATTAGGATATAATCCACTTAAAACAAAAATTTTGAAAATTTTTTACATGCTGAAAAATCATAAAATTACTTGTTTTAAATGTGGAAACAAAGGACATAAATCTATATGTGTAAAACTTACATAAAAAGAAAAAGATGATTTGGGTTCCCAAAGGAACAATCTTTATGCACTAACCATGAAGGACCCAAGAAGGCTTGGGTACCTAAAATTAAGACTTAAATTTTTGCAGGAGTGTCTTGCGGCCAAAAGATCAAAAGAAAGTGGTATCTTGATAGTGGCTGCTCAAGACACATGACGGGTGACAAGGATCAATTCATCACCCTTGAATCAAAAAGAGGAGGAGTTGTTACTTTTGGTGATAATGGTCAAAGGCCAATCATGGGTTTGGTAAATTCAAATAACTCCATCCACTATATTGAAATGTTTTATATGTTGATGGTTAAACATAATTTAATTAGTATTAGCCAATGTGTGATAAAGGTTTCAAAGTTTCATTTGAAGCTTCTATTTGCACTGTTTCTAATCCCATTGATAATAGCATTATTTTGTTGGTAAAGAAATGGCAATGTATACTTAATTGATTTGAGTAATTTATCTACTAGTAATCATTGCTTAGTTGCTAATAATGCTAATATGAATGAGATTGGTTGGCTATGGCATCGTAGATTAGGTCATGCAAGCACACACCTAATTTCAAAATTATTAAAATGGATTTAGTTAAAGGATTCCAGTTAGATTTTGAAAATAATCGAATTTGTGATGCATGTCAATTTGGAAAACAAACTAGAAACTTCTTTCAAATCTAAAATGTTGTTTCCACTTCTAGGCCACTAGAGCTACTTCACATGGACCTTTTTGGACCTACTAGAACCACAAGTCTAGGAGGAAAGAAATATGGTCTTGTGATAGTAGATGATTACTCTAGATTCACTTGGGTATGTTTTTGGCTCACAAAGATGAGACTTTCTCAATATTCTGAAATTCTTTAAGAAAGTCACAAATGAGAAAAACACACCATAGTGTCTCTTAGAAGTGATCATGGAACTGAATTTGAAAATCACTTATTTGAAAAATTCTTTTCATCATCAATTTTTCTGCACCTAGAACACCACAACAAAATGGAGTTGTAGAAAGAAAATAGAACTTTAGAAGACATGGCCCGTACCATGCTATGTGAAAGCCAACTTCCAAAATACTTTTGGGCGGAAGCTATAAACACAGCATGTTACATCTTAATAGAGCCCTAATTAGGCCAATCCTTAAGAAAACTCCTTATGAACTATGGATAATAGAAACCAAATTTAAGTTATTTTCATGCATTTGGTTGTAAATGTTTCATTCATAATAATGGTAAAGATAATCTTGGAAAATTTGATGCAAAATCTGATGAAGGCATTTCTTAGGATATTCAACATCTAGTAAAGCCTATAGAGTATTTAACAAGAAAACTTAATTGTAGAAGAATCTATTCATGTAGTTTTGATGAGTCTTTATCAAGTTCAGAAAAATTGATGATGAGGAAGATACAAACTTTGATTGAAATTATCTTCAGATCATGAACAAGAAGCTAAAGATGATGATTCACCTAGGATTGATGTATTGATACTGCTCATAATGATAAGATCTACCTAGAGATTGGAGATATGCTTATGGTCATCCAAGGAATTAATTATAGGTGATCCATCTCAAGGAGTAAGAACTAGATCATCAATGAGAAATATCAATAATCATCTGCATTTGTATCTCAAATTGAACCTAAAACTATTGAAGAAGCTGAAAAAGATAGTAATTGGATGTTAGCTATGCAAGAAGAATTAAATCAATTTACTAGGAATAATGTTGGACCCTAGTTGATAGACCTAAAGATCATTCTATAATAGGATCTAAATGGGTATTTAGAAATAAATTAGATGAAAATGGCATAGTAATTAGAAACAAAGCTAGATTAGTTGCAAAAGGATATAATCAAGAAGAAGGATTGATTTTGATGAAACTTTTGCACCTGTAGCTAGATTAGAAGCAATTAGATATACTTGCATTTGCATGTCATATGAATATCAATTATTTCAAATGGATGTTAAAAGTGCATTTTTAAATGGTTTTATAAATGAGGAAGTTTTGTTGAACAACCACCTGGTTTTGAAGATCATGAATTTCCAAATCATGTTTTTAAATTACACAAAGCACTATATGGTTTAAAACAAGCACCTAGAGCTTGGTATGATAGATTAAGTAAATTTTTAATTGAAAATGATTTTCTAGAGGAAATGTTGATAAAACCTTATTTTTGAAAAGAAAAGAAAGGATTTATTAGTAGTACAAATATATGTTGATGATATTGTATTCGGTGCTACTAACAATCTCCTTTGTCAAGAATTTGCTAAGTTAATGCAGGGTGAATTCGAGATGAGCATGATGGGAGAACTCAACTTCTTCCTAGGACTTCAAATCAAACAAAGAAAGAGGGAATTTTCATCAACCAAACAAAGTACACAAAGGAAATACTCAAGAAGTTTGGAATGGAATCAATCAAACCCTTGGAACACCAATGAGTCCTTCATGCAAATGGACAAAGATGAAGAGGTAAGAAAGTAGATCAAAGCATTACAGAGGTATGATCGGATCTCTTCTTTACTTAACTGCAAGTAGACCAGATATCATGTTTTCTGTTTGTTATGTGCTAGATTTCAATCTGAACCTAAAGAATCTCACTTAATTGCTGTAAAAGAATCTTTAGATATTAAGTGGAACTAAAAATGTAGGATTATGGTATTCTAGAGACTCAACCTTAAATTGATTGCTTATTCTGATTCTGACTATGCTGGATGTAAATTAGATAGAAAAAGTACAAGTGGTGCATGCCAATTTTAGGAAGTAACTTAATCTCTTGGTTTAGCAAAAAGCAAAATTCGGTTGCATTATCCACTGCTG
Source organism: Calamus simplicifolius (assembly GCA_900491605.1). Taxonomy (NCBI): domain Eukaryota; kingdom Viridiplantae; phylum Streptophyta; class Magnoliopsida; order Arecales; family Arecaceae; genus Calamus; species Calamus simplicifolius. The sequence continues at coordinate 3,356 of UESW01002322.1, forward strand.
AAGCAGAATATGTTGCAGCTGGAAGTTGCTGTGCTCAAATCCTTTGGATTAAGCGACAACTTGAAGATTATGGTATACACTTGATAAAATCCTATTAGATGTGATAATACTAGTGCAATAATCTAACTAAAAATCCAATTCAACATTCAAGAACTAAACACATTGAAATTAGATATCACTTTATTAGAGAACATGTAGCTAACAATGATGTTTGTCTTGAATATGTTAATACTAATGAACAATTAGCTGATATTTTTACCAAACCTTTGAGTGAAGAGAGATTTTGTTATCTTAGAGGAGAATTAGGAGTTTGTGATCCTTTAGAATGATTTTCTGAAACTCTTAAGGACAACAACTATCTAGACTTCAATAATTTCTTGAAAATCCTTTGTCCAATAAGGAAATTATCTAGAAATTTGATTCATTGTTTCCCAATTATTAAGGAACACTTATCTAGAATTTGATGATTAATTTGATCAGTTTCAGATCCTTGAAATTTGATTTTTTCTCTGAAACTATTGTGGAGTCGACACCTGCAGTTTGTGGAGTCGACACCTTCTTATTTTGATGTTCTGTCTGGGCAATTAGAGCCGACTCTGGCTTCTGTAGAGCCGACTCTAATTCGGCGCTGACAGATTCTCTGGTTCGGAGCCGACACCTCGTTTTCGGGAGTCGACTCTAAGTGGAACTAGGTCAAAATAAAAAGGGCGGAGTCGACCCCAAACGATTCCTATCGTCTCCTAAACCTTTTCCAAGCTTCCAAACTGATTCCAAACCCTCCAAATCCCTCAAAACCCTTGATTACTCATTCCAATCGAATCCCATGGCTCCCAAAAGGCGTGCTATCATTGGTGGTTCGACTGTTCCGACGAAGCACCGTTCAAATCGGAGGCAACCTTCGTCATCTTCTTCATCTGCCACTCAAGATGACTCTCCACCCTCACCATCTTCTCCTCGAGTCGACCAATTAGCGGTAAGGCCATTACTACCGAAGAAAAGTTGATTTTAACTTTTTTATTTCGGAGGGCTTTGCTATTGGGCGGTTGTTGAAAGAAATGGGATGGGAGAAGGTTTGTTCTTTGGATGTCCCTACTTACCCTGCCCTAGTGAGAGAGTTTTATAATGATTTATGTAGAGGAGAGGGAGGCTTAGTGAGTGTTGTAAGAGGAACAAAGGTAATCATCACAGCCGAATCCCTTGGAAATCTATTGGAAATGCCTACCGTTGGCCTTGTTGAATATCATCATGAAGATAGAGGAGGTGCACTATCAAGGATGTTAGGGAGAGAAGTTTCTGAGTTTGAGAAATCTTGGCAAATCAACTTAATTTGGAACTCAGATTACTTCACAATATCTGTGGAAGAATTTATTTCCTAAAATCGGAAGGTTTGAATATGTCTCGGAGCGAGACATCTTATTGATGGACTGCATTCTCACTGGTAAGACCTGTAAATCTTGCTGAAATGATGATAGGCTATATGGCGGAGGCAGCTACTAAGAAGAGATCTACATTGCCATATGGTATGGTTTTAACATTGGTATTCAGAAGCCAAGGTGTACTTATAATGGACAATGAGCCACTAAGAAAATTAAGACATACAGATTACTATAGTGTCTCTACAATTCACCGAATGGGCTTTAGAAAAGAAAATGAAAATGGATAAAAAGAGGACATGAGGCCAGAGCTGAAGAGGTTAGAGTTGAGGAAGTCAGAGGAGAAGACATTCCTGAACCATCTGCTGGACCTTCTTCTGCTGGACCTTCTGCTGGACCATCTGCTGGACCCTCAGAGCTGGACCTAGCTCTCAACTTCCACATCAGTCAGCATTGGCATCTGAAAGATTTTCTGAGGAGCAAATAGGTCAGCTCAGAGCTTTACTGGCTGAGTATGACAGTCAAAGATCAAATGATATGTGTAAATTAAGAGAGGAGTTCAATCAATTAAAGGATGAGATTAATTCAAGACTTGACATGATTTCTTTTCAATTAGCAATTCCGTCGAATCCTTTAGCACTGATCTTCATAAAATTTTTGAAAGGATGGAAGGCATTGCAGACGGTTCTGGAACTTATCTTCATGCTACCAGTCAACTGAAGAAAGATATCGACCTTGCCGTCTCTCAAATTGAAGCTTGTCTTGAAAGTTTTAAGAAGACCCAAAAAGATGATGTTATGGAAATGATTGGACATTTAAAGAAAATTGTGTATAAGCATATTTGATTTTGATATTCAATCCTAGGTTGTATCTTAGGATTTCTTGCTTTCTTTCTTAGCATGTATCTAGGATTTACATACTTAAATCTGTCATTTTAAAATACATGTAATGATCTTGCTTTGGAATACAAATGTTTGAATGAATATTACACTTTTATTTCAAATTTATCTTTGATTGAATGTCAATGAATAAGTTTCCTATCTTTATGTTTATTCGAACAACATTCTCGCTCTAATAACATTCTTTATTGCTCTTAAACTCACCTTATTGTTGATAACAAAAAAGGGGGAGAGATAAGTGTATATGCATATAAGAAAGAATATATAAGAAAGAGAAAGAGAAAGAAAATGAAGAACAATTCTGAGAATAGAAAGAAAGAGAGAATTTTTAGAAAGAATTCAGTTTATCTACATAGGGGGAGCTATTCAATGCAGGGGGAGCTTAATAAATTTCTATATAAAAGTTAAATCATTTTGATTGATGTCAAGTTTTGTTCATTTTTATTCATTTTGAATATTGGCATCAAATTCTCTATTAGGAAGTCTCTAAGCTTTAACAATGTCTATAATTCTCAATTCAAATAAATTTTTAATGCATATACTCAAAGTTTTTGTCATCATCAAAAAGGGGAGATTGTTGACCCAATTGAGGATTTTGATGATTAACAAAACTATTTGAGTATAACATTTGATGTTACTAATGATTTTGATTAAGTTTTTCAGATTAAGTCTATTTGATGATCAAAATCAAGAGGCAAATCAAGTTCTGGTTTGAATCTAATGTCAAGGTAAGATTGCAGACATTAGAGTCGACACATGGAATCACAGAGCCGACTCCGGAAAACGGCACAGACTTAGAGTCGACTCCGGGACTGTGAGAGCCGACTCTATCAGAAATAACAGAACGATGGATTTTCAGGCCACGACTTAGAGTCGACTCCCAGACTGTTAGAGTCGACTCCAGAAGAATTTGTGTCGACCCCAGAAAAGTCAGAGACGACTCCAGATCGAGCGGATTAAATAATTTCGAGTTAGAGCCGACTCCAGAAAAGTTAGAGCCATCTCCAGAATGTCAGACACGGCTCCAGAACTGTCAGAATGACTCTAAACTTTATCTTTATCTATTTTAATCCCAACGGCTATTGTTATTTATGGATCTAATCCTTTTTACACTTGCTTCTAACGGATAGTTTCACACTATTTGTGGATTAATCGGATCTATAAGAAGAGGGTTGATTGCATCCCAAAAAAAAAAAAAAGAGAGGCAAAAAGAAAAGAATAGAGAAAATCTTTGAGATCCATCAGAAAAGAAAAGAGGAAAACCTGTAAGGAAAGATCATACTCATTCCCCAAAAGAAGAGAAAGAGATTCCAAGCCTTTGCTATTCTATTTAGAAGAAATCTCAAGAGAAGGAAGAAGCCCTAGTTTTTCTGATCTTCTGAGTCTCAAGAGCATCCATTCAAAGGAAGATCCATTCAAAGGAAGAGAAGGAAGAAGCCACCAAGATCTGCGAATCAGGCTTTGGTTCCTAATCTCTTATTATTGTTTCATTATTGTATATTTGCTCATTGAAGGAGCAGTTTGTTTTTGTAAAATCAAATACTGTTTGCTGGTCAATCTGGTGATTGATTCAGTTGAGGCTGTTAGCCTTGTGCAAGCATTAGCTTGTGGTTTTAGGTTTTGTGCTGGTGAGCCTTGAAAACCAGCTGGGTTCGTTGTGCACCTGGAAAAACAATAAGTTCGAGTTGTGAGCTTGCAAAATAACTCTGCTGTAATCAGTTTGATTATAGTGTGGACCCAAGAGGTACTTGGGAGTGGACGTAGGTGTAGGTATGCCGAACCACTATAAAATCTCTTGTGTTTGCCGTGATTGTCTCTTTATCTTCAACTCTCTATTTATAGTTGCTTAGTTTTAAACTTGTGAATCAAAGTTTTTATTTCCGCTGGGGGTTATCTTTCAAAAGAGTTTAAATTTTTGAAAAACCCAATTCACCCCCCTCCTTGGGTTGCTATCTGGACCAACAGGGTGCTTATTAGGTTATAAGTTCATTGAATTAATCCGACATGAGAACATTCAATGCAAGTTTACTTGTCATAATAGATTGTTCTCTAAGTGGGCGTTATGTAAGTAATCGTTAGACTCGAGACCACCATAGTATCTTATATACATGAATCCATATTTTGGTTTATATTTATTCATGGAAAAAAGTCATGTACGAAATGATGCTGGATATGGAGGATTATATATGAAGATAATGAGTAGGTCAACAAGGAATCGATAACTCCTAATAAGAGAAGTATTTATCCCAAGTAATCTCATCAAATATTGACTCAAAAAATCTTTGATCAAAGTATGATGAAATTAGAAAAGGTTTATTAATTTATCATCGGTTAAGTATTCATTAATGATTAGATATTCAAATGGATTAAGTGTGAGGGTTTGACATTTATCCATACCCATCGCTTAGTCGGGATAAAGGAATATTAAAAGATTAAATTGCATATAGTAACTTGCCACTAAAGGATATTTTGATAATTTTTACCAAATTCCTCATCTTTCGGATAGGCATGACACGTTGCTAGACATCAATATTGTCTTATAGGTTTTTATGAATCAATTAGATTAATTTCATAAGTCAATTTGAAGGTTGGTTCAGATTGACAATTTAAGTTAGCTCGATTTGACCTGTTTTAAATAGTTGGATACATAATCAGGCTAAACCAAAAACCTACTGCTGGCTAGGTGAGGAACCCAGAGGGTCACACACAATAAGAAATTGATTTAAGAAGTTAAAAATTTTTATTTAAATTTTTGGATCCTAATTGGTTGGCCAAGATCGCATACTAGCATATGTGGGCTAACCTGAGCTCTTGACTTAATCTATTTATATCCATTTGCTTGCCGATTGGGCTAATAAATTTAAGTTGAACTTAAATTAACATTAGCCATGTGTTGGGTAGCATATCTGGAGTTTAATATAAATTTATGGGATTTTTTCAGATTTTTATGATGATCAATATTGAATTGGATTCGAATTTCAGCCTGATTTGGCTAGTCTGGATTGACTCAGGGCCATAGTCTCTTTTGAACCATTTTATTTCAAATTTAAATGAGTTTAATTTATTAAATATTATTTAAATTTATTAATAAAATAATTTAATTAATTAAATATTTAAATATGGGCTTATAAGGGTTTGAACCCAAAATCCCTTGGCATCCCCTCATAGTGGAGCATTCCCATATAGGGAGCTCCTCACGTAAAACATCTTTCCCCTTCTTCACGCCCCTTGGATGGTGCCCCTTCTCTCCATCCGACACCTTTGGTTGCTGCCCCTTCGTTTTTATTTAAAGGGGATGGCAGAAGGAGTTCTGAGAACAAGAAAAGATAAGACAGAGAGCCCGTAAGCCCTCCTTCCCATTTCTTCTTCCCTTGTCTTAATATCACTATCATATTAAGACAAGGTCCTAAGTTAAGATAATGCCCTAAGTTGATGAAGGCTATTAGAGTGTAGAGAGGCTTATTAAAAAGATTTTGAAGAGGAGAAAGTCCAAAGAGACATTAGAAGGCTGCATATGATCAAAAAGCTGTCAGAAAGGTTCTAGCAAGCAAATAAGAGCGCTTCTTCGAATCAATTTTTGTGTGGATCACTTTTGGATGGCACACACTTGTATACATCTTGAAGATTATTGGATTTAGCAATTCAGGTATTTTTCTTAGTTATTTATTTTAGATTTTAGTTGATTTACTTCTTGAACTACATAAAGATGATCTTGGGAATTAGAGTTTTTGGTGATGTTTGTTTTCAAAATGATTAAATATTTTTAAAAAACATGCCTCCAAGCATCCCAAAATTTCCATCACAATTACATGGATCTTTTCTCCACCATCATTTTTCACCTTCAATCATTGCCATTCCATGCCACATAGCAATGATTTAGCATTTTTTTCCATCATCATGTTAATTAAATTGGTCCTTTAAGTCATCGTAAATTAATGTACTTGATTAATAAAATTCTAGGAGTTGGCAAATTCGATTGAAAAAAAATTATGCAGTTGTTCTCATATTATTTCTTCTCAAGATGATTATATCAAAAATACATGAACTTATTTAAGATTTTCATGAGTCCTTATATTAATATTTTTTTAATTGAGTATAGCAACTCATATAAGTTTTTAAATCAAGTATATTTTTAATGGTTGTTAACGATGACTTAAATATATTTTTTTTAATTAAGTATATAAACTTATAAAAGTTTTTTAATTAAGTACATCAACTCATAAAGGTTTTTAATCAAGTACATATAATATGAGATGAAGAATTATAAAAACTATCCATTGATAATTTTTTAACATCCAACTTTATGAGATAGAGCTAAATAACCTTTGTGGGACATAACTTTTGAGAGAGAAAATTTTATTGTCAGAAATGTATTAATAACACATCAAAAAGTTGTTTTTAAAGTATAATATTTTTATTAATTCATTTGCTATCAGTTAAGTAACTAAAAAATCATCATTTTCTTACCTAAACTTTTATATATATTGTGTGGCTGATTAGGCTCCATTAGTAACGGGCTAACGTGAGGTACCCGTCGTTACCTCGGCCCCGACCTCGGCCTCGGTGCTGACCCTGACCTCGACTTTAGGTTCTCACCACCTCGAGCCACCTGACACTACCACGTGGCCCACCAACCACTGGCAGCTGCCATGTAGCCACTAATTGTCTGCGATTGCGCATGGCCACTATCCGTAGTGACGCTTGTTTGGCACAATTAGGCCTACCTACCATCTGTGGCACCGCCTGGCAGATGGCTGGTAAGGCAAACACCTCTGACATGCGCAGTGTCGGTTGCGACTTGTCTTTGCCAGCTTGGCCACCTGCCATCTTCCGAGAGCAAAAAGGGGATCTTCGAACAGGTATAAGAACCTACACTCACAACGAGGGGAGGGATCTGAACTTAAGTTCTCAAGCTATTCTCCTTCATTAGCTCTTTCTTTTATTGTTCCCAAGTCGCTTACTTGAGCGTCAGAGGGTCCCCATCGGTGAAACCGGCCCCTAGAGACTTCCTTGTAGGAACGCTGACCGAGGAGGAGGCCCTTTATTATCCTGACGTTCGAGGAGCGCAATTTGGCGGCAACAGATTGGCAGCCAGGTAAGGAAAGCGATGACAAGAGATAAGAGAAATACCTACAGAAGCCGATAGCAGATCTCTCTCTACCTCCCCACTAAGCAAGGATGGTGGTAACATGCGCTTAGAAGATCTCTACCAGTCACGCTGGGGGGCACGGTCGGGAACCAGAGCAATGGGAGACCGATCTCCCCGCTCCCCAGGCCAGCAGCTCAGTTCCTCCTTCGCCACCACCCCAAGATGACCGAATCGCCGCCCTTACCTTGCAAGTTCAATCGCTTGTGATGGCAGTTTACCAGCTACAGCCTGTGGCCACACAGCAGTATCCAATGCCACCTTCGCTAGGTGCGAAGGTGGGCCAACCTAGCCAACAGTCGACTCGCAGGAGATCTCCTCGGGGGGAGGCTCACCGCCGCCACGCCTCATCCTGGCATCATCACCGAGAGACCTCTAAGAGGCTTCGGTCCCCCTCCAGCCACTCCGATGACTCCTACAAGCGCGGCATGGAAGGAAGACCGAGCGGGCCATCACCATCGGCGTCGCTCCTCCCCATCTTCAGGATCTTCTCAGGAGGGGTCCTTTGATGGTCGGATCGCTCGTCGGGTCAAGCGGCGGTTGGAGGAGTACAACCAGCGGCTAGAGGAGCTCAGCCGCAAGATCATCAATCAACCTAACATGGACTACAATAGTCGCCCTTCGTTGTTTCTCCGCATCATGGATGAACCAATATCGACCCAGTTCCACCTCCCACAGCTGGACCCGTACGACGGCACCATGGACCCCTAGACCACCTGAAAAGCTACAAAGTCCTTATGTAAGTCCAAGGAGCGACCGACTCTCTCCTCTGCATCGCCTTCCAGCCACCCTTCGAAAGGCCACCCAGTGTGGTATTCCCGATTGCCTCTCTGAAGCATCAACTCCTTTCAGCAGCTAGAGAGGGCATTTCTTGCACATTTCGATACATGCCGAAAGATCCCGCAGATGGCCGACAGCCTGTTCTTTGTCCAGCAGAAGAGCAGCGAGTTGCTGAGGAACTTCATCGCTCGGTTCAAGGAAGTTGCCCTCGAGGTTTATAACCTCGACGACTCTGTGGCCACTCTGGCCCTGAAGCGAGGACTCCGCCCTTCTCGCTTTGCCTACTCTGTTGACAAGAAGCCCTAGAGCTCCTATGCTGAATTGCTGACTCGAGCATAGAAGTACATTCGCGCTGACGAAGCAGACTCCTTGCGGAGAGAGGCTAATGGAGGGTCCAGCAAGAGGCAAGCCCGGCCGAAGCCTGACAAGCCTCATCCCAATAGGCCCAAGCCACCCCGTTGGCCGAACAACCAACCACGGGCCCTCGCCCCGAGAGAGGGGCCCTTCACCCCCCTGCTCGCTCCGATATCCTATATCTTAATGGAGATCAAGGGCGAGCCATTTTTTCAGTGACCCGTTCCTTTGAAGCCAGGCGCACTCCGCAATAAGAATCTCTACTGCCGCTTTCATTGTGACCATGGCCACGACACTGAGGACTGCCGCCAGTTGAAGAAGATGATCGAGGACCTCATCCAGTGGGGGTACCTCGGCAAGTTTGTCCAAAGGGGAAACCCTACAGCGCTAGGCCCATCAGTGCCCCTGCCTACCTAGGCCGGCATTGACAACGCTCGACCGAGAAGACGATCGCCATGATTTCTTGGGGGGCGGGAGGCGCAGCCAAGAGGCCGCAAGAGGCTGAGGGGATAGATACTATAATCCCTTTCTCGAAAGGGATCTAGAGGGGATGGATAATCTAATAATGACAGCATTATCGTGTCTATGATGATCACAAAACACCCTATAAAAAGAATTCTAGTTGATAGCTGGAGCTCAGTTGATGTTCTTAGTTATGATGCTTTTGTTTGGATGAGTTTATCTGTTGATTCCCTTTGGCCCATGACTATGCCCCTGATGGGCTTTACCGGAAACTCTGTGAAGGTGGAGGGGGAGATTACTCTCCTAGTAACGGCCGGAGCATCACCATGCCAGAGCATAGTCCTCATCAAGTTCCTGGTCGTCCGAGTCCCCTAGCCTATAATGCTATCCTCGAACGGTCCGGCCTTAACCTCTTGGACGTAATTATTTCCACCAAGCGGCTACTGGTCAGGTTCCCTACCGACACCGGGATTGAGGAGATGCGGAGAAAGGAGCATGGTGCCATTCTGTTACCATACAGCCCCTAGTTCACAGGCCATAGTCGCTCCCCCAGCGCCGGAGTCGTTGGACCCCAGAGAGGCTGAAAGGAGGGGAGAGCCGACCGAGCACTTATTGGCATTTCCGCTGGGGAAGGACCTGGCGAGGATGGTCAGAGTTGGGGCACTTCTCTCCGAGGAGGCCAGAGACCAACTCCTCGCCTTCCTTCGGCCAACTCGGATGTCTTCGCCTGATCGGCATCTGACATGCTGGGTATACCATCAGAGGTGATCATTCACAAACTCAGCATCAACCCGCAATGTCGACCAATCCGACAGAATAAGAGAAGCTTTGCCCGTGAGCGGCAAAAGGCCATCGATAAGAAGGTTGGCAAGCTGATTGCCGTCGGCCACATCCAGGAGGTGCATTACCCAGATTGGCTAGCGAATGTGGTAATGGTCCGCAAGGCTGATGGGAGCTAGAGAATGTGCATGGATTTCACCGACCTCAACAAGGCATGCCCAAGGATAGCTTCCTACTATCCAAGATCGACCAGTTGGTGGACGCCACGTTGGGCAACGAGATCCTTAGCTTCATGGATGCCTTCTCGGGGTATAACCAGATCAGGATGGACCCGGCGGATGAGGAGGCCACTTCCTTTGTGACCGAGAAGGGCGTCTACTGCTACAAGATAATTCCTTTTGGACTAAAGAATGCAGGAGCCACATACCAAAGGCTGATGAACAAGGTCTTCGAGGACCAGATCGAGCGCAACATGGAGGTATACGTGGATGATATGTTGACTAAAAGCGCCCGCACCGATGATCATGCTGCTGACCTGGCAAAAACCTTCGATAACCTTCGCTAGTAACAGATGAGGCTAAACCCCCGCAAGTGTGCCTTCGGGGTGATGGCGGGTAAGTTCCTGGGTTTCTTGGTGACCCAACGAGAAATTAAGGCAAACCTAGATAAGATCGATGCCATCCTCGACATGAGACCTCCGGCCAGCATGAAGGAAGTGCAGTGCCTGACCGGAAGGGTGACGGCCTTGAGTCGATTTCTATCAAGGTCAGTCAAGCAGTGTTTGCCTTTCTTCAAGGCGCTGCAGAAGGTGAACAGCTTCGACTGGACGGAGGAGTACCAGAAAGCTTATGAAGGGCTGAAAGAGTTTATCGACCCCGCCATTGCTATCAAAGCCGACGGAGGGGGAAGACCTTTTCATGTACCTTGCCATCTCCCAAGAGGCCGTTAGCTCAGTCCTTATCCGCGTGGACTCCGATGGAACGAAGAGACCAATCTACTACACGAGCAAAGTGCTTCACGACGTGGAGACCAAGTATTCCAAGACCGAAAAAATTATTTTTGCATTGATAGTCTTCGCTCAATGTCTCAGGCCCTACTTCCAAGCCCACCCAATCGTGGTGCTCACGGACCAGCCACTGAAGGCGATTCTATATCGTCCCGACACCTTCGGTCGGTTGGCAAAGTGGGTAGTCAAGCTGGGGGAATTCGATCTATCATTCCGGCCAAGATCGGCCCTGAAGTCTCAAGTTTTGGCAGACTTCCTGGTCGAGTGCATCTGGGCCGAGGGGCAGTCAAAGAACCCGGCGTGATGCTCTCGCCACCCCTCCTGAGGCGACGGGAGAGGAGTGGATCCTCCATGTAGATGGTCCATCGAACTCCCAGAGGAGCGGGGCAGGCCTCATACTCGCCAGCCCCGAGGGGATAGTGGTAGAGTATGCTCTTCCGTTCCTTTCTTCCGCCACCAACAACCAGGCTGAGTATAAGGTGCTACTGGCCGGAATGAGACTTGCTCAGAAGCTCAAAGTAGAGTACCTCATAGCATTCACTAACTCTCAACTCATCTTCGGCCAAATCATTGGGGAGTACGAAGCTCGGGACACCACCATGTCTCGTTACCTGAGTAAGGTCTAATCGCAAGCCTCACTTTTCACTCGCTTTAGCGTTAGCTACATCCCCATGGGTGAGAATGCCAGGGCCGATGCATTATCCTGTTTAGCCACCTCGGCTGATGGGATCCTAGGAAGGATATATGTGGAGCACTTGAAGACCCCGAGCATCGACGCCATGGAGGAGGTCTTGCCGATCGACCAAGAACCCGTATGGACGGAGGCTTATATCTAGTACCTCACCAACAACACTCTTCCCAAGGACCTTGCAAAGGCCAAACTACTCAAGCATCGAGCCCCTAAGTTCTGGTGTTAGACAGATGGTTATTCCGAAGGTCCTTCTCTTACCCACTTCTTAAGTGTGTCGGCCCCATGGACGTCGACTACATCCTCCGTGAGATCCATGAGGGCATCTACGGGAACCACCTGGGGGGCAGAGCACTGGCGTATAAGGCTCTACGCCAAGGATACTACTGGCCCAAAATGAGAGAGGATGCCACCGAGTTGGTCCAGAAGTGTGATAGCTGTCAGTGACATGCCAACATTCAGCAACTGTCGACCTCCCAACTGAGCTCCCTGTCGGCCCCGTGGCCCTTCACCCAGTAGGGGATGGACATTCTGGGGCCATTCCCCTCGGCTTTCGGCCAGTGAAGATTCTTACTCGTTGCCATCGACCACTTCACTAAGTGGGTGGAGGCTGAAGCCTTAGCCAAGATAACTGAGAGCAAGGTGAGGTCTTTCTTCTGAAAATCCATTATCTGCCGGTTTGGGTTACCCCACACCCTCATCACCGACAACGGCTAGCAGTTTAACAACTCCCCCTTTAGAGAATTCTATGCCGAGCTGGGCATCCGCCAGCGGTTTACTTCGATCAGCCACCCGCAAACAAATGGAGCGGTCGAGGTAACAAACCATACCATCCTTTAGGGGCTCAGAACACGGTTGGACGACTTCAAGGGGAGGTAGGTGGAAGAGCTTCCAAAGTACTATGGGCCTATCATACGACACCCCACACTCCCACTGGTGAGACCCCCTTTGGCCTTGTCTTCGGCTCTGAGGCCGTCATCCCCGTGGAGGTTGGGATCCCCGGTCTTCGGGTGGAGTCATACGACAAGGAGGACAATGCAAGCCAACTGTGAGCCAACCTTGATCTCATTGACGAGGTACGCGACAGGGCATGGCTCAGAATGGCAGCTTACCATCAGAAGGTCGCCAGGTACTACAATGCCCATGTCCGCTCCAAGGTTTTCCTCCTGGGCGACTTGGTCCTCAGGCGAGCTGAAGTCTTAAAGCCGATGGAAGGAGGCAAGCTGTCTCCCAACTGGGAGGGGCCCTATCGGATCATGGAGGCTCTACATCGCGAAGCGTACCAAATTGAGGAGCTCGATGGGACTCCACTCCCCCGCACCTAGAATTTAGACAACCTCTGCCGATATTCTAAATGATGTATGCCAACAACTAATTTTAGGTTTGAGTACCTCATCCTTTTAACTTATTGAAATAAAGGTTGCTTTAAATATCTCATCTTCCTTTGATTAACAAATATGTGTTCAAGGACCTCTTCCTTTCTATCTAAGCCCGACTCGATCGGCACAGAAAGCCCGAGGCCAGCTTGGTACCAAAGCTCAACTTTGGTCGGCACCGAAAGCATGAGGCCAGCTTGACAACAAAGCTCGACTTCGATCGGCATTGAAAGCTTGAGGCCAGCTCGGCACCAAAGCTCGACTCCGGTCGGCACTGAAAGCCCGAGGCCAGCTCGGCACCAAAGTCCGACTCTGATCGACACCGAAAGCTCGAGGTCAGTTCGGCACCAAAGCCCAACTCCGGTCGGCACTGAAAGCTAGAGGCCAGCTCGGCACCAAAGCCCAACATCGATCGACACTGAAAGCCCGAGGCCAGCTCGGCACCTAAGCCCGACTCTGGTCGCACTGAAAGCCCAAGGCTAGCTCGACACCTAAGCCTGACTCTGGTCGGCACCGAAAGCTCGAGGTTAGCTCGGCACCCAAGCTCGACTCCGGTCGGCACTAAAAGCCCGAGGCCAGCTCGACACCTAAGCCCTACTCCGGTTAGCACCGAAAGCCCAAGGCCAGCTCTGTTAGTGTATACCCTAGATCCAATCGGATTGGATGCTATATGTTAGTGTATGCCCTAGATCCAATCGGATTGGATGCTATATACATTCTATGAATACAAATCAAATAAAATGGTTTCTTTATCTATCCAGATATCTTTTATAATATATTTGATATATATATCTGTGAGATAAAGTCTAAAAGAATGTGAACCGTGCATATGGAATTTGTAATAGAGATTACAAATTGTGAGATTTAAATTGCACGTTATGGTTCGATTCTTTAAACTTCCCTAGTGATGTGTAGATGGGACTGGACACCATCGAACACTGTAAGACTAGCACACATTGCATATCCTCACCCTTGGGGTGAGCAGCTAATTTCATAACTGAAGTATGAAGATACTTGGATAGGTGTGTGGATGCCAGTTATTGTAACGATGCATTGGATGACTTGTACAGAGATCCCATATGGATATTCTATATAGTGTTGATGGTTGATCTCTAATGACGGTGGTGTGAGTGATCCTTTGACTTGAGATCTTCATCGCATCTCATGTGTGGAATGCTATGCTTTGACGGCATCCAAACGTCACTCTAGCCATGGGTGGCAAATATGGTATCGGTTGGGTATGGCATGAAGCACATGAAGATAATATTTGATCAAGATAGGATTCATCTCCCTTGATAGAAAAGGTTATATCCCACGGCCACTTGATGGATTAAATTGATTATTAAATCCTTGCAAGGTTGAGTTGGAATTCGAAATGGTTTCGAAGTTCTAATTTATATGAGTCAATTTTTTCTGAGATCAAGTAAACAAAGATCGATTACAGGATTGACACATTTCATACCACTGATTGATCTGGGATATGTAACGAAAGGATTTGATCATACGATAATCGTTCATGGACAGGTGTTGATGGTCACATCAACAAAACCTTTAGCAGTTGGGTGGTCATGATGCTTTGCTAGAGGCCTCTCATGATCTATAATCATGTTGTTAAATTAGACAAAGAGTTGTCCAATCATTCCTAGGGTCTATGATTAGGATATGATTATTGCCAATATGTTAAAGGGCCTAATGGGTCACACGCATTAAGAAGAATATTGGATGAACTAAAATGAGAATTAAATTAGATTTAATTCAGATAAGATGATCAATTAAATAATTGGGTGAGATCTAATTTAAAGAAGATATAATAATAATGGATATGATCCATTATAGTAGAAGGAATGTTAAAGAGAAATTATTTGTGCATATGATGAATAAATAATTGGATACCCAGATATGACTTGATCCATATGATGGATGGCTCTGATTATTCGGGTATGGATGGCCAATCTCAGTCATGTGAAGATGGAATCATGCCCATGGGATGAGGCATGATGAATTTCTACGATTCGATGATGAACATGTACAAATTAGGGCATGTAGTTATGAGATAACCAATTCCTAATTTCAAAGGCTGAGATTGTGACACTTGGATTAACGTTACCATGAGAATGGGAGTTTCTTCCATTTCCTTGGATTAATGTTACTATGATGTTACCATGAAAATGAGAGTTTCTTTGGATTAAAGTTACCATGACGTTACCATGCCATGAAGAGAGGTCTCTTCTTCTCCCTTGGAATGTCTCCTTTTCATTCTATAAATATGGTTCCTTCCTACTAGAAAGAGCAAGAGAAGAAAAAGATTAGATCTTTCTTCAAAATATCTTCTGTATTTCTGTAAGAGATTCAAGAGGCGCTAGCACCCCTCCCTCTCTCATGTAGTGTCATCTTCATACCTTGGAGGTCTTCATCCCTTCTTCTCCACATGGATCACCGTTAGAGGCCGAACACATGGACGGCTAGTGGCAAAGGATTAACCGGCTTCATCCTCATCTACATCGATAAAGGACTCAGGTACAAATAAAATTAGATTTTATTTAAGATTTAATGAATATGTTCCTAAGGATCCTGGGCATATGGGAATTTTATTTTATACATTCCGCAATGTTTATATGAATTAGATTCATATCTTATATACATAATTTCCAACAGTGGTATTAGAGCCTCCTTAGGCTACAGATTCATTAATCTGATAGGATACTTGAGTCAATATGATTGATAATATGATTATGCTTAAAATCATGAAGAGTTTTCATATGCTGATAATAAATCTAAAATATAATAAAATGTTTATTATTTGATTAGATTTATGCATGTTCATTATCATGTTAAAATAGAGTACTTTGATATGTGATATCAGAGATAAAGATTTATTATATGATAATAAACAATAATTCAATTAGATTTAATCATATATGTGTCATGTTAAAATAGCAATAATTATTTATGCATATAGATACTATATGCTGAAATCCTAGAAATCATGTTTAGGATTTAATTTTAACATGATTATTGATATAATTAAGATATGATATTCTTATGATAATGAATATTAAAAACTTTAGGGTTTGTTAGAGACATTAGGATTTACATGGGATGTGAAACCGATATGTCATAATATGTAATTAAATGATAAGAAAATTTAAAATTTGAATTAAGAACTCTTATCATAACACCCTAGCTAGATCACTATCTATAGTTATTAGATGATAAAGATTTAGGAAACTTAGACTTAACCATGTCATTGTTTGATCCTATGATCCCATAATTGATCTAATCAATCGGGCTTAACTACATTGGTGTCTAGAAAGGTTTGATCATAGTTTTTAATTGCTCCGTTGCTGCCTGGAAAACCCATTCAATGGGATCGAAGGGTATGCTAAATAGGACCCCATTGATCAGCTAATCTGGCCATTGTTAATGTAAGCTCTTAATTGATTAAATCAATTAAGGTTGATCAGGATGGTAGCAATTGATTTGGTCACATAATTAGGGTTCCTAAATTAGATAGTGATCAGGATCCTAATTTGATTAGGAGTCCTAATCATAGATTGGATCTTATGAAATTAAGGTTAATTGAGATTAATCTAAAATATACATATAAAATATGTAACCTAGCATAGTACAAATATTGTAGATGTAGATGGGACCTATATGCGCTAAATTCCTCTACGAATATTAAGTCATAAGCCTTCCATTGTTCACATGATACAAAATCATTAGGTCATGAGATTTGTCGTGCCAAAGCTGAGGTAGAGTGTACCTATAGGAGTTGATTGTGGAACAATGGGTTGACTTAACTAGATTAGCTGGCATAATTGGCCAAAGTCAGGGTCAGTCTAATCTAGAGGCAAACTTTAGGGTGATCACATATGGATGTAATTGACAAAGCAATGTCCCCTAAATGATCTAGGAGTCATATTAGATGTGATTGATAATAATCTACCAAATTTGGCTTACCGAGATTTGTTGCCAAAGCCAAGGTCAAGGTAATTCAAATGAGGATCCTAGCCCACTAAGAAAATTGAATGCCAATTTCTCGAGATTAATAGAGAGGGATATTAACCTTGATAAAATAGTGAGAGAAACCAACTTAATTAAAAATCTAGAATTACTATATTAAGTTGGTGATTAGTATTCATAATAATTGACTCGTTCTAATTTTATGTAGGTTATCAGAGAAACCATGAGTGTAAACATCAACCTTAGGAATATTTTAGAATCCAACAAATTGACTGGACTCAACTTCCCTGATTGGCTAAGGAATGTAAGGATCGTTCTTCAATTTGAGAAAATTCTTTTTGTCCTAGATGAGGTTGCACCGAAGGTCCCACCAGCGGATGCTCCGACTGAGGTTCATGTGGCATACAACTGGTATAAAGATGCTGAAGACATGGCCACATGTTTGATGTTGGCCTCAATATCACCTGATCTTCAGAAATAGCATGAGCATATGAATGCTCAGGAGATTTTGATGCACTTGCAAGAGTTGTTTGGTGCACAGTCTCGATATGAGATGTTTCAAACTTCTAAAGAGCTATTTCAGTGCAAAATGACTGAGGATTCATCAGTGGGTGCCCACGTACTAAAAATGATCAATTTGATTGAGAAGTTGGCACGATTGGGTTTTGTGATCATGAACTAAGTATTGACTTGGTTCTTCAGTCATTACCTCCCAGCTATTCGCAGTTTGTTCTTAATTTCAATATGAACAAGCTAGAGACATCTCTACCTGAGCTCGCGAATATGTTGACAAATGTCGAGCCCAACATTAAGAAAGAAAAGGGGCAGGTTATGGTCGTGGAGTCTTCTGGCGCTCGTAAGAAGCGGCCAAAGAAAAATAAGGTCCAAAAGGCCAAGGCGATTAAACCAAATAAGGGCATTAAGAAAAATAAAGTATCCAAAGGGAAGTATCACTTCTGTGGCAAGGAAGGGCACTGGAAGCGAAACTGTAAGGCTTATCTGGCTAGCCTGAAAGAAAAGAAACATACAGATGCTTCTACATCATGTATATTTATGATTAAGATGTTTTCTTCTATTACTTCTTATTCCACTTGGGTATTGGATACCGGTTGTGGATCTCATATTTGTATTAATATGCAGATGATAAGAAGTAGTAGAAAGCTGAAAAAGATGAAGTGATCCTGCGCATGGGAAATGAAGCAAAGGTTGCTGCTTTAGCTATAGGATCTTGTTCTTTGTCTTTGCCCACTGGGCTTGTAATGGAACTTAATAATTGTTACTATGTTCCAAATATAATAAAGAACATTATTTTCGTTTCATGTCTTGTAAATGATGGATATACATTTAAAATTGAAAATAAAGGAATTTTAATTTTTAAAAATGAAATGTTCTTTGGTTCTGCTGAAATGTTCAACGGGATTTATGTTTTGAATTTACAATGCCCTATTCTCAATATAGAAACTAAGAAATTAAAATCAAATAATTCTAAGAACTCATTCCTATGGCATTGTCGTTTAGGCCATGTAAATGAAATACATTTA
Source organism: Calamus simplicifolius (assembly GCA_900491605.1). NCBI lineage: Eukaryota > Viridiplantae > Streptophyta > Magnoliopsida > Arecales > Arecaceae > Calamus > Calamus simplicifolius. The sequence continues at coordinate 21,727 of UESW01002322.1, forward strand.
ACCAAGTTACATAAGTATGGCTACTTGGGCTCATTCGATTGGGAATCGTTTGAGAAATGTGAGTCATGCTTACGTGGCAAAATGACTAAGTCATCCTTTACTAAAAGGGGTGAGCGAGCAACTGAATGTTTAGGACTAGTACATTCAGATGTATGTGTCCTATTAATATTCAAGCAATAGGAGGTTTTTCTTACTTCATCACATTTATAGATGACCATAGCAGGTATGGTTATGTATATCTAATGAAGTACAAATCTGAAGCCTTTAAAAAGTTCAAAGAATTCAGATCCAGGTAGAAAAACAAAGTGGCAAAAGTATTAAGATACTTCGATCAGATCGAGGTGGGGAATACTTAAGCCATTAGTTCTTAGAATATTTTAAAGAGAAAGGGATTCTCTCTCAGTGGACTCCTCCTGGTACGCCACAGCATAATGGTGTATCAGAAAGGAGAAATCGCATATTATTAGATATGGTGCGATCAATGATGAGCCTTGCAAATCTTTCAAAAATATTTTGGGGTTATGCCCTACACACAGCCGAATACACTCTAAACCGAGTTCCATCTAAGTCGGTCAGTTCCACTCCCTATGAGATATGGTGTGGAAAGAAACCAACCCTTAGTCATCTAAGGATTTGGGGTTGCTACGCTTATGTAAAGTAATGAGTTAGACAAGCTGGGAGCTAGATCCGACAAGTGTAATTTTGTGGGATATCCTAAAGAAACAAAAGGATACTACTTCTATCATCCACTCGAGCAAAAGGTTTTTATCTCAAGGCATGCCATATTCCTAGAGAATGAGATTTTTCTAAGAAACGACAGTAGAAAATATTGAGATTAGTGAAACTCAAGAACCACAAATTGACACAGACTGATTAGATGACATGGAGCAAATGTCAAATGCAGTGGAGTTGAGCAGAGACTCAACTCACATTCAGGCAACATTTACGTGAGCCTCTATCAGAAATGGTGGAGCCACAGGTAGTTCCAAGTACACATCAGCTACGTAGGTCTAGTAGAACACATCATATTCCTGAAAGATATGGAAGATGATGAGCCTACTAACTACGAGGAAGCAATATGTGACATTAACTCCAAGAGATGGCTTGAAGCCATGAAGTCTGAAATGGACTCCATGTACGACAACCAAGTATGGACTTTGGTTGATCCACCTGAAGGAATAAAACCCATTGGGTGCAAATGGGTCTTCAAGAAGAAGATAGACATGGATGGTAATGTGATTACCTATAAGGCAAGGCTAGTTGTAAAAGGTTACAAGCAAAGGCAAGGTGTTGACTTTGATAAAACCTTTTCGCCGTAGCCATGCTTAAGTCCATAAGGATTTTGCTTGCGATTGCAGCCTATTACGATTATGAGATATGGCAAATGGATGTCAAGACCGCCTTCCTAAATGGTGATTTAGTGGAGGATGTGTATATGACACAACCTAAGGGTTTTGAGTCCATTGATTCTCAAAAGGTATGCAAGCTGCAAAGGTCCATTTATGGACTTAAGCAAGCCTCTAGAAGTTGGAACATCCGTTTTGATGAAACAATCAAAAAGTTTATTTTATTAAAAATGAGGATGATCCATATGTGTACAAGAAGGTTAGTGGAGTGTTATTGTTTTCCTGATATTATATGTAGATGACATATTATTGATAGGAAACAATGTATCCTTGCTGCAAGAAGTGAAGGAATGGTTGTCCAGCAAATTCTCCATGAAAAATTTGAGAGAAGCAGCCTACATACTGGGTATTAAGATCTATAGAGATAGATTTAGAAGGTTGCTTGGATTGTCTCAATCAACGTACATAGATAAAGTGCTAAAACGGTTTAGCATGAGGAATCCAAGAAGGGATTCCTGCTGGTATCACATGGAATATATCTCCAAGGACATGAGTCCTAAGACCCAAATGGAGAGAGAGCACATGAATAGGATTCCATATGCCTTAGCAATCGGATCCATCATGTATGCGATGCTATGTATGAGACCTGATGTTTCTTATGTATTGAGTATCACTAGTAGATACCAGGCAAACCCTGGAGAGAAACATTAGATGGCCATCAAGAATATCCTTAAGTACTTACGAAGGACTAAGGATATGTTCTTGGTTTATAGAGGACCCAAACTCATAGTTCAGGGTTATACGGATTCTAGTTTTCAGTCTGATAAAGATGATTATAAATCTCAATCAGGCTATGTCTTTACACTCAATGGCGGTGCAGTCAGCTTGAAAAGTTTCAAGCAGGAGACGACTGCGACTCTACAACCAAGTCCGAGTACATTGCAGCATTAGATGCAGCCAATGTAGCAGTTTGGATCAAAAAGTTCATCACTGAACTTGGTGTGGTTCCAAGCATTGCTGATCCAGTACATTTATATTGAGACAACAATGGAGCTATTGCGCAAGCTAAGGAGCCAAGGTCTCATCAGAGGTCCAAACATGTACTCAGAAGATACCATGTAATTAGAGATATTATTGATAGAAATGATATAAAAATAGAATGAGTCTCCACGGAAGATAATATTGCTGATCTGTTAACTAAAGTCCTACCGCAGCAAAGCATGATGGTCATGCTGAGTCACTTGGTATTGGATACATGGGTGATTGGCTCTAGTGCAAGTGGGAGATTGTTAGTGTATGCCCTAGATCCAATCGGATTGGATGATATATGTTAGTGTATGCCCTATATCCAATCGGATTGGATGCTATATACATTCTATGAATACAAATCAAATAAAATGGTTTCTTTATATAGCCAGATATCTTTTATAATATATTTGATATATATGTCTGTGAGATAAAGTCCAAAAGAATGTGAACCGTGCATATGGAATTTGTAATAGAGATTACAAATTGTGAGATTCAAATTGCACGTTATGGTTTGATTCTTTAAACTTTCCTAGTCGATGTGTAGATGGACTGGACACCATCGAACACCGTGAGACTAGCACACATTGCATATCCTCACCCTTGGGGTGAGCAGCTGATTTCACAAGCTGAAGTATGAAGATACTTGGATAGGTGTGTGGATGCTTGTTATTATAACGATGCATTGGATGACCCGTACAGAGATCCCATATGGATATTTTATAGTGTCGATGGTTGATCTCTAATGACGGTGGTGTGAGTGATCCTTTGACTTGAGATCTTCATTGCATCTCATGTATGGAATATCATGCTTTGACGACATCCAAACGTTGCTCTAGCCATGGGTGGCAAATATGGTGTCGGTTGGGTATGACATGAAGCACATAAAGATGTTTGATCAAGACAGGATTCGTCTCCCTTGATAGAAAGGGTTATATCCCACGGCCACTTGATGGATTAAATTGATTATTAAATCCTTGCAAGGTTGAGTTAGAATTTGAAATGGTTTCGTTCTAATTTATATGAGTTAATTTTTCTTAGATCAAGTAAATAAAGATCAATTACAGGGTTGACACATTCCATACCACTGATTGATCTAGGATATGTGACGAAAGGATTTGATCATACGGTAACCGTTCATGGACAGGTGTTGATGGTCACGTCAACAAAACCTTTAGCAGTTGGGTGATCATGATGCTTTGCTAGAGGCCTCTCATGATCTATAATCATGTTGTTGAATTAGACAAAGAGTTGTTTAATCATTCCTAGGGTCTATGATAAGGACATGATTATTGCCAACATGTTAAAGGGCCTAATGGGTTACACGCATTAAGGAGAATATTGGATGAATTAAAATGAGAATTAAATTAGATTTAATTCAGATAAGATGATCAATTAAATAATTGGGTGAGATCCAATTTAAAGAAGATATAATAATAATGGATATGATCCATTATAGTAGAAGAATGTTAAGGAGAAATTATTTGTGCATATGATGAATAAATAATTGGATACCCAGATATAACTTGATCCATATGATGGATGGCTCTAATTATTCGAGTATGGATGGCCAATCTCAGCCATGTGAAGATGGAATCATGCTCATGGGATGAGGCATGATGAATCTCTACGGTTCGATGATGAACACGTACAAATTAGGGCATGTAGTTATGAGATAACCAATTCCTAATTTCAAAGGCTGAGATTGTGACACTTGGATTAACGTTACCATGAGAATGAGAGTTTCTTCGTTTCCTTGGATTAATGTTACCATGATGTTACCATGAAATGAGAGTTTCTTTGGATTAAAGTTACCATGACGTTACCATGTCATGAAGAGAGGTCTCTTCTTCTCCCTTGGAATGTCTCCTTTTCATCCTATAAATATGGTTCCTTCCTACTAAAAGAGAGAGCAAGAGAAGAAAAGATTAGATCTTTTTTCAAAATATCTTCTGTATTTCTGTAAGGGGATTCAAGAGGTGCTAGCACCCCTCTCTCTCTCTCCTGTAGTGTCATCTTCATACCTTGGAGGTCTTCATCCCTTCTTCTCCGCATGGATTACCATTAGAGGCCGGACATGTGGACGGCTAGTGGCAAAGGATTAACCGGCTTCATCCTCATCTACATCGATAAAGGACTCAGGTACAAATAAAATTAGATTTTATTTAAGATTTAATGAATCTATTCCTAAGGATCCTGGGCATCTGGGAATTTTATTTTATACATTCCACAATGTTTATATGAATTAGATTCATATCTTGTATACATAATTCCCAACAAGCTGACACTTAAGCCCGACTCCGGTCGGCACCGAAAGCCCGAGGCCAGCTCGGCACCTAAGCCCAACTCCGGTCGCACTAAAAGCCCGAGGCCAACTCAACACCTAAGACCAACTCCGGTCGGCACTAAAAGCCCGAGGCCAGCTCGGCACCTAAGACCGACTCTGGTCGGCACCCAAAGCCCGAGGCTAGCTCGGCATCAAAGCCCAACTCCGATCGGCACGGAAAGCTAGAGGCCAGCTCAGCACCTAAGCCCGACTCTAGTCAGCACGAAAAGCCCGAGGCCAGCTTGGCACCTAAGCCCGACTCCGATCGACATCGAAAACCTGAGGCCAGCTCGGCACTAAGCCCAATTCTAATCGGTACAAAAAGCACGAGGCCAGCTCGGCACCTAAGCCTGACTTCGGTCAGGCATTAAAAGCCCGAGGCCAGCTTGGCACCGATGTCCAACTCCGGTCGGCACCAAGGCTCGAAGTTAGCTTGGCCCCTAGAGATCGACACCCGCACGAAACATAGCCCAGCTCCCTAGCCGGCCTCGGTGTTCGCTTTGAAGCCTACCTCGATCGAGGGCCGCTGTTTCGAGCTCACTCAACCTCACAAGGAATGACGAGCTAGCAAGGCTAAGTACCCGAGGAAAGGTCCAAAGATCAACATTTTAGATGAAATTTCTTGCTTTTCATTGATACTTAAAAGAGTTTACAAAATGCCGACACGAGTCGGACTTCAGTACAAAAAGAAACAAAAAGTACAAGTGCTCAGGCCTTGGTTGATGGTGACCTGTCGTCGACCTACCCTGGTAGCACGGTTGCCTCGTTCGGCACCTCGTTCGGCACCTCGTTCGGCTTGATATCGTAAGGCCGGTGAGGCCGAAGATGCGACCGACCTTCTCCTTACCATCTTGGAACCCGAGGTGGTAGGTGCCAGCAGAAGCCTCAGCTAGCTCATCTTCGAAGGCCGCGGACCTCCTGAAGTCATCCACCGCCCTGCCAGCCTTCTCCTCGGTGGCAACGGCCCTCTTCTGCTCCCCGGGCCTCAGCTCCTTCTCGGCCACCCTGGCTTTGGCTGCCCGGGCGGACTCCTTCGCCATGGTGGCCTGCAACTCGGCTACCTTCACCTCGAGGGTGTAGGAGTCGATGCGCAGGTCACGGGGGCTGATTGTGGCCCTGGCAGCCTCAAGCATCTCGCCCGCTAGCTGAGCATGCTCGAGTTCGGCCACAGCCCGGTGCTTGACCTCCTCGAGCTCCTCGGCTCGCTCGGTACGGGCCACCCCCAGCGCCCCCTTGGCCCTTTCGGCACGGGCCTCTGCCTCGGCTAGCTCCCGCCGGGTCTGGTGGAGCATGATCTCGCTCTGCGCAAGGATGTCTCTTATGGCGGTTATGGAGTTCATCGTCTGCACCAGAAGGCCGTTGTCAGTATTAAATCAAGCAGAGAGTTGTACACAAGTAGAAAGAAGTACTTACCCACAGCTGGGCCACGAAGACGTCATGGAAGAAAGAGGAAGCCCCCTGGCGGTGGAGCTCCCCTTGGAACTCGGGCAGGCAGACCTGAGCCATCAGCTGCTCGGCCCTGCGGCCCTGGGTCATGAGCGAGGGTCGGGAGGGCACGACGCCTGCTCCAACTCCCTCAGTGATCCCGGTTGGACCCAAGATGAGGGCATTGCGTCGGGTGCCAATGGCCCCTCCCTTGCCAGTGGGCCTGCTGCTGTCAGTCCCTCCCTTGCCTGCTCCCCCATGGGCGAACCTCCCGCTGAGGTCGGCTTAGCCCCCAAGATCTGCACGCGGGGAGGTCGGCTCCGTAGGTGAACCTCTCTCGGCCCTCCACTCCTCTAGCGATGTATCGGCCGTGAGGTTGACGGCCAGGACGGGGTCTCGATCCTCTTGGGGCCAGTGAGTCAGAGGAGCTGGCGTGGCGGATCGAGTCGAGGACCTCGCTGGCGACCGGGATCGGAGCCGTCTCCTCGACCCCTCAGCATCGTCGATGGCCTTCCTCTTCTTGGCTGCCGCCCTCCTCACCGGGATCGGAGCCGTCTCCTCGACCCCTCAGCATCGTCGATGGCCTTCCTCTTCTTGGCTGCCGCCCTCCTCACGACGTGGTCTGGCAGCCTCGTATCTGCATACGCCCAAGGTCGGTCAGCAAAAAAAAAAGTGGAGAGAGAAAGAAAGGAAAAAGTGGCTTCACCACCACTCGAGAAGGCGCCCATCAGTCACAGATTCTCCTCGGATAGAACTCATGGCAGCGAGGGATCTTGGTGGTTAGCGGTTGGTGGAATGCCTCCTTTTCCCTTAGGACCACCATCTAGTTCTTATTTGGACCCATGTCCGGGTCCCCCAACTCGGCCTCACCTCGAGACCCGTGAAGAAGAAACGAGTCTTCCACCCTTGACGAATGAGGGAAGGCTAAGCCTGAGAGTTTGGTCGGGCCTGGGATGGAACATCCACTAGCCCGACTACTGGCGGAGGTTGTAGAAGGCATGGAAAAGGGAGACTCTGGCTTCTATGCCTTGAGGTGGCACAGTACCAGAAAGGCGCAGATGGTCCGAATGGAGTTCGGGACCAACTGTGCAGACGCCAAGGCGTACCTATCAAGGAGGTTGACTATGAACGGGTGGATAGGCAGCCGAAAGCCCGCCTTTAGAGATGCCTCATACAGGGCAACCCTCCCGGGTCAGGAGGATGTTACCCTGTCGTCGGGGTTGGGAACAAATAATCGAACATTGGCCGGGATCCTATACTTAGCCCTAAGGTTCGCTAGGTCCTGGCCGGTGACGAAGGAGATGGATCCCTCGGGGGACTTCCCTCTAACCCTAGGGGGGGACTAGCGACTGCCGAACGACTCCTGGCGGGGGCCCATCTGACGATCTGCCGCTTTGACAGAGGAACCCGATCCTCGGTTGAATCGGAAGAGGACCAGGGGACGAAAGGAGTTGGGGATGGTCGCAATTGGGAAGAAGAGAAATGGTCAACAGAAGGAGGGGCGGAGGACTAGGAATCAGGAGAAGAAGCCATGGAAGAATACATAGCCGAAAGGACTAACCTGGAAATATGGGAAATAATGGAGGTCGAAGAAAGCAGGAGGCTCGGACAGAGGTGAAAGAAGACCCAGGCGCGGGGGATGGAGGAACTCTGGAAGCACAAGGAGCCAGACTAGGGACGACCCTCCCCTTTTACCCCCTTTTTGAAATGTCCCATCCGGCTGGACCAGCCACGCGCACGCCTCCCATTGGGAGGGTCTTCTCGGCAACCACCCGGCGTGTGATGCACGAGGTCCTCAGCCAATGGCAGAACACTGATGATGTAAGCCCAACCATCACCCTTTTTGCGGAGTCCGAAAGGGTTTCCCCCATCCCGAGGAGGATCTCCTTCGGATTGGGCGATGGGGGCACGCGAGGTAATGGCATCGCGATACCCCGCATGCCCGGCATTAAAGAGTTGTCACCTCCAGAGACACGTGTATCGCTCAGCGATTAGCGGTGTATCAGGATCAGCCATCGGGTGACATGACGTCCCTTCTGCTGGGTGGGAAGCGCGCCCACACCATCCTAAGGGGCGGGGGGGCATTTGGTGTGGCTGATCAGGCTCCGTTAGTAATGGGCTAACGTGAGGTACCCGTCGTCACCTCGGCCTCGATGCCGACCTTGGCCTCGGCCCTGCTGTCACTCGGCCCCGACCTCGGCCTCGATGCCAACCTCGGCCTCGGCCCCAACCTCGGCCTCGGTGCCGATCCCAACCTCAGACTCCAGGTTTCCACCACCTCGAGCCGCCTGACAATATGTACCATGTGGCCCACCAACCACCGGAAGCTGCCACGTGGCCTACTACCTGTCTGCGATTTGCGCGTGACCACTATCCATAGCCGCACCTGTCTGGCACGATTAGGCCCACCTGCCACCTATAGCATCGCTTCTGGCAGGTGGCTGGCGGGGCAAGAAACCTCTGACATGCTCAGTATTGGTTGCGACCTGTCTTTGTCAGCCTGGCCACCTGCTCGCTACCGGACAATAATGCCTCGAAATCAGCCACCCTCCGAGAGCGAGAAAGGGGATTTTCAAATAGGTATAAAAAACCTACACTCACAACTAGGGAGGGATCTGAACTCAAGTTCTCAAGCTATTCTCCTTCATTAGCTCTTTCTTTTACTATTCCCAAGGTACTTACTTGAGTGTCGAAGAGTCCCCACCGGTAAAATCGGTCCTCGGGGACTTTCTTACAGGAACATCAACCGAGGAAGAGGCCTTATGTTATCATGACGTTCGAGGAGCGCAATTTGACGACAACATATATAATTTTTTATATAAAAATAGGTAACAATTATTTACTTATTATGCATAAAATTTTATAGAAATTTTTAGTTAATTGGTTTGCTGTGCAATTATTAGAAATAATTGCTAGGTTTAAACAAGTATAGCCAATTAAAAATTTTACGGATTAGCATAATTCATTAAAAAAATTTTATAAATTTTTATACTTAACAAAAAAATATATGCTTGAATTATTGCTATTTTTTAATAATTCATGATAAGATTAAACGTAGAGATAAAGATAAATTTAAATTAATATAAATAAAATAATTAAAAATTATATTTATTTATAATTTAAATATTGATCTTGTTCTAAAAAGAGAAAAGGAGTAGTTTCATGTTAGCCTACGCATGTTGTTAGAAAAAGGCTTAGATAAGTTGAGTCGAGAGTTGAGTTTGCTATATATTTTATAAAATTATTATTGATGATTATTAAAAATATATTTAATTAAAATTTATATAAATTATTATGTTTAATTAAAAAATATAGGAATTCTTCTTCCTTTTATAATTTTATTTACCTCTTTATTTTATTTTTAAGAGGGAAAAAGATCCCGCACGCGAAGGGTGCCTTAATTGCACCGTCAGACGAAAGACGGAGGATGGAATGCAATGGTTTCAACGATCTACATACCCGATTACGAATCGGAGCCCAATCAAAATGAGAAACCCGATATTTATTTCTGACCGCTTATTGAGACGTTCAGTTTGGATTATGGTTTTCCCAGGAGCTGATCGGAGACCCAACCCGTTTGCATTCTTGCGGACCCCGTTACCGTTTCCTTCTTCTCCCATCTCTCTAGGGCACGGAGCTCCTCCCATCTCCGCCTCCACCGCGGCGCCCCTCCACCGTCGCCGCCCGCGGGCCACACCACGGCCTCCACTCCTCTCTAAGGTCCCCAAAACCCAGTAAGTCCCCTTCCCTATCTGCTCCTTTATCTCCCTCTGTTGCGGAGATCTTGGGTTAAAAGAAGAGTAATAGATTTCGTGAACGAAATTGGAGGATGCCTCTGAGGCGTTCTCTTTCTTCTCTTTTTAAGATGCCTTGTGGAATTCTGAGGTTAAAAGGCGAAGGGATTTGGAGGATAGTGGGTCACTTGGCGTGTGAAAGTTCTGATTTTTATTGTTACATATTTTTAAAATTGTTGGGTTCCTTTCTTTTCTATTTTTTTTTATTCCGGTTCGATAGCAGATATCTGCCATCGCCCATCACTCATCCAGAATATCTCATTTAATAAATCATGAAAGCGAATTTAGATGCTTCCTTCAATCAGAATCTTATCTTTCTTCGGGTCTTGTTAGGAATAATGATGTCAACTCTCATGAAATTGCCTAAGTTTGGCTTTCTGTCACAACTTGAAATGAAACCGATAATAATTGGCGGCACATGGTGTAAGTATAGTTTGTGTGAAGGATGTGAATGGGATTAGTCCCACATGAATAACTAGAGAGTTGGATACTTATTTATATATATTGGTGGACTCTTTTTCTTGGATGAGTTGGGCCTAAATAACTTGGGCCTATAATACATATTTAAAGTCAATCAAGCCAAATTTATTTTTGCAGTTAATTTCTGCGGTTCTTTTTTTGAAATAATTTTTGGTTATGCACAAAAGACGTATCTCTTGAATACAACCATTCACATTTAATTCTCTATAAAGATAAGGATGTTCTCAACAGAAGATTATTGCTTGCAAATATAATCTTGGATTTGTTGTATCCTGAAGTATTTTTGCGGATTCCCATTTGCAATCTTTAGTGGAGGCAAATAAACACTAAAAGGAAAGTGTTCATCACACCTCAAATCCAGATTCCCCCTACAGTTTTCTAACAATCTTTTAGTGTTTATCTCCTTTGTTCATCAATGGAAAACCAAACTGATTCTGCATTCAAAGTCATGAACCAAGACTTCATGAAACTTGATCGTTTTGATGTCACTAATTATACTCGTTGGAAGGATAAGATGATGTTCTTCCTTACTGCTTTGAAGGTTGGATATGTGTTAGATCCGAACTTGCCACAAATTCCAATCCCTTCTCCTGATGAAACCGAAGATGTTAAGAAGGAACGTTCAAAATGTCAAGAGGATGAATTGCTATGCCGAGGACACATTCTCAACACTCTTTCAGATCGTCTATATGACTTGTTCACTTCGGTTCAGTCTCCTAGAGAATTCTGGAATGCTTTGGAATTCAAATACAACACCAAAAAACAAGGAGCATATAAGTTTCTTGCACTACAATTTTTTGAATTCAATATGGTTGATAATATTTCGGTTTTGGATCAAGTGCATGAATTACAAATTCTAGTATCCAAATTGAAAGATGTGAAAGTTGATGTTGGTGAACCATTACAAGTAGGGGCTATAATTGCCAAACTTCCTCCATCTTGGAATGATTATAGGAAGAAGTTGTTGCATTCTTCTGAAAGTTTCACTTTGAAATAATTGCAAAAACATCTCAGAATTAAGAAGAAACAAGAATTCAAGATGGTAAAAGGCTTGCAGTAGAATCTGATTCCAAAGTGAATTTTGTTGATGTCAACAAGGCTGGAAATAAATTCGGAAACAAATCTGGAAATAAGAGGAAGAATCCTGAATCAAGTTCAAGCGATTCCAAGAAGTATAAGACTTGTTTCTATTGCAAGAAGAAAGGGCACTTCAAAAAGGAGTGCAGATTCTAGAAGAAATGAAGAATGATTATGCTGGCTCTAGTGGCAAAGTTAATGTGGCTAAAGCACAAGAGAAAGAGTTACAAAATCTTGTTGCTATGGTTTTTGAAATAAAATTTCAATGGTAACCGAAGTGCATGTGGCTTCTGTCTACAACACCAATGATTGGTGGTTTGATTCGGATGCAACTATTCATATATGCAATGATAAGAATCAATTCAAGAATTATGAAGTTGCTGCTCAAGGACATGAAGTGTTGATGGGAAATAATAATGCTATCAAAGTTCATGGCAAAGGAACCATCGAAATCCATTTTACTTAGGGAAAGAAGTTAACTTTAATTAATGTTCTTCATGTACCAGAAATTAGGAAGAATTTAATTTCTGTAAATCTGCTTTGTAAAGGAGGATTCAAGACTGTTTTAGAATCCGACAAACTTATCCTCTCAAAGAATGGGGTCTTTGTTGGGAAGGGATATGCTTGTGATGGAATGTTCAAACTTTCTGTAAACTCTGTTGTTATTAATAATAATAAGAGTGTTTCTGTTTATATGGTTGGTTCATCAATTAATTTATGGCATTCACGCTTAGCACATGTAAATTTTAGATCACTTAAGTTTATGGCTAAAAATGGTTACATAACATACGAAAATGATAACCATGATAAGTGTGAAATTTGCATTCAAGCTAAGATGACTAAATTACCATTTTCTAAGTCCGAAAGAAATTCTAAAATTTTACAAATTATTCATTCGGATATATGTGAATTAAATGAAAATTTGACTAGAGGAGGAAATAGATATTTCGCCACATTCATTGATGATTACTCTAGGTATACCTATGTCTATCTTATGAAGCATAAAGATGAAGTGTTCGACAAGTTTAAATTGTATAAATCAATTATTAAAAATCAAAAGGAAAAGAAAATAAAAATACTTAGAAGTGATAGAGGTGGAGAATATTTCCCTGCTGTATTTACTTCTTTTTGTGAAGAACATGGAATAATACATCAAAGAACTTTTCCTTATACTCCACAACAGAATGGATTGGCTGAGAGAAAGAATAGAACCCTTGTGGATATGGTGAATTCAATGTTGCTAAGTTCTAAGCTTCCCTTGAAACCTTTGGGGTGAAGCATTACTTAGTGCTTGCCATGTGCATAATAGAATACCCTCAAAGATTACAAAGACTTCCCCTTACGAATTATGGAATGGTAGAAAACCAAATTTAAGTTATATTCGGGTTTGGGGTTGTCTAGCTTTTATAGAGTTCCAGATCCTAAAAGAACAAAGTTAGGGCCACGAGCTATGAAAAGTATATTTGTAGGATATGCTGAAAATTCCAAAGCCTATAGGTTGTTAGACTTGGAGTCTAATGTAATTGTGGAATCTAGAGATGTTCAATTTCTTGAAAATAAAACTCGTGATGATTCCACGAATAAGTCAACATCTAAATCATTATTAGGTGGTGTGGATGAAACCAATATTCCTAGCAGTTCTAGTTCTCCTTTACTTGTTGATAACAAAAATACTAAAATTCAAGAACAAGTGGAAATAAGGAGAAGCCAAAGAACTAGAAAAGAAAAAGTATTGGATCCTTAATTTCATTTCCTCTCAAGCTATTGTTTTTCTTGTGGAAGGTGATAGAAATAATAATGTACTTAATAAGATTCCTATCTTATTAAATGTAGAGGAGGATATAACTCCTAAGACGTATAATGAAGCTTTGGCTTCAAGAGATTCATCTTTCTGGAAAGAAGCTATAAATGATGAAATGGATTCTTTATTATCAAATGGTACATGGGTTTTGGTTGATCCACCTCCTAATTATAAACCTATTGGATGTAAATGGATATTTAAAATAAAAGATGGTAATCTCTTCAAAGCAAGGTTGGTGGCTAAAGGTTTTCGGCAAAAAGAGGGCTTTGACTATTTTGATACTTATGCTCCTGTTGCTCGGATTACTTCTATAAGATTGTTGTTTGCATTAGCATCCATTTATAACTTATGTATTCATCAAATGGATGTTAATACAGCTTTCTTGAATGGTGATCTAGATGAAGAAGTGTATATGGAACAACCTGAGGGTTTTGTTCTACAGGAAATGAGCATAAAGTATGTAAGCTAACAAAATCATTATATGGTTTAAAACAAGCTCCAAAGAAATGGCATGAAAAGTTTGATTCGGTGATTTTAGAATATGGTTTCAAGCATAATGGTGCTGATAGATGCATTTATTCTAAATTCACAGAAAACTTTGGTGTAATTATATGTCTTTATGTTGATGACATGCTTATAATAGGTACTAACATGGATGGAGTAAATGATACTAAGGCTTATCTCTTCGCAAAATTTCAAATGAAAGACTTAGCTGAGGTAGATAAGATCTTAGGTGTCAAAGTTAAGAGACATAGTGGGGGTTTTGCACTTTGTCAATCTCATTATGTTAGAAAATATTAACCAAGTTTAATCATTTATATATTAAGGAGGCAAACACTCCTTATGATGTTTCTATTCATTTGACTGAAAATTCTGGTAGAGCTGTTGCTCAAGTCGAGTATGCTAGTGCTATAGGAAGTCTAATGTATGCTATGCATTGCACTAGACCTGATATAGCTTTTGCAGTTTGTAAACTTTCGAGATTCACTAAAAATCCAGGAGTAATGCATTGGAAAGCGATCGCAAGAGTTCTTGGATATCTTAAAAGGACTAAAGACTTGGGATTGTTTTATAATAGCTTTCCAGCTGTGTTAGAAGGTTATTCCGACGCTAGTTGGATAACAAGTACTCATGACAAAATGTCGACTTCTGGATGGATATTTACATTAGGAGGCGGTGCTGTCTCCTGGGCTTCCAAGAAGCAAACATGTATAACGCATTCGACCATGGAGTCAGAGTTTATTGCCTTAGCAGCAGCAGGCAAGGAAGCTGAATGGCTAAGAAATTTGTTACTAGATATAGAGTTGTGGCCACAACCGATGCCATCTATTTCCTTGCATTGCGATAGTCAAGCTACTATGTCAAGAGCGCTCAATAAGATATATAATGGGAAGTCAAGGCATATAAGTTTAAGGCATGAATATATGAGACAATTAATCATGATGGTATAATAACTATTACCTATGTGAGGTCTTGTAAAAATCTAGCAGATCCGTTTACTAAAGCTCTCGCAAGAGACTTAGTAAGGAGTACTGCTGCTGAAATGGGTTTACAATCCTTCAACTAAACTTATCCTTAGTGGGAACCCAACTTCTATATTAGCATTAACACTAAGTTAGAAGTTTAATGGGTAATAACAAGTTAATGATAAGGGTTTGAGTGCTAGGTCTTGCTAGTTAGCAAGTTAGTACCATGATTATAAGAGGGTGAGTGTAATACAAACACTCTTAATAATTATTTCACCTATATGAGCATGAGGAGTGGTGCCGCTTCTAGCAAAGTAAATAAAACTTTGTAAATGTTCATGAAATCAGGATGTAGCACATGGCCTTAATAGTGCTGATTATTATGAGAACTACTTTAAAAAGTCATATGTAGCGATGCGTGTGTGGCAATTCCGATTTAGCGGAAAGAATCACAGTTTAAGCTTGGGCCACTTGTGATTTTGCTAATGTCTTGAATTACTTACACTAACTAAAGGTTTAAAACGAAAGTTACCTTTAAGTATGCGTTTAGCTATGTCTATGACTATTCCGAATTCACACAAACTAAGTGGGGGATTGTAAGTGTAGTTTGTGTGAAGGATGTGAATGAGATTAGTCCCACATGGAATAACTAGAGAATTGGATACTTATTTATATATTGGTGGACTCTTTCTCTTGTGGATGAGTTGGGCCTAAATAACTTGGGCCTATAATATATATTTAAAGTCAAAGATGGGCACTTTGGGGCATCTTGGGCATGAAAGTCAATCAAGCCGAATTTATTTTTGCAGTTAATTTCTGTGGTTCTTTTTTTGAAATAATTCGGTTACGCCCAAAAGACGTATCTCTTGAATACAACCATTCAAATTCTGACCGTTTTAATTCTCTATAAAGATAAGGATGTTCTCAACAGAAGATTATTGCTTGCAAACATAATCTTGGATTTGTTGTATCCTGAAGTGTTTTTGCGGATTCCCATTTGCAATCTTTAGTGGGGGCAAATAAACACTAAAAGGAAAGTGTTCATTCACGCCTCAAATCCAAATTCCCCATACATTTTATCTAACATATGGAAGAGTAACTACCTCCACCACGGATAAGTGCCAATTGTTTTCCGTTCACTGGATTAAAAGAAGAAAACAATGCAGTAATGGAGCGAAGTCTGGTGGCAGCAGAGACAAAAAGCCAACATTATATTTCTCGTGAAGTTGGGTCCTGGAAGAAGAAGTGCATCTCCTCTCTTGCAGGGCCAAAAATTTATCCATCTGAGAAAAGAGTGTAGAAATGAAGTTCTTGTTCAACAAAGACCGTGAATTAATTGCGCTATAAAGGATTCTTTTGTGTTAAGACATAAATGGCTTCGTCACAGGATTAGTTTATTTCGGCATGTGATCACAAATCTCTTTTTTCTCTTTGTGATATCTGGGTTTTGGATGAAAATTTTTTGATAGTATGATGCTTGTGCGCTTGATCTTAGGATTATTTATTTATTTATTTATTTTTATAAGTAGCTTTACTTTTCATATGCAAGCTTATGCGTCGATTTAGTATGAGCGCAACTAATTAATGGTTGCAGAGTTCTTGTTCTGATGTTATACTCTTCTCTCAGATGGATCAATTTCTTGCTTCCAAACGGGAAGAGATGTCTCCTGCCGAGACCAGACTTCACCAAAGATATGTTGTCCAGTTTCAGTTTTGTTGAGTTCAAACAAATAGGTAACTCGTTAAGTCCACTGCTTCCAGCCTAATGTGTTTATTAACTTGTTTGCTTATGGCTTAAAGAAGCTGGATATTTACAGTTACCAATCTCCAGATTCATGGAGAACAATCGGACAGAAGGTGATGATTTGATGGAAGACTATGTGGAATGTCTTATGTCATTGGATACTAATACCCGTCCGGGTGAGAGTGATAACACAATACTTCCAGCCTCTGCTGAGGAATCCACAAGCATTCCTGTTGGAATAATGGAGCAGCCTCCAACAAAAAAGTTACCTCCAGCTGGCACAGAGGAGCCTAAAGAACCAACCTTGGGTATGGAGTTCGAATCTGATGAAGCTGCAAAGACATTCTACAATGATTATGCCAGGCGTTTGGGTTTCCCTTTCCGAGTTGGCAGGTCACGGCGTTCTAAAGGTGTGGAGGAGGTGTTGATTATGAAGAGATTTGTGTGTTCGAAAGAGGGAATATATAGGAAGAAGCCTTCCAGTGAGGGCATAAGGAAGCGTGAGCGGATATCAATGAGGGAAGGTTGCAAGGCAATGATGGAGGTCATTAGGGATTCTGACAGATGGGTGGTTTCTAAACTTGAGACGGCTCACAATCATCATCTTGGGACTTGTAGTAGAGTGGGCTATCTTCGAGCAAGAGGCTTTATCGACACATCTGTCAAGGCAAGTATAGTGGCATCAGATGCAATGACACTGCTACGACAGAATGCCTTTGGGGAAGGAGGAGATGCTCAAGGTCTCTTAGATTATTTTAAGAAGATGCAGGCTGAAAACCCAGCATTCTTTTATGCCATACAAGTTGACAACAATAGCTGTGTGACCAATGCTTTCTGGGCAGATGCCAAGGCTAGAAGTGCATATGGTTATTTTGGTGATGCTGTTACATTCGACACAACGTATAAGAAGAATAAGTACATGATGCCCTTTGTAACTTTCTCGGGAGTAAACCATCATTTGCAGCCTGTTATCTTTGGGTGTGCTTTGCTCATCGATGAGACTGAATTCTCATTCATTTGGTTATTTGAAACATGGCTTGCAGCCATGGGCGGGCACCCTCCAGTTTCATTAGTTACTGATCAGAACAGGGCCATGACAGCAGGAATTGCAAAGTGTTTCCAAACACCTGCCATCGATTTTGCAAGTGGCTTATCTTGAGTAGAAGCAAACAGAAGTTAGCTCATGTATACTCAGCTCATCCTACCTTGAGAGGGGAGCTGGAAAAATGTGTCATTGAATCTGAAACTGTTCAAGCTTTTGAAACTACTTGGGTGTCAATCATTGATAAATATGATCTGAGGAAGAACACATGGCTTCAAGCATTGTTTAATATCCGCCAGAGATGGATTCCTTTGTATGTAAAGGACACATTCTTTGCAGAACTGTCTCCAACACAAAAGCTGGAGACTATGAATGATTTTTATAAGAAGTACTTTAATACCAAGACCTCATTAAAAGTGTTCCTCACACAATTTGAATTATCCATGGCAAGCCGATATGAGGATGAAGCCCAAGCAGATGCCGATACATTGTGTACTAAACCAGTTCTGAAGACTGCATCACCAATCGAAAAACAAGCAGCAGCTATTTACACAAGAGCGGTGTTTAATAAATTTCAGGAGGAATTTGTTGAGTCTTTAGGTTATAATGTTTATAAAATAAAAGATGGCATAGTTAGCAAATTTAGTGTGGCTAGAGATGAGGATTCTCTTGAGACATTCATTGTCACTTATCATTCTGTGAAAAAGACAGCAACTTGTTCTTGCAAAAACTTTGAGTTTTCAGGGATTTTATGCCAGCACATTCTGGGAGTCTTCCTAATGGTTGATTTGCGTATGCTCCCAGAAGAGTTCTTTTTGAAACGATGGACAAGACATGCCAAAAGTTGTGCTATATTGGATGAATGCAGTGTTGAGCTTCAGAGCAGTAGTCAAGTATCCATTACATCACGATACAACGATCTTTGTCAAGATGCCATAAAGTGCGCCGAGAAAGGAGCAACATCTATTGAGATATACAAAGCAGCAAAGGAAGTGTTACAGAAGGCTTTTGCTGAGATTGTTGCTTTTGAAAAAAATGCTAGTAGAGGTGCACAGCGAGATGCAATCAATATTAACGAGGAAATTACAATAGATGATGCAATGAATGGTCAAGCCCTACAAGATCCTGAAAGAAAGGTCTGCATCTAGAATATCCAATGAGTTTGCGTTCTTTTGTTCTGTGCTCCCATGCACTTTAGCTAATGTGGGTCTTTGATCCTTTGAAGATACATACTATTCATTAGGTATTTCGATAGCTGGTTTACTTTCAAAATGCAACTTAAAATAGCATTATTTTCTCTTTTACTGCATATGCTACTGTGTTCTTTTTGCACAATATCTTTCAGAGCTTGCACCACAGTTCTTGGTTCTCGAGTGTTAAATTTTGGTTATTTTTCTTTTCTTGCAACCTTTTGTTCATGGATGCATCTGTAAAGTGAAGTTGTCTACTGGAGGAGATCCAAGATTGTTATCTAGAAGAGCATGTAACCCAACCATGGCATAACTGCATGTAATAACACCAACATGAGAAAAAAAAATGCCATGTTTTTAGAGGACTAACAAGGCTCGTTCTTCATTTGTTTCTATTATATTGCATTGCTTGTTCCATTTCCTTGTGGTCCAATACCATGTCAAGTTTTGCAAAATATATGGTAATCTTTCATTGGCTAGTGTACTAAAGCTGCTTTCGGAGTATATGGGAGGTACAATAACAGCATGCCAGCAAGATGGTCTTTTCTGTTGGTGAATGGGAGAGGGGAATTTGAGGGGTCTGGTCAGTCTTTTTGTTGAATGGTAGGCATTAGTGACTGATCTATTGTACTGTTTTACCTGCCTTAACTTTTTAAATCATGGTGAGCTTCTCTACTGTAAGATGAAATGGTTCCAAAAGCATCTCTGTCATTCTGTTGACTTTGTGAAGTATTTAGTCATCGCATCATCATGGTATCCTCATGTGGTACGTTTATGTAGTAAGTACCAGCGAACATGTTTCCTTTTTGACATGTTTAGGTGCTGTGATTATTTTTGCCCATTGCAACTAACAGTATTGATACCCCATTGATAAGAATGGACATGCCATGATTGATGCCCTGTTGTATTGATGCACTTTAAAAAACAATGCGACAATTACATTTTTGGCTTATTAATCTTGCTTATATGAAGTGTTCTATCAGTTATTATATTTCTTTCTAATTTCTAATGCTCTAGTTGAATAGTGTGTATATATATACATACACGTGTGCACACTCTGATTATGCAAAATAACATATTGGTCTGATATCTTGCAGGTGACTAATCTACTTGGCCCATATATTACCTCCTCTTGGTCACCAGTCTAAAGCATTTTGCAGTTCCCTTCTCCAGCTTGTAAATTGTTGCAACACTTCAGCATTTGTTTGGTGTATCTGATGACCGGTCCATTACTGTCTCATCAGTTTGCCAGAGAGCAGCGCATGAAACTGTTGCATGGAATATCTGGTTCCTTTGGCAAGCCAAAGCTGAATATTTTGGTGACACGGTAGATAATTTCCAAGGACCTGAGTAACTTGGTTGGCAAAACACAAGATGGTATCAAAATTGTGATGATGGCATTGTTTAATGCAGATCCATAAAACCTATGCTTAGAATATTATATAAGCGTCAATTCATCGTGTTTTGCCTCATTGAATGTTGCCAATGTAATGCAGGACTTCCACCACTTCAAAAGACAGTGAAAAATATCTGGCTTCCTGATCTAAATGCAGTTGATGCAGACTCTGCCAAATGATCATATTTTTGTTGGCATTCCAGGTTCATGGTTCTTCAAGACGTTTATAGCATGCAACACAATTTTGGTAAGTTGGATAATAGCTTCAAAATAAAGACATGATGAAGGTCTTGCAGACATGTTTTAGATCTTTATACCTGACCGATACCTTCCAAAACTTGGTATTTTGTTTTTAAATGTTTAGTTTAATAGCTCTAACTTGTTCTATATTTTGTTTAGAGGCATGTATTTTTAGGAACTGCATCTTTGTCCTCAATTAGGAAGAGAAGGGGACCATGTCTATAACCAACACAAATTGTGTATGAATGAAGAGTCTGGTGGCAAATCCTCAATGCACTGCACCTAAGTTTTGTTCTTTATGTTAGTTGTTCACTCTTTATCTTTTTAACTCACTTCATCTAGAAAAAAAGTAGTGTTTTAAAAGATTTTTTTATTATTTTTGAATACAAGAGGGAGCAAGCTCTAGAAAGAAAATCAAAATCTTTTCTTTTTTGTTGGTTTAAAATTAGCCATAGGGCTTGCAGTCAGCCGGTTACTAAAAAAAAAAAAAAAACCTTGAAAGAAGATGGTCGGGCTATGTGAATTGTATGCCCTCCTCTGTGTGCTGATTGGCTAACCTATCATCTGATTGGCTGCATTCTTGCAACGTGAGTTACTTTAAATGCTTAGAGGGCTCAGTGAAACTGTCATAAATCTCTAGAAGATGGATGATGGCTCGATACAGCTTGGAAAGGAACCATCGTAGATGGATGATGGCTCGATACAGCTTGGAGAGGAACCATTGTACCTGGACCTCCTCCTAATATTGCCGCTTGAGGTTCAGTTTTGGATGTTGAACGAGGTGATCAACACATTAGCTGCTACAGTTAATTATATTTAATCTAGCTAATATGATATATATATATATATATATGAATTATATGCAGCCTTTTTTTTCTATAGAAGTGGGAACATGCAAAATAAACTGGGTCAAAAATAAAACATGACTGATGTTGAGCAGGCCATTTAGCTTGTTTTTATGACTAAATCGATCCCTTCTGAGTGGAATAGGGCTCTTGTTACTATGGTGCCGAAGCACCACGATGCTTCTATGCCACACCACTTTTGGTCTATCAGCCTGTGCATGACCTTATATAAGGTTTGCGCTTGGCTTCTGGTTTCTCGACTTAGATGGTGATTTCTCGGCTGATCTCTCTTGAGCAGGCTTTTTCTGGCTGGTCGGTGTATTTTCGATAACGTCCTGTTAACTCAAGAGGTTATGCATGATCTTCGTAGAGCCCTTAGTCGTTAGTGTTTGATGGCCGTCAAGCTGGATATGGAGAGAGTTTATGATAGAGTATGTTAGGATTTTCTTTTCCGCTCTCTTCAGGAGTTTGGGTTTGATGAGGTTTTTATTTAATGGATCAAGGCTTGTGTTCTCCGGCCGGCCTTCTCTATTATTATTAATGGTGGTCGGATCGACTACTTCTATTCTGCGGTGGGTCTTAGGCAGGGATGTCCCTGTCCCCCTTCTTATTTATTATTTCTGCAGATGCATTATCTAGAGCTCTTCACCAGGCCCAGCAAGCTTCTCTCTTAGATCCTTACAGTGCCGGATCCTAAGGGCCATCGTTATCTCATTTATTGTTTGCTGATGATTGCATCCTAATGGGGAGGGCTACCATCAGTAATGCTTTTGCTTTTGCTTCAGTGCTCCAGTCTTATTGTAGGGCTTCTGGTCAGCAAGTTAATATGTCAAATCCATGATATCTTTCAGTTCAAAGACTAAAACTGCCATTCGGGAGTCTATCATGCATATTTTGGGTATTTCGCTCAGCTGACCACCTTTCTTATCTAGGAGTCCCTATTACGGGAAGGCGGCCATGCTGCTCGGATTTCAGCGATCTGGAGCGCCGTATTCGTGATCGACTGGATGGCTGGCAAGTATCAGGGTTATCTATGATGGCCATGCTTACCCTCATCCGATTTGTGCTTACTGCCCTTCCTCTATATCCTTTCTAATGCTGCCATACCAGTATCCTGTTGAAGAAGGATGGAGAGATGGTTTAGACATTTTCTCTGGAGCTCTTTGCAGGATGGCCATGGGATCCACCTGCGGGCTTGGGACTCTGTGTGCATGCCCATTTCAGAGGGAGGGCTTAGGATTCAGTCCCTCATTGCGAGAAGAGAGGCGCTAATTGCTCGGCACGCATCGAGATTCTTGTTGGATCTTGGATGTCTGTGGAGCTTGTTCATGCGTGCCAAATATGGTGATTGGTCATCCTAGAGTCATCCCGAGTCTATTCGTAGCTACTCTTTCTTCTGGAAAGAGGTTTATCGTCATGCTCCGGCTGTTCTTAGACGCACGTCGTGGATGATTGGAGATGGCGCCTCTGTCGATACCCTCATCGACACATGGTTGGCTGACCTCCCTTTGATTCGATAGCCCATCTTTGTTAGTTCTGACATCCCTACTGGTATGAGAGTCTCGGACCTAATTATTCAGGATCTCAATGCCTGGAACAGTCCCCTTGTTGCCTCTTTATTTGGTGTGGAGCTGTTTCAGCGCATTATATCTATCCCTCTCCTCTCTGATCACTCTGACATTAGATTATGGAGGAAGTCTTACTTGTCCCGTGCGCCGATCAGGGACATCATGCAGGATTACATATCTCAGTTGGATCATACGATGGATGGGTCTTGGATTTGGAGGCTTCCCATCCACCCTAGAGTCCGCCTATTCATATGAAAGATGGCGTGGGATTGTCTTCCTACGTGCTGCCTGCTATCTGGGAGGGGTATGATGATCTCTCCTACTTGCCTGTTATGCGATATTGAGGTCGAGACGTCTAACCATGCTATATTCTCCTGTAGCAGAGCGATCGGTATGGCAGATTGCAGGTTATCGACTGTGGGGCGTGAGTACTGCTTAGAGCTGCACTTCCTTTCTTACGATGATTCATCAGGATATGAGAAGGGACTCCAGTCGTCTCAGCTCCTTGGCTGCCTATATTGCTTACCAGCTCTGGTTATCCCGGAATCGTCATATTTTCTCCAATGCTTCTGATCCTCCTCATAGGATAGTCAGTACACTCTCCACCAGTCCACCCTCGACTCTGATAGCCCTAGCATCTGGGATTCCCTTGCTGCCCCGGTAGCGCATCGATGTACTGTCCTTATTTCTTGGGAACCCCCTCCACTAGGGCTTGTCAAAGTCAATTTTGATGGCAGTGTGGGTTCGGTTCGGCTTTTCTGATCCGTGGGTCTGATGGTGCTTTGGTGGTGGCTGGCGGTTTTGGACTCCTGGACCTCTCTGTGCCGACGGCTGAACTGTACGCTGCGTGGGCTGGCATCTCCTATGCCATACGCAGTTTAGGTATTCGCAGGCTTATTATTGAGGTGATTCTATCACTGTGGTGCGCTGGCTTCGCCAGGATCTGGGCGACTCTATTCCGATCAACCCTATGATATGCGACATTCGGTATATGCTTCATCAGGCTGATACTGTCCAGATTCGGTATATTTATCGGGAAGCTAATTTAGCGACTGATTGGATTGTTGCCGGACTGCCCATTATTCAGGACCGTGGTGCTGGTTATCGGGTGATCCGTGCCCGTCTGTGCTTTCTCAAATTTTGTATTCTGATAAAGTAAGCTTGAAGCTTGACTCAACCATGAATGATATGATCGTCCGTTTGTACTAAAAAAAAATAAAAAAATAAAACATGACCTTTGCAGGAGAGAACTATC
Source organism: Calamus simplicifolius (assembly GCA_900491605.1). NCBI lineage: Eukaryota > Viridiplantae > Streptophyta > Magnoliopsida > Arecales > Arecaceae > Calamus > Calamus simplicifolius. The sequence continues at coordinate 45,748 of UESW01002322.1, forward strand.
TTTCGACATGCTCATGGAAGGTTTTTTTTTTTTTTTTTGTCGCCCCAGTTAAGGTATATATAGGTGTAATTCAAGCATCTAAACCGCTCCCATGCTGCCAAATTAATTGCTTATATATCTTTTCTATATTAAATAAAGGGTTGGATTTGTTATTCCCAGAAACAGCTAACTTAGCTCTTCCAAAAAAATTGACACTTTTATTCCATGCGCTGTTCCAAGTAACCTTATATGAACCAATGCCTTTTTTATTGTATTAATTATTTCACCTTTTTCTGCATTGAGTGTCGTTTCACGAGACCGTAAAAATAACAGAAATATCCCATTCGTCCACAGCTATCATGCATGAGGATTAAAAAGTTGTCCCTTGCGGAAATGCTTCTCATTTACATTACGAAACTAGTTTCCTTTTAAACTTTTTTGACTGCCTGTACCTCCAGCCCTTTTTTCCGACTCACGCTGTCCTTTCCTTTCGCCCTCCTCTTTCCTCTTCGTCTCATTTTCATATAATCCCATCACATGAATCCAGTGAGATTTCTACAAGATTATCAAAGATATGTTCTAAAGATAAATAATATATTTTATGTTTTTTAACATATTGTACACATTCCATCAAGATTATCCACACAGGTTCTAGATGTGAATAGACGTTTATTTGATATGCTTTTGTTCCCTTGTCTGTCGTACGCTTAAAGTAAAACGTTTGCAACTTGCTACAGGAATTTTCAGCACTAGCACTCAGACGCTGGCAATGCCAATACTGCCTCTTACCTTTATGCCGATCCCTTCGTTGGATTGCATTCGGGGGGCCACAGGACCAGGGCATTCAGGAGTGAGAACTGCATGACGAGATTGGGGCGACCGATGACCAAGAAATGCTGCATGACGAGATCGGAGCGACCGCTGATCAAGAAATATAAAGGGAATATAGGGCAAACAATCAACAAGACCCCCTCTTTCCTCTTCAACTTTGATTACTGATTAATCCAAATTTCATATTCAAAATGGTGGGAATTTTTACTTGTCGACAATAAAGAAGACGAAGAAGCATTGAAAACTTTTGTGAATCACCACTTGGATGCAACAGTTTCAAGTTCAAGGCGTAATGATCACGTAGAATAATTTATGTACTTCAGAACATTACTAACAAAAGCAAGAAAATAGAAAAGATCTACTTCCACAGCTTCCTGAGGGACATATTCTTCTCAGTCTCTTTCTTCATGACCTTAGCAACCGCCATCTCGAAATCCTCCTGTGTTACATGAACTCTTCTTTCCCTGAGTGCAAACATGCCTGCTTCTGTGCACACCGCCTGCAAGAAAGAGCATCAAATTATATGGTGACTTCAAAACAATAATCACATATCAAGAATCATATTTTGATCACGTTGCATGTCTCTCTCACAGGACAATTTATTTGTTCAATTTCCAGGAATGTCGTTCTTAATAGCATATGCTGATGTGATGGCATTGCAAGTAGGTAAGTTTTAGCTGGTTTTCGACACGTAATGGTGCATCACAAAAGATAAATTCAATTTCACAGCTCGCAGCAGCAACCAAAATAAAATCTCCACCCACACGAAACACGTTAATGTTGACTTCTTAATAAGAAATAAATAGCAAAAGCAGACACAACAACAGGACGTACTACCAAATATTCTTTTGAGCTCAGAACTGCAAATGTTTTGCCCAGAAAGTTGATGGAAAACACAGGCAAAGTCGGCAAAAATGTCTAACTGATATCAGGTTACATGTCAAAATAAACTTTCTAAATTATTGGCAGCAGGATTAGGTGGGGCAATCAACAACCACTGGCGATGATTTATTGCCTAAAAATATATCCAAAAGAATGCGACACAAAAAAAAAGCCCAATTTCCACATTAGCATTCAGTGCTCATGCAAATTCCAACAAATCCAGCAAATCCTTGAAGGGAATATAAGCCCAGGGATGGTACCACATGTAATTCCCTAAACTTGGTCAGAAACTAGATCCATATTCTAACAGAAAAGACAAAGTAGGTGGTACTACATGCATAAGTCTGAGAAAGTCATGATTGTCTTTGACTGGCTTATCAGCTATAATTTCACTTGTGAAAACAATTAAGAAAATATGCATCATTAATATAACACAGCACATAATCACCTTGAGTTCTGCTCCGGATGCCCCATTCATCTTTTCTGCAATCTTTTTAAGATCAATGCCCCTCATCAAGTTCATCTTTCTTGAGTGAATTTTCAAAATATCCAAACGGGACTGAGAAATAATACGAGAGCATTGTACTTAGTGTTACCAATCACTTGAAAGAAACTCTACAACATAATATGAAGTATCACGTTTTGGTCATTGTATAACATACCTCTTCGTTAGGGTTAGGGAACTCGATTTTTCTATCAATCCGACCAGGCCTAAGGAGCGCTTGATCCAAGATGTCTATTCGGTTGGTAGCCATCAGAACCTGCAAAGAACATTTTTTAGGAAAAAAAATTTGTATTTCATGGGTAATAAGACACCCTGAAAACCACCTAAAATAACTCTACAAACAAAGTGCAATGTACTTTGATCTTGTTTGATGCTTCAAATCCATCAAGCTGGTTGAGAAGCTCAAGCATGGTACGTTGAACTTCACTATCACCATTGCCAGTGCCTGACTCCATTCGAGCAGATCCAATGCTATCAATTTCATCCATGAAAATGATTGATGGGGCATGTTCCCTGCAGTGGAAAGTATTGCGCAAAGTAGATAAGTCATTAGCGTTACCAGAGATAAATGAAGATTGCATCATGACCCCTCATAACATTTCAATAGCAAGTGACACAAACATAAATTAATAAAGATAGTCGAGTAAGATGCTTGGTTCTATGTAGTCAACTCTTAGATCTGCAAACAAATGCTCAAACTATAAAAAGGGACAGATGGTAAAAGCAGGTCTTCATCTAATTTAATGTCCCATTTTCTTGTTTAGGACCATGATATATCAGCCATGAAGAATTGCAACAATATTTGCCATATAAAGATGTCAAAAATCTGATATTGACACTAATCCCACGCACCTAGCCATAACAAAGAGTTCTCGAACCATTCTGGAGCCCTCTCCGATGTATTTCTGAACCAATTCAGATCCAGAAACCCGAATGAAGGTGCAATCAGTATGATGAGCAACTGCTCTTGCTAGCAGAGTTTTCCCCGTACCTGGAGGCCCATAAAGCAACACTCCCTGAGGAAATCCAACATCAAAATTTTAGAGATAATTGCTGAACAAACAAACAAATACTTTGCATGAGATAAACAAGAAGATACTGATGCTGACATGACATATACCTTTGGTTGAGCTATCCCAAGGCTTTCAAATAGTTCAGGATGTTTGATTGGAAGCTCAATGACCTGAAATTAAGAAGCATTTAGTGCACGGGCCTGATGAAGAAACGACAGCACATGAGCATACGCTAATAATCAGCCACGATATGTAAAAGCTAATTTTGCCACTTACTTCCTTTATCTCCTTGATTTGCTGGTCAAGACCACCAATCATGTCATAAGTAGAATCAGGAACCTTTTCGACTTTCATAAGATTAACTAAAGGATCGACTTTGCTAGGCAAGATTAAGTGAAGCACATAACTATCATTGCGAAGAGCAACTCTGGTCGATGGTGTGATCTTTGTTATATCAATGTTCTTATCAATATCCACAACATATTTCCCTTCTGGATGAACCTGAAAGAAATATCCAAGAGATTGAATAATAGATATTCTTGTTACAACAACTGCTCTACAGCAACTGAAAACCAACCATCAACTGAAAAGACTATCAGTAGAATGCCATGCAAATAAGCTTGTGTAAATAGAATAAGATACATTGTTCTTCATGAGTTATTACCTAGCCAGAAATAGAGATTGCAGTTAAAACAATGAGTTTCCAGAAAGAAACCCAGTAAATTAGTTCAAACATACATTTAACATGATTTCCTGAAATCTAAAGATATGCAGTTAACGTAACTTGATAGAAGAAAACAGAAAACAAACATAGATCCAGAAGGTACACCATGAGCATTGTATTTAGCCTGTGGATGCTGCTATTATGAGTCGCATAGATCAGTTTCCCCAAAGGGTGTGCAGATTGACGGACTTGGCAGGCCTGAATTGGGTTCCAATGGAAGGGAAAAATTTCTACAAGTTTGATTCAGTGCATTGAACCTATAGCCACTTTTGAGTCACTTTGAGAAAGTGAGCACCTTCACTTTCAAGCACTTACTTCTATTGTACACATCCTGATTGTAGCTGGGATCTTTTGCCTAAGGCGCCAAACCCACTTTAAAATCTCGCTTGCCTTATTATTGTGACAACCTTCCCAAAGCTTCCACCAATCCACCTTCTCCTTAATCTAAATCAACTGCCAAACATTCACCAGTAGCATTTTATCCAAAAAAAATCATCTTATCTCAATTATAAAAGGTGCCACTCATTATTTGTTCTCTTCATATTGCTTGTACAATAATTTACTGAGTAATTGTTTTATCACTATAACATTCTACTCAAACTATTTTGATGCACTTTCATAACCTAATTATCTTCATAACTCCACTTTCTTGCTGCAATCGCTGGAAGGTTTCAATTGTGACACACCCACTTTAGGTTCTCTTTGAAAGTTGTCCGTGCACCCACTTCCTAAACATTCCCTAATTAAATTCCTTTTTTTTTAGAAATCCACTTCCATAGACCCGCACCTGAACCCATTTCTGCACTCAGTTCCACTTCTGGTAATTAAGACCCAAATCCACAACTCTTTGTTTGGTTTTGGAAATAAATGACCCCACAATCACTCCACAAAAGAACACAAGGAACAAAGTGTTGGCCAGTAACAATGAGATATGAAGTTCAACATCATGGAGCTGCAGTTCATGACTCATACTACCAGAAAAAGTAAAATAACTCAAAAGGAAATTATAGAACATAAATAAGCAAATACATAAGTCAATAGTAAATAAATAAACAAACAAACAAACAAATAGAAAAGGCCTCAAAATAACCTATTAAGGGGCAAAGTTTCCAGCCGACTTCTATGATATCTCACAATAATAATGGTCATGATTCTATACTATTAATATACAGATGCTGTCTCAAAAATTTAACTCCCACAACATGCAGATAACAAGTCACTCTCGTTTATAAGATGGGTCAAATTGCATCAAATGAAAAAAATGGATCGCTGTTTATAAGATGATAACTGTGAAACAGACAACATAGTAACTAGGCCAACCTATTTCAACCTAGGAAGATGGATATCAGATATTGCTACTACATTAGTTGGTTTAGCATAAACGTGTTCTTAATTGTTAATTTTTAAGATGTTAAAAAGATCTATGCAAGAAAAAAACATGCCTCCTGCTTTATTGCACTTAGGAGAAAAAGTGCATGCAAGATTGACTTGAAACATTTGGATTCAGCTGGATTCAACTCTTGTCACTGATAAGATCAACAACAATAAAACAACTCACGGAGAGAGTCACATTATCCTGAATAGACTGAAGCTTAAGGTTCAATTGCCTAATCATCTTAGGCTCCTTGATGGAAGAAAATGTCTTGGAGCTTTCAAACCCAATAATGAGGATATATTTGAATATCTCAGGTTTAGGATCTCATATATATACATACAATGTAAGTAAATAAGACACTATCTATTAAAATTGATGGACAAGAGAAACTATAATGATTGATTTCATTATTTAAGATCTACAATGATCCCAAACTAGTTGGAGTCTGCTACTTGAATCCTTTTTCTTCATTCTACTCGGTTTAGAGTTCATTATTTAGGATCTATTAGACAGAATAATGGAGAGACAAATGAGGATATATGTAATAAAATTAGAGTAGGTTGACTAAAATGAAGAGGTGTATTTGTAATGTTATGAGCTCAATGAATATCTTAGAAACTTGAGAGAGAATTTTATAGAATAATGGTAAAGGTTGTAATGTTCTATAGAATCTAAAGGTTTTAGGTTAAGTAGGACAAAGATAAAACATAATGAATATAATTTTAATACAATTAAAAATAGAATTGAACATAAAGTAAAAATTAAAAATCATGAAGTTCCTAAAAATGATCGTTTTCAATATTTAAAATCAATCATTCATAATGAAGAAAAGACTGAAAATGATGTTGTCTATAAAATCAAAGCATGATGAATGCAATAAAGATGTGCAACTAAAATATTATGTAATCATAGAATACCAATCAAGTTGAAGAAAAATTTTTATAAGACATCCATAAGGTTAGCAATGCTTTATGGTATGAAATGTTGTTCAATTAGAAAATGGCATGTACACAAGATGAATATAATTAAATGAGAATGTTGAGATGCATGTGTGATAATAGAAGAAAATATAAAATAAGAAATGAAGGCATTCTAAAAAGGTAGAGATAGCATCGGTTGAGGACAAATTAAATAGTTTAGACACTTACAATGTAAATCTAAGGATGCACTGATACAAATTAAATAGTTTAGACACTTGCAATGTAAATCTAAGGATGCACTAATGCAAAAGAGTAGTTTGATACATGTAAAAGAGAGAGAGAAAGAGACTGATTAAAAATTACATGAATGAAAGTGGTATAAAAAGATTTAAAATCTTTGCATGTTACTAAAAATATGACTTAAAACCAAGCAAAAAAAAAAAAAAGATTCATTTAGCCAACCTAACTAGTTTAGAATTAAGCCTTTGTTGTTGTTGTTGTTGTTGTTGTTGTTGTTGTAAAGCCTGCAACATTTTATAGCTCAAAGCATAGAACGATAATGAAAGAATATAAAAACAAGATAAATGTAGTAAAAATAAGAATGCTATAATAAACATGTAGTAAAACTAGAAAGGATGAATTAAGAAATTCATATATTGGAAAAGCTAAAACAATTATACAAATTAACAAAAAGCAATGCAAAATCAATTGAGATGTTATGAATATGCCAACAAAGATCTAAGAAGGCTTTTATAAGAAGTACATTAGTTTTTGTTGAATGTAGTAAGAAAAGAAGAAAAAATTCAGATCAACATGGATGGAGGTTGTGGGAATGATATTGAAATATTGGAACATCAGATGTGAACCCAAACAGAAATACTTGACAAATGAGGATCCATAAAGCTGACTTCACACAGTTGTGAAAAAAACTAGATGATTGTGATTGTGTTGCATACATGCATGCGCATGTGCATATACACAGATTCACATGTGTGTGCATGTATTTTTTAAGTATCCAACTGTTAGAGACTTCTTCAGATAGCAACTTGTTAGGTAAGCACATAATTGAGTTAATTTAAATTCTTCAGATAGTTAATTAGCTCATAATAACTGCAAAGTTGTGCAGCATTTTTCATGATTGGCTTGCAAAGACTCCTTTGGGCCAGTAATATAGCATCAGACATTGTCTTGGTAATTTATTAATTAATGGTGCATCATGAACCCGATACAATATCATATTTCAGAGCAAGCAACACCTTGCAAGTTAATGCTGCTATAAGAGATTCCAGAATCCTTTAACATGAATTATTCTCTTATCTAATTTAATCTGAAAGAATGCAAAAACAAATTTCTAAAGACAAGAATAAAAGCTAAGACACCTGACATTCCAGCACAGATGAAAGTTGTATTAGCTATAGAAACAACTAAATCATAAAATGTGTCCCAGCTCAATAAGGCAAACATATGCAGGCAAACTTCATGACTTACTTTGACTAAGACCTTTGATTTCCCCATAACTTTCACCACTTCACCAACGTAAGACCCAGGCTCCTGAAGTAGCTGTAGCTCCTCTCGAAGCATTCTTACTGCAATTGCAACACACCATTCCAGTGTCAGTGATGTTGGTCAAAAGGAAGCGCTTCTCATGGATAAGTGATCATAATCAAGTAGTCAATCAGCATACATATCAAACACTGCTAGCATTTCATATTTCAAAAAAATGCTAGATCCAAAGCAACCTTTGAATCTTAAATATTGAATTAAAGCAAAACCATGTGTCAAAAATTTTACGTATATAGATCACATTAAACCAAAAATGCCTACGGGTATCGCAAATGGAGTAAATCATAACATACAGCATTCTAGACCCTGGATGCTGCACATACTACTTCCAGAGAGGAAAAGATGTCGTGATCATAATACCAGGGCTAATAATCACGCGAAGATGCAAAAAGGACCCATTAGTGGTTTCCTTTGAAACTTCAAATTTTAATCTCATAACGTTCCAACCCCAAATCCTGGCATAAAGCCTGATCAGAAAACCCACCATCCAAATCTTTTCAAAGAATATGAAAACAACTTCTTAAATAAATTGCCCCAAAATAATGATGATGATTATGATGGCCGTCATCAAATAACAAGTAATAGAATAAATTTATAAAAATTTTCTCCCCCAACTCCGTAAACGATCAAAACAAGAATCCCAAGAAACCACATGATATGTAATTTGAAAACAGAATTAGGCGTTCACATTGGAATTAGGATTTCGACGAAGATGACAACAAGAAAGCTCTATCGGGACAATATTGGAGCTAGGGTTAGGGTTTGGGAAGATGGGGGCACTGACCTCGGGAGTTGAGCTCGTTGCGCTGGGCCTCGAGGCGGTTGAGATTGTGGGTCTTCTGGCGGACCTGGAGCTGAAGGTCGTGGATGTGCTGCAAATAGTACTGCCGCAGCCCTTCTCCTCCTCCACACCTTACCTTCGCCGGCGGCGAGAACATCTCGCCCTCCGCCGCCGCCGCCTGCTTCTCCCCCGCCCCCGCTGCCGCCTGCTTCTCCACCGCCGCCGTCGCCATCTCCAATCTTTTTTCCCCTTTCCTTTCTCCTCACCTGCTTCTCCGGCCGCCGATGCAAGCAAGCCCTTCGTCTTTGAATCTTGATAGAACCCAAAATACCATATAAAAGGGTCGGTTGGCTCATATAAGAGGGCGAAATTACGAAAATGGCCTCCCGGACCAGAAACAATGTAAGGATGAGCCTATGTCGTCCATTGCCCAGCCCGAGCGGACCGCAGGCGAAACTCGATGATGATAGTGTTTAAAAAACTCGACCCCGGTCCAGTTTTTTAAACACTATCATCATCGTATCATCATCGTAAGAAGATTATGTGCACCATAGAACTCTTTAATCTATTCTTGCCGATGTACAGACATTAATCACTTCCATCTTTTAACAACTTCATGGAGGAATGTCATATGAAGGGATATCTAAATGCCTTTAATAATTGCACGCTTTCTTAGACACAACAAACTATTAGTTTTATTTAGAAGTTAAACTAATTTTTTATGCAAGTAGAAGAAAAAACTTTAATTTTATTAATATATATAAAAATATAATAGTTTACAAAGATAACAAGAAGAAAGGAGCAAGATTATAAAAGTAAGATTGAATACATATTAAAGTGAAAATTTTAGTTTTGAGGCTTAAAATAGAGTGCTTCAATATTATAAAATAAATAACATTTTAAAATCAATGAGTAAAGAGAGCAAGCTGGTCCTAAATAAGTAAGATAGATAAGAGAATGAATCTGAATTTTTAGAAACTTCACAAATGATGAAGGAAGAAAAAGAAGGTTGATTTTTTTTAATAATTATTAAATATTAGATTAATAGATTAACAGATTAATCATATTTTAAATTTAATTTTGCTATCTAAATATCACGTGTGTTGCCACGTAAGGTAAAATCAAATGGCATATTTTCTATTAACTGTAAGGATCAAAGTGAAAAAAAAAGGATCGCTTTTGTAATTTCTTTAAATTTATGAATTAAAGTGATAGCTTACTAATTTGAAGATCAATAATATAATTTAATCTAAATATTATTATATATTTTTAAATTAAATAAAATTTAAAAAATAATTACTAAATATTAAATATTTATTCATAAAATTCTATCTTAAAATTTATTCAGAATTGAGCCGTTAATTTTAGAATAGAATTGATTGGGCTTTATATTCAAAATTTTAAAATTAATCTTAATTCGAACGATTTAAGTTTTAGCATGAAACCGATCTTTCCGTGATCAATGTTAATGGTGATGACATTTTTGTAGGGATCTGGGTAGATAAAGTGGATATGTTTTCCTGCAAGGATGATTACAACGTTGTCTTAATTTTTAATTTAATTAAATGGATAGAAAGTAAATAAATGGATGGGATTTTTCTATATATTTTTTGAAAAACATGTGAACGGAATGGAAAGCCAAACCTCACACACACTCTCTCTCTTTTTTGCGTTGCATTTTGAAAGTACTCTTGGGTTGCATTTTGTGCATTTTCAGTAATTTTGAATGTAATATGGATTACTTATAAAATAAATTATTATAAGATGAATTTTAGTAATATTAATTATTATGTTTGATATGCATAAAAATATTATAATAATATAATTACTTTATTTAGTATAGCAAACAGTAACATTGATGCGCGGGCAAACCATCGCCTTCGGCTTCGGTGCAGGTTATGCTGCATCCGAGACGAAGTACAACGACTTTTCCTTGGTCCGATAGGCCTTAACCGACCCAATAACGCTTCCACACGGGACAACGGTAAGGCCGAAGATGATATCATCACCGCCAATCTAACATCCAACGGTCATATTTCTTCATCCATACAACGTCTGTGCACGTGGAAGAGCAACGGTAATCTCCCCGCCTTTAGTAAGGCTTCCCCTCCTCCACATGAGGAGGGCCGGCTCATTTGACCCCCCCCAATGGCCTCCCTAGCCCCTCTCCCTGGTTTTCTCCTTCCTTATATTTTTCGTTTTCCTTCTTGTGTAATTGAAGTTGTAGGATAAAAGGTGTAAAAAGTATAGATTTCAACCTTCCATACCGTCGTTCTTGATCTTTATAGAGGCTTTCGATCGTCTTCGATTCTTTTTCTCTGAAGAGGATTGGGTTGGATCTCGAGCGCCGCATCGTTGATTAGTGGTTGTGTTCGGGGCTAGGGTTAGGATTTGGGTTTGGGGTTTTTTTGTTGTTGTATTTGATCTCTTTCGTTTTCGATTTTGGCCGAAGGGATTCTTTAGGGTTGAGGGTTTTTCTTTTAGATTCTTAGATCAACGAGGGGATGGAGAAGAAAAAGGTGGCCGTTCCTCTCGTATGCCATGGGCATTCGCGGCCTGTGGTGGATTTGTTCTATAGCCCCGTTACTCCGGATGGATTCTTTCTCATTAGCGCAAGCAAAGGTGAGGATTTCTTCTTTTGCCCCTCCCGATTTGATATTTTCTCTGTTCATAGATAATGCAAGAAATGCGGTCTTTGGCCATTTTATACTTTAGATTTGTTTTTCACCAGTGAAAAGTACTACTTAGCGTCTGATGAAGTGTTTTAGTATTTTGTTTTCCCCTTTTATGTTAGTGTTTTAGTACCAATTGTGGCGAATAAATAGCGGTAGATGGATGGTGATCTTTAATGTGATGTATATTTTGTGTGGTGGACATGATTTTGATAAGTTGGTTGTGATATGATCAAAACATTGACGTATGCTTCATGCACAAGAAGATTCTGGTTCTTGGTTGGTAGTTATTATTGACCACCAATATTGGATAACCAATCTTTGACTCACAAAAAATTTTCATTCACATAGCCATTTGGCATTCCAGGACCCAGAAAAAGTAGACGACTGTTTGATGTAATCAAGGAAACCGATAGGTTAATGCCTAGCAGCAGGGGCATTCTCTATGGGGTTCTGCACCTGATTTGGAATGTCTAAAGAAAAATGTTTTCCGCAGCAGTTTCGTAAGCACTTCGTATTCTGATTTTTGTATTTTGAGAGGCAGGCTTTCTTTGACCCACGCTTGGAATAACTCTTGCATTCACTTCCCCTTCAGGTCACAAGGGTTAATGGCCATTTATACCAGGTTGCACTTCACTGTGGCCCCTTTTAAAGGATACCTATCTTTTAGAAATGCTTGTTTGACATGCTATTGCATGCGATGTGCTCCAAATATCAAAATTGATATAAGAACCAAACTAGATAAAGTGTATTAACTATAAATACCCCCATAATGTGTTTTTTGTGTGAAAATTTATTTCATTCTATTAACAATAAATAAATTTGTCCAGTGTTTATTCTATAGTAAGGCGTATTTACCTCGATGATATATGTTGAATGAGATATAGTACAGATGTCAGCTAATTTATTACTTAGGTAAATCAAGCATTGAGATTTCAAACATAAAGTCCAAGGTGCTGTTATGATTCTATGCTGGGTTTCCTGCCTGTGTTATATATTTAATGGATCGTTTGTAGTTTGGACCTTTTTTTTTCAAGAATTCTTATTCCGCTGCTTTGTATTTGTGGAAGTACAAATCAGTAGTTCGTTTATGTTTAAGATTTTTATTTTTCATTGTAAATTCATTCTCATTTTTTATTTAAGTATTTGTCCTTTTCTTTTTCTCCTGTCATACTTTCAACAGATAGCAACTAATGAATATGAATATACATCTAGACATGATTGAAGGATAGGATGTTGAAAACTGTATTGAAATTTTTCAAATGCATTGAACTGATTAATGGGTCATGTTAGGTTACTTAATACAACAATAAAGCTTTAACACATTAGGTTACTTAATACTAAAAATAATTATTAACTTTTCAGATGCCAGTCCCATGCTAAGAAATGGTGAGACAGGAGACTGGATTGGAACTTTTGAAGGGCATAAAGGTGCCGTCTGGAGTTGCTGCCTTGATACGCATGCTTTACGTGCTGCATCCGGTTCTGCTGATTTCACAGCGTATGCCATCTTATTTACTTTTGTTTCTAGTGCTGAAGCTGATGAAAGTAATAAACATTTCAGAATGTGAATTGAATCATGCTTGTCATTTTTCTGTACAATGATAATGTTTATGGATGCTTGTCCAATAATGATGTATTTCTACACAAAAAAACTGTTTTCAGAACCTACAGTTTCTTTTTTTTTATTTATAAATGACAATAGTTTTTTATGGTTATTCATGCTTCTTGCCTAAAGGGCTTGCAGTTTTCTCTTGCTTTACCAGTTTAGTGTCTAATTCCATCCATGTAACAATCTATGTCGTCTATCTTTTTCTTTACTTAGGGATGCTTAAATTTTTAGTGGACATAATCATTTTCTTTATTTTTTAGCTTAAGACCTGAGTGGTGTTGCTGGTTGAATTTTTTGCTTCTGAACATCAACTATATGAGAAGACAGCTCTAGTAGAAGATCTATTGGGTTTGTTGGAATGGATGTATCATCTTGACTAACTTTATCTTTCCAAAGCTTATGGATGTTCAAACTCTCAACATGCAGCATTGCTACATTAGGCTGCATTTGATTGTGGAATAAGTTGGCCCAGAGTAAATGGCTTAACTTATTCTTAAAGCTTCTTGCTGGGGAGTAAACAATTCTCTATAGGTAGAATAGTTTAACTCGAACCTTATTCCCACAAAGTAATTGTTTTAACATTTGATGTGCCTACTTGAGGTCTGAAATGAAGTAACTTACACAACAATGTTTAGCTGGTTGAAGTAGTCGTATTCCACTTAACTCGGAATGGAATGTGGCCAGCTAATGCTCTGCATGTGCTTTCTCATAGTTGGGCACTGTATAATCCTATCAAGGGTTTAAGACATACTTGTGATCATATTTCTTCTCATTTTATGAAGTACCAGCTATAAAGCTCTCTGTCTAGGTTTGCTTCTATGATGTATATTTTTTTGGGTAAGGCACCACTCATAAGCTTCAATATATGGACTTGGGGCAAGAGCGGTGTCCAAATGATGCAACCATTTTTTTGATAATAACATCAATAGGTGAGACTAGATAGTGGTTTGGAAGTATGGAGGCTGCTTCAGATGATTAGCTTTTATCACATCAACATGATTTTTTGACTGGTCATGTAGAAGTGGAGGCTCTTTATAATAGAGGAATGATGGATTAGGGTACAGAAAATTGAAAGTAGTAAATTAGTTTGGGGGAGAGTATTTCTATATCTCTTAAAATCTCTACATTGGTATTGGTGATTACCATGCCAAGGAAAGCATAATGTTTTAGATGAGATTTGTTAGATCATGAGAGTTATACAAACAATTCGAATGCAATAATTTCTGACTTGTTGAAAAATCTGTCTACTATTGTGGACTTTTGTTATAATTTCATGAATCTTTTTCTACCTTCTTAGATACCTGTACGGTGTTGATGGCCAGAACATAATGTTTTAGATGAGATTTGTTAGATCATGAGAGTTATACAAACAGTTCGAATGCAATAACTTCTGACTTGTTGAAAAATCTGTCTACTATTGTGGACTTTTGTTATAATTTCATGAATCCTTTTCTACCTTCTTTGATACCTGTACGGTGTTGATGGCCAGAAATTTAAGAGATGTATCTTTCAGAGAACATGTTTTAAGAGCTTACTGTATTGCTATAAATGATATTTATTGACATTATAGGATAAAAAGTTGGATGCATTTATTAGCATTTTTAAACAATGAAACATAATTTCATTTTTTATGTGCATTTAGGCTATTATTGAGGAGACTGATGACAATGTTGCTAGGATCACGTTGAAGTCATAAATGATAACAGTTTAAATTGTATTGGATCTTTGACAAGATTCTACATGATTTTCGTTGAAAATTTAGAAATTAATAGAAATGAAAGTAGATGAAGAGGAAAAAACATCAAATCTAATTTTCACCATCACCAGGCCATGCAAAGATGTCTAATGATATAAACATAATGTCTGGTTATTTAATACAGTTATATACTGTCATATAATTTATACTTATTGATTGAAACAAAATTTCAGGAGATAGGTTGATGGAACAAATACAATGGACAGACAATGTATTTATCACCAGCAGTATCATTAAAATTAATATGCAGAACCACCTGTGCTTCTTTTGCCTTTGAAGAGGTTGAGAAGCTTTCTTCCTTGCCATGTAGTTGAATGTTATGTATCATCATGACTTTGTATTCTTAGAAGAGCAAATAAACGATAATTTTATATACTCTTAATAAAGCAAAGTACACATTCCATATCAGTGATGAAGTTACCGTGCCATATTTGTGTTTGGTAAGTATAGGCAATATTTTTAATTCTTGGTATCGGGCTCCACTGCTAGCTTTCCAGTACGGTATGGTACGTCATGCATTAAATGGTATGTTGTTTGAGTTGGCACAACATTTGTGCCAAATGTATGGACCTATGCCTTCTACTGCATGATATGGCTTGGTGCTTAAAATGCTGGGTACCTACATGGTATAATAGTAAGCATGTTTGTATCATGCATGATAGTCAATTCTTAATCCCTTTCATGGGCCTCTTTGCTTGGTTTTGGAATGTGGTTGTGTAGGATTGCCTAGTACCATACAATTTCATGACAGCATGTGACGGTTATGGCCATAGCACATGGCCCTTTTGCCCTTGGTCCAAGGATGATATCCAAATTAATGATCTAAATTTTGAAATATAAGATCCGTGTGATAATAACTGACAACTATGGGCCTTATATTTGCCATCCTTGCAATACTATGAGAAGGTACCACCTGGTAATTGAAGCATTTTACTTAGTTGTGCTGTAGAAATGTTCAGCAATTCAGTTTTTGGACAGCTGATTTAAGCATGATTTAGTGTTATGGAGTTTATTTATCAATTTTGCAGGGGAGGTGGATGTGGGTCTGATGGTGGAAAAGAAGGCAACCTCATGTTGCCCATCACATTCAAACCACAGCCTTCCTTCCTTGGTGGATTTTTGATTAATGGCTAGAGACCCATGCAAAGATTTGTATGATGTGAGCTGCTTGGAGTTCAAGTCTAAAGTTCAAAGTAAATTTTTAGATTCATTATATGGATACTTTTTGGTTGACAGGTTACAATTGTTACCATCAAGGTTTGCCATACCGACCCATATAGACTTGTATTAACTGTGCCATTCTGATAAAGTATTGGTACAGTACCAAGGTTTGATTTGATATGAACTGAGTGGAATCATGTGCTGCTCAGTACTGATCCATATTATCTGGTTTCGGATTGAAAATAAAAGAAAATATTGATATCCTATCTTAATGTAGGATGTATAATGTACTGTATTGTATCATATTGCTTGTGTTGTATCAAATCGTTAATATGTTGATATGGTTCTTGACATTGGTTTTGCGAACCTTGGTTAGCATATCTAATACTCCCAGTTATCCAAAGAAAAGTAATATTTGTATCAACATTAGATTAATTCTTACTTGTATCCAATGCAAATTACGTTCGGAGGGAATTGATTATATTTATAGTTCAATAATCAGGTAGATCAGATGATTTTGCTAGTATTAGTGGCTGTGGGAAATCTGTGAGCATAAACTTTCCTCATATAAAGTTGTGTTGAAATAGAAGAAAGTCTTGGGAATTGAATTCGGATTCTTTCATGCCAATTTCTTTTGGAAATTCTGTAAAGTAGAAGCTACTCATGTAGGCTGTGTAGAGAGATGGAACACTGAATGCCATAATTTTTATGTGTTCTACTTAGTATTAACATATTTCTTTTAAAATCCTTGACATAAGATTTAAAGTTTTGTTGACCGTAATTCTGAATGACAACTTATGCTTGCAATGCTTCTTATATAATGTATGAGCACATGTGATGACTTCAATCACAAAGATGGTGAAATATGTAGAAGTATGTCATGATGTGGAGTAATGATTTAAAGCCTATTTACTATGTGTGATGAGGAGGATCAATAAACATGTGTTGGCTTCAGTCCTTTAACTATGGTAAAGGATCCTGTCATTTACCTTTCGTAGATTGCTGAGCTGTCAGCAATATACAGATCCCATGGTGTGTGCGGTGCAAATACAAGTGATTTAAAAAAATAATCTGCAAATACACACCATCGGATTTGTACATTGCTGACCTGTCAGCAATCTAAAAGAGTAAAGGATGGTGTCCTTTACCATAGCTAAAGGACCAAAACCAGTATGAATAAGCACATGTTGCCAATGAAAGTAAGCCTTCTAACAATTCTAATTTCAAGAGATTGAAAATTCAGGAGAGTGAAAATCTGGGAGGAAGCAATATATCTTTCTACTTTGATTGTTCGTGGCAGACACCTATACTTCTTAATTTCATGGTGGAAGTTGTGAGAACTTGTTGTAGGGGCATTTAAACCATTAAAAAAGCTGCACAATTTTAAAAATTAATGACTTTCCAATTTTGATTTGCCAGTTTTGTTGATGAATCTTCATGCAGCATAGCTTCTGTGATGTACATTTAGGTAGTGTTTGAAATAGGGGATAAGAGGGGATATCCCTGGATATCCCCTCTTATCCCCAAAAGCCATAACTATAAGGGATAGCTGGGAATAAAGTTAACCAAAGGGATAATCCATGGTTAACCATGGTTAACCATGGGATATCCCCTCAATTTATTTTCTAGAGAATGCAGGAATAGCTGGTTATCCCTCCAAATAAGAGTAAAAAAAAGTTATTCTATGGATTTACCTTTTGCATTTGATATGATCAATGGGATAGCCAAGGGATATCCCTAGGGATAGCTAGGGGACAAACTCTATCCCGTACACTTATCCATGGATAATATTTTTTCTATCAAACACTACCTTACATTCTTTGGGGATAACATGTTTTTTCGACCATATTGGCGATTCCCTTTATTGTGACCTGCTTAAAGGTTATGTTAGGATGTGAAGAAAGTGAGTTTATACGTTGCGAAGTAAGAACTTAAAGATACTTGTACAAGAAGGCTTTACTACTTAAGATTTTAAATTGTGGAATGGGGCCATCCATGTTTTTTCATGAAATGGGACGCATTGTCATTCTACCCCATCCTTATACTTGAGACAAGGGATGTATCAGAACATGTCAATTAGGATGTTGAAATGATGGTGGGATGGTTCTATCCTAACACTTGTAATGGTACCCTATCTTGGTATCTCTTGAGACATCTTGTTGGGATTTGAGATTATGCTGCTACTCAAAGTCTGCAAAATTGGTACTGAGAATTGTATTGGACTACCAGTTTATTAAGGTACAGTGCACACCTTATATCTATCAGGATAGGGTATCAGCATTTTTCTCACTTTTAACTATAATATCACTTCGTACTAGATGGTATGGGTTGATACTAGATGATACATGATGATTCTGTTCGTTTTGGATTGATTTGGTTCATACTGAGTGAAACTCAGGATTGAAGCAGTAACTTATTGGTATAGTATGATAATGTCAGTTGACAGGCCTTGGTGCTACTAATCTTTTGATGACATGTTCAAGTTGAAAAATTTTGAAGGATTTTATGACATGCTTGCATTAATTAGAAAGATAATAGTTAAGATACATGGCCTGTAATGCCATTCTTGATTTTCTGAATTGATTTACAGAATAAGCCTTAATTAAGTTTATAGATCTGTTGTCTCTTTTAAAAGGCATCAAGCCAATAGGATAATTATTTAATGCTGAAAGATGCTTATAGAACAAGGTAGCTGGCAGTTTCACATGATTGATTAATTAATGCTGCTTTAAATGGCAAAGACACTTTTCTTCAGGAGAATATCATTGGTTTCTTTTTGCTTGTTGCAATCGAGATTTTTCCAACTTGAGGGAATTTAAGTATGAGCTTCATTAAGTTCCCAAACAGAATGAACGAATCCTATTGATTATGAGATATGCCATTTATTTACTTTTATTATTTTGTAGTTCAGGAAGAAACCACCTTTTAGATTTATAACCTTTCCTTCTGTTGTTTATTACAAAGTACAGATCTGAGTAATTTCATCCAACTAACAATATAATCTTTTACTATTTGCATCTTCATCCCTTGATTGCTAAATGTCAGAGCTACTTTTCATTTTTCCAAACCTTCATAATCTTTTTCAATCTTCATCCCTTGATTGCTAAATGTCAGAGCTACTTTTCATTTTTCCAAACCTTCATAATCTTTTCAACACATTGCCATTTCTAATCCTCCTTAACCCTATATGGCACTCATAAACTTTTAAAGAAAATAAGAGACAATGTTGATATGGTGTTGACTTAATTTACCTTCCATGTAATGATACCTTTGATTTGGTGGTCTTGACTTATATTTGTATTTATATCCATACTTTCAATATTCGATTTGTATCAGTATTCGTTTATAATAAATATGGATATGAATTTTTATATCCAACTAATATCCATATTGGTATCCATGTTTGCAAAACAGATAAGCATACAGATATTGGTTTACTGATATTTGATCTGTATCCAATCTGTTTTCAGCCCTACACACAAATCGAGGCCTAACATTTTGGTATGGTTGGTCTGTTGTTTGGGATGCCTCAACCAAGCATTTGCCTTCTGCGCATGTCATGATCTAAGGAGGCTTGACATGATAATCTGGGGGTTAAGCATCCTATTTTGGGTGGTTATAGTAGTGGTGTGGTTGATTTTACCTGATTTCTTATCTGTTAGATTTTCTATGGAGGAGCCCATGTGAAATTAAGACAAACATGAATACTGCCTTTAAGAGTCGAATTCAGTCTTAAGCAGCAATTTTTGGGGGAAGAAGTCCTTGTGCGACTCAGCACTTCTCTGGTGTTTGATCAAGTGTTTTTCTGATTTGACTGGCCATCAATGTGGCGACATGGGGCAGCTGAGTGTAGTAATCAAATAGCTGTGTTAATTAAGATCCTTTTTTCTTGTAGGTAAGAAGATATTGACCATCAAGGGCCACATTATTGCCTAACTTTAGCTACCTAGTGATGTCCTTTAGCATATTATGTGTTATTATAACTTGTTGGTGATAAAATCATGGCAGAGTAGTGTCAGAAATAATATCCATAAATGTATAATTTTTTTCTATATGCAAAACGTCTTGTCTTTTAAGAATAAATTTTTAATGAGAAATGCAGATGAACCCTTTATAATCAGGAGACTAGCAGCACTATATTGTATTTTGATATATATATATATATACGGTAGTTGAATAAATGCATTTATGGTGGGTTGTGTTGTTTGTGCTAGTTATTTGGATTTTGGAAGGTGATTCCTTCCTTGCATAATGTCAATCAAACTATTATGTTATTCAAGCAGTTGGATATAGTGTGTTTTTATGTTTATTGGAAAGTAACTAAGATACCATCACCTTTTACTACTGTGCAGGAAAATATGGGATGCATTAACTGGAGATGAATTACATACGTTTGAACACAAGCACATTGTTCGTGCATGTGCATTTTCTGAGGTAAATGAGGCCTCTCTCCTTTTCTCCCCCAGTTGACTCATACAATTCAATTTTGGACCTTAAAAATTCTCCTATTTGTTATGTGTGTTGTTGTTTTGTGGCATTCTTCTGGTTTTCATGCATTCCTTCCACAGTTGTCCAGCAGATATTTTGTGGCACCATATGTGTGGAATATAACCTTTTTTTTTTTTTAATTTGTCTCTTCTTTTTGCCGCTATCATTCTGTTGTGGTGGTGGTAGCAGTTTGCGTTGGTGTGTTTTTATTTGTTGGTTTGTTATTCTTTATTTTATTTATTTATTCATTTTTTCGGTGCGACATTTGAAATTTGAATTTTATGTTCTGTATGAAGTGATTTATTGTTATGTTTCAAATCCCCTGTCCTGTATTATGAATTATGCTCCAAGTTGCAATGCTTGTGGTGATTTGTCAGCATAGTTTATCTTGATAATGTCGCTTTTATTTATTAATGTAACTTGCGGTTGATGTTTGATCTAAGTTGCTGTATTTGCAAGAGAGTGAGTCTTTATTTCTTGCGATAAGTCAAACTTACAGTGACATGCACATTTAATCACATTGCAATTCAACTTGTACTCATGGATATTAATTAAAAAAAATGGGCACTTCACAAATGTAGTGCCAAGATGAGCAGCTGGTTGATTGAATTTGCTTGCTAGATAAGGACAGGAAGCACCAATCATAGAGATTCATTGCTGATTTTTTGTTTGTGTATAGCTGTGGAATTATTGCATTATACTTATGACATGGTAGTTGACTCATGGAACATTTTCTTAGAGGACTTCATTTTTGTATGCCAGGATATCTCAACCTTCTGACATTAGGCTTTTTTTACCCTACTCATTAAACACTGCTTGCAGGATACACATCTTCTGCTTACCGGAGGAGTTGAGAAAATGTTGCGGATATTTGATTTGAACCGCCAAGATGCACCTCCAAGAGAAGTTGATAAGTCACCTGGTTCAATCAGAACCGTTGCTTGGCTTCATAGTGACCAAACAATATTAAGTTCTTGCACTGATATTGGGGGTGTGAGGTGTGTTTGTTTCTTCCTCAGATATTTTAATCTTTTTTTTTCCCGCTTATTTGTTGACCTAGTTTTCTAATTAGATGTTTGTTGTTGTCAGTGCACAAAAAATCTGTTAGCAGACTTTATTAATGCAGAACAATTGATCTCATGCAAATTTAGGTTAATCATTTAAAGGATTAGGGATTGTTGTTATTATAATCACATACCTGGTAGCAAACATCAAACATACATGGGGATACTGAAGTGCTATTAACATTTATTCATTTTTGGTAGCATGGTGGTTTTCATTGTTTCTCAGTGTCATGCCATAGTGTGGTCTTCTCAACTCAACTCAACTCATTTAAGCTTTTCCCAACCACATGGGGTCGGCTACATGAATCTTTCTCCACTCTGCTCTATTCAGGACTAAGTCAACATTCAAATTACAAATAGTTATATTTTTTTTAATTATTTCTGTTCATGTTTAGCTCTACCTCTATCCTTATTATGGATTGTTAAAAGATCACTCTTTCTAACTGAAGCATCTAAAGGTTTTGTTATATATGTTCAAACTACCGTAATCGATTTTTACTCATATGGTCTTGACTATTAAATAAATTTAGTGGTATGAAGTCTTGCTTCACCCTTCCTGTTGGTCATGTTACTTGAACTACTGCACAGGTTATGGGATGTAAGAAGTGGAAAGATTGTCCAAACTCTTGAGACCAAGTCACCTGTTACAAGTGCTGAAGTTAGCCAAGATGGCAGGTATATCACTACTGCAGATGGCTCGAGTGTCAAGTTTTGGGATGCAAACCAGTAAGCTTTCTGAGCACATCCCTCCCCCCTCCTCCTCACTCTTGCGCACGTATCTACACAGCCATTCTCTTCTCAATTAAAATGATTTCTTGTCTGTTGGTTATCAGTTTTGGACTTGTTAAAAGCTACAACATGCCATGTACCGTGGAATCAGCTTCACTTGAGCCAAAGTATGGCGACAGATTCATTGCTGGAGGTGAAGACATGTGGATTCATGTTTTTGATTTTCATACTGGTGAACAGATCAGTGAGTTCAAACCTATTTACACCTCAGTTACTTTATTGTGGATAATTTCATGTGATGATTTGTTTAGTTCAGATAGCACTTCATGCCAATGTAACATGGATGTTCTTTTACCTGGGTTCAGCTTGCAATAAGGGTCACCATGGACCTGTCCATTGTGTGCGGTTCTCTCCCTTAGGTGAATCTTATGCATCAGGTTCAGAAGATGGGACCATAAGGATATGGCAGATGAGTCCTGCGACTGCTGATGAGAATGAGGCAACTGGGGCGAATGGTTCGGGTGGAAAAATGAAAGTCGGTCCAAATGAAGTTGCCCGGAAAATCGAGGGCTTTCACATCACCAAGGATGGAACCAGTGAGGGGTAGGATGCTCTGGTCTGTAGATTCTCGGACGATCGGTAGAAGAAGGTTTATTCCTTGTTGCTTAATTCTCTCCTCTCTAATGGGTGTGGTTGTAATTGGTGGGTACCTTTCTCATGCCTGTTTCAAGCCTTCATTAAGAATAACCAGCAGAGGGTTTGTCCATGTGCTTGGTTGAATGATCGTTTATAAAGAAACTTAAAAACCTTGTGCTGTATAATTTTAATGTTTCAATCTTTGTGGAGTTATATCTGTGCGGTGGTGATACATGAATGACCGTCTTTTATACTGTCTTGAAGCGTACATGTAAAATTAGGAGGGTTAAAAAAAAACAACTAGAGAGTTTCCATTGACCATGGTGGATTTTGAGGCCAGCGCCTAGCTGATGATGCAGTTTTTTTTTAATTATTATTAAAAAAATTATGGGGGCGTGATCGATCGATCGATAGAGCAATTTGATGCAACGATGCTGGAAGGAAGTTCATCTGCTGACAATGAATCCAAAAGTTTGCCATCAATGTCATCACGCTACAGTTGCTATCCTTTCTCAAGTACTGGGCGTCTGGGCCTAAGCCTTGCCCTCCTTATCACCTGATTATTCTGAATGTGTGAGGGAACGCCCAGATTCATTTCATAAAATTAAAGATGATCCGTGATCCTTGCTGTTCCTTCGGGCCTACCATGTGACAAAGGACATAAAGTAGGTAAGTTCCTCGAATATTGAAGTGGAGTCCTGGGTGCTAGTATGGTCGTCGTTAGATTTTCTTAAGCCAAAGATGATGGTGGTTTATTTTGCGGCGATGGTGCATGCGTTGTACCTGAACAGATGGAGGAACATGCCATACCTGATTAACAAGATTCTTATGGGTATTCTAGTTGATGATTCTAGAACAAAGTCTAACATATTAGCGGAGAAGTTGGACGAATTGGGTTCAGAACTAGCGGGCGCGCAAGTCCTGAACTTCTTTACGCATGCACTCATTCCATTGCGTGATCCCATGTCCTGCACTTGAGATATCTTTTCGATGAATTGCTTGATCAAACGGTCTTGATCTCTATTCATCCTTCCCATTATAATATTTGAAACTTTGCAATTAACCTGTACGCACTTATTAGTATATGATGGGGCCAGTAAACCTCATGGACAATGGTGACACACTCGGGTCGGACTGCAAGTTAGCCATCCGGATCGATCCTCTTTCGGCTAGCTTCAGCCTCGGCCAATATACCTCGGCCAGCCTCAGCCTCGGTCAGCCTCAGCCTCGGTCAACATACCTTGGCCAGCCTCAGCCTCGGCGAACATACCTTAACCAGCTTCAGCCTCGACCAACATACTTTGGCCAGCCTCAGCCTCGGGCAGCTTCAGTCTCGGCTAGTCTCAGCCTCGGCCAACATACCTCAGCCAGTCTCAGCCTCGGCCAGCTTCAGCCTCGGCTAGCATACCTCAGCCAGCTTCAGCCTCGACCAACATACCTTGGCTAGCTTCAATCTCGGCCAGTCTCAGCCTCGGCTAGCTTTAGCCTCAGCCAACATACCTCAGCCAGCTTCAACTCCGGCCAACATACCTCGGCCAGCTTCAGCCTAGGCCAGCCTCAGCCTCAGCCAGCTTCAACCTCGGCTAGTCAGCCTCAGCAACCACCTGAGCAGGGCCCCAGCAGTGCATTATAGGGCCCACGTGCCTGGCTCCATTATTGTCCGCACAGGACAACAGATGCGCGACATGGGGAACATATCTGGCAAACACCGTAACAGCTGCCCACGCCCTGCAAGCCTACAGCAACCGTCCAAATCAAGTGGCCACCCATTCTGATGGGACTTGACCCACCAACTATGCAGCCACCCATATTAGACGGGACATAGCCTGCAACTCTGACAAATCACATTGAGGCTAGCCCCATTGTGCTGCCCCTATCATCAATGCTTTGACAAGTGATCATGCCCCAAGAGTGGCAGGCTCTAAGCACCAATAAAATGGATAAGAGGGACCCCCGACCAGGTAACTCCAAGAACCACAAAACACACAACACTCCTAAACGCTCATACGCTCACAAAGAGCACAACTCTAAGCCTTTCTCCTCTTCTCTCTTTCGAGCTTTCTCAAGCTCATGGCTGTTGCCCAGAGCACTGATTTGAGCGTCGAAGGGTTCAGACTGGAATCTTCGGTCCCAGGACTTTTTACAGGCTCCCAAGCGCAAGATTGAGCGTCGAAGGGTCCAGACTGGAATCTTCAGTCCCCAGGACTTTTTGCAGGCTCCCAAGCGCAAGAAGCTTGCTGGAAGATCCTCGGCTCGTTGGAGAAGACGATCAGACGCTCGAGGAGGGTGATTTGGCAGCAACAGATTGGTGTACCAGAAAGGGGCGCAAAGCATGGATCATCAGCAATGCTAGCTTGCAGATCCTCATCCCCATTTTAGATCAAAATGGTGTATTAAAATGGTGGTGATGATAAGAGCTCAAAACTTTCGCCAATCAGAATGGGGGGCACCCTCAACGAGCTGAGCAATAGGAGGCCAGCTCTCTGCTCTACCATCGTCACCACTTCAAGCCACTTAAGCGGACCAGCTCACCGCCATCACTCAACAAGACCAAACATTGGTGGTAGCTGTCCAGAGGCTACACGAGCAAACTCAAGCTCAAGCCATCGGTAAGAGTACCTTCAGGCTCATCAGCGACTTCAAGCTCATTGACAAGAATAGTAAGGGCACCAGCACCTCCACTCCAATCAACATGTCTCCGTGAGGGGCAGACCATCAGCAGGCTAAAGTATCCAAATCAGTAGAAGAAGATAAATTCCTTCAAAGACGTTCCACAATAACCACCTCTGCTCGGCCAACGGTGTCAGCCTCGGCCTCTTCCGCTCAGCCGTTCGATTCGGCCATGAAGCCCATGCTATCACAAATTTATCAAGTGCCCTGAGGAGTGCCTGCTTGCAAAACCAAAGTGTCCATATACCAAAACATGTTCTCTGGACTGCTACTCCCACAAATACGGAGCCGTGCGCTGAGTTCATGAACCCGTTCGCTGCGGCCTTGGATTTGGGTATCATGACCTTCAATTCATCAAAGCTGGTGGTGCCATGTGGAAGGAAGGACGAGCGCTTCAACCAGCTTGTACGGAGCAATGAGACAGCTATAATGGAAAAGCCTCACTAGAGACACTTCTCCAATTGGAAGCCACCAGAAAAAAGAGGTGACATCATACCACTTTCTCCTCCCTCTCCCCTTGACATTTATTGCATGTCAGGGTCCATCACTTCGAGAAGAAATCGAATTGGTGGCTGGTAATCCAACTGTGGAGCGCATTCGGAGCCACCTGCAACTCCATTTCATTCCTACTCTCAGACGGCCCCCTTTCACCTCTGTGAGTGTCCCAACTGGACAAATGACTCCCTGCTGCACCCTAGAGACACCTCCTAGAGCATGTGCCTCCAGAGGGATAAGTCTAAAAGATGGGTATGTGCCCTATCAACCTAAAGACCAAAGCCGAGATGTGAATGCGAGGAAACAAGGGCGCTGCAAAAGCTAAGTACACTATGCTTAGACAAAGTATTTCTTTCATTGATACTTGAAAATTCATGTAGGAAAGATCGAATCCAGCATCGGCAACAAAGGCCAACTTTAGCGTCGGCAATAAAGACCGTCGGCACAAAGAAAAAGGACCCTGAGCATGGTTCCAACACCCTCAGGTCACCCTACAGGGTTAAAGGCTCCCGAGCATGGTCCCATCCCAACGACTCTCGGGTCAATCTTGGGGTTCAAAAGGACTCTGAGCATGGTTCCAACACCCTCAGGTCACCCTCCGAGGTTAAAGGCTCCAGAACATGGTCCTATCCCAACAACTCTTGGGTCACCCTTCGGGGTTTAAAAGGACCTGAGCATGGTTCCAACACCCTTAGGTCACCCTCTGAGGTTAAAGGCTCCCGAGCATGGTCCCATCCTAGCGACTCTCGAGTCACCCTTCGGGGTTCAAAAGGACCCTGAGCATGGTTCCAACACCCTCAGGTCACCCTCCAGGGTTAAAGGCTCCGAGCATGGTCCCATCCCAGTGACTCTCGGGTCACCCTTTGGGGTTCAAAAGGACCTGAGCATGGTCCAAGCACCTCAAGTCACCCTCTAGGGTTAAAGGCTCTCGAGCATGGTCTCATCCTAGTGACTCTCGGGTCACCCTTAGGGGTTTAAAAGGACCTCGAGCATGGTTCCAACACCCTCAGGTCATCCTTCGGGATTAAAGGCTTCCGAGCATTGTCCCATCCCAGTGACTCTCGGGTCACCCTTCGGGGTTCAAAAGGATCCTGAGCATGGTTCCAATACCCTCATGTCACCCTCCGGGGTTAAAGGCTCCCGAGCATGGTCTCCAGCGACTCTCGGGTCACCCTTCGAGGGTCAAAAGGCCCCTTAGCATGGTTCCAACACCCTCAGGTCACCCTCCGAGGTTAAAGGCTCCCGAGCATGGTCCCATCCTAGCGACTCTCGGGTCATCCTTCGGGGTTCAAAAGACTCTCGACAGCCTTAATGACATTATCACAACCTCAATTTCTGCCTCAACGGTCCAATTCTATCTTAGCGGCCAATGACCAACTGGAAAGACCGACCCCAGCGTCGGCATCAACTTTGCCTCAGCGGCTTCATCACAGCCTCAACGACTTCAACTCTATCTCAGCGGCCAATGGCCAATCGGGTAAGACCTTTGTTTAAATTATACACTTGCAACATACTACTGGTCACTTTTAGCCATCCAAGAAGAAGCCTCAAGTTAGCTCAAGGTTGGGAGAGATCAATGTCCCAGCTCACATTTGACAAGGCTAGTTGCTCCCAACCAGCTCACAGCCGGAAGAGGTCAACTCCAGACTCATACCTAACGGCATCCACTTTTGGACTCTGCATCGGGAGAGGATTACTAGCTGCCAATCAAAGGTAATCAGTTTACCTCCAACATTACCTAAAGCTTTTTGAGCAAGCAGGTGCACAGCTCCAGAGGACACGCAAATGTCCACACAAGGCAGATGAAAAGTCAAAGCCAAAGCCAACATGCAAAGGCAAGACCAAAGGTAAAAATTCTATACTCCTTTCGCTTGGCGAGTATAAGACATGTGATCGCATAAGCTCAGGAGTGTGGGGGGCATCTGATGGGGCCAGTAAACCCCATAGGCAATGGTGACACACTCGGGTCAGACTCCCAGTTAGCCACCCGGGTTGGCCCTCTTTCGGCTAGCTTCAGCCTCAGCCAACATACCTCAACCAGCTTCAATCTCGGCCAGCCTCAGCCTCGGCCAGCCTCAGCCTCGGCCAGCTTCAGCCTCGGCCAGCCTTAGCCTCAACCAACATACCTTGTCCAGCTTCAGCCTCGGCCAGCCTCAGCCTCGGCCAACATACCTCAGCCAGCTTCAGCTTAGGCTAGCCTCAGCCTCGGCCAACTTTAGCCTCGGCCAACATACTTCGGCCAGCTTTAGCCTCGGTCAGCCTCAGCCTCGGCCAACATACCTCAGCCAGCCTCAGCCTCGACGAACATACCTTGGCCAGCTTCAACCTCGGCCAACATACCTCGGCCAGCTTATCTCGGCCAGCTTCAGCCTCGACCAATACCTTGGCCAGCTTCAACCTCGGCCGGCCTTAGCCTCGGCCAACTTCAGCCTCGGCTAACATACCTCAGCCAGCTTCAGCCTCGGCCAACATACCTCGCCAGCTAGCCTCGATCAGCCTCAGCCTCGGCTAGCTTCAGCCTTGGCCAACATACCTCGGCCAGCCTCAGCTTCGGCCAGCTTCAGCCTCGGCCAACATACCTCGGCCAACCTTAGCCTCGGTCAGCTTCAGCCTCGGCCAACATACCTCGACCAGTTTCAACCTCGGCCAACTTCAACCTTGGCCAGTCGACCTCAGCAACCACCCAAGCAGGGCCCCAATGACTGCATTAGGGCCCATGTGCCTGGCTCCATCATTGTCCGCACAGAACAACAGATGCGCGACGTGGGGGACATATCTGGCAAGCACCGTAACGGCCACCCACACCATAAAGCCTGCAAGAGCTTGCAGCAATCATGCAAATCAAGTGGCCACCCACTTTGACGGAACTTGACCCACCAACTATGCAGTCACCCATATTAGACGGGACATAGCCTGCAACTCTGACAAATCACATGGAGGCTAGCCCCACTGTGCTGTCGCCATCATCAGTACACAAGTGATCATGCCCTAAGACTGGCAGGCTTTAAGCACAATAAAATGAGTAAGAGGAATCCCTGACCAGGTAACTCTAAGAACCACAAAACACAATACTCCTAAACGCTCATACGCTTACAAAGAGCACGGCTCTAAGCCTCTCTTTTCTTCTTCACTCTTTTAAGCTTTCTCAAGCTCTATTGCCTAGAGCATTAACTTAAGCGTCGAAGGGTCTTCGCCGAAATCTTCGGTCCCGAGCTTTTTACAGCTTTCAAGCGTGAAAAACTTGCCGAAAATCTTTGGCACGTTGGAGAAGACGACCAGCTCGCGCTCGAGAAGGATGATTTGGGCGGCAACAATATATATAGCAGGCTCCTGCTGTTCCTCGTTCCTCCTCGTTCGTTTCCCGATACTCCGATCTCTTTCTCTGTTGCGTCTCTCCGATTGTCTTCCCATGCTCTGGGCGATTTCTTGGCGGGAATATGTCGGGAAATGGCGCGAAGGGCCTTAGCATGGAGCGACCGGCGGCGAACAAACAGGACAAGAAGAAGCCCGTCTCTCGCTCTATTCGAGCTGGTCTCCAAGGTCTCTCTCCTCCCTATCGTTCTCCCTCCATCCGATCCATTGAATCCGGTCCAGTTTCTAAGTTTCTCAAAGAATCCATTCAATATTACTAGTTTTTTTTTTCTTTCGTCATCGATCTCATTAGATTTTCATCAATCTAAATACAACATTTTCGAGGATTGCATACGGATCGGCGGAAAACGAGTACAAACCCCTGATCTGCTAACTGGGGATGTACTCAGAGAGAGAGAGAGAGGTAGAAGACAAGAAGGAATTTCCATAAACTCAAAATCAAGGGTTCATGTCGTCACGGGCTTTCACCTCATGTTTGGAGTATGCGGTTTCATGTGAATGAACTACGCTTCGACGATTTTTGTTTTTTTGTTTTTTAATCTTTTGGGTTCTAGATTTAGAATTTGGTGCCTCAATTGCGTGAGTCATTGATTCAGTTACGCGAATTTATAGCTTCCGTTAGGGATTGGGTCCAAGTTGCCCCGCATGTTGAGCTGACCAAATCTAACCCAATCATTGAGGTTCAAGAAAGCCTGGATAGAATTATTTTTGAAAACTCTCATGGCTCAGATTCCGAAGTCAATCTTCGGGAGTTATGAAGAGGAGAAACGAATCCCATGCAGAGATGGGACGTACTCAGTTTTCTCCAACGAGAAAGCCTTGTGTTATCTCTCTTGCATATGGAATGGAAGAGCCATGATCCATGTAAGATGGTTTTAAGCTGCGAAAGAGTAGACTTGGTTCTAATAATCCATAAAAAGAGGAGCACCTCACGTAATTTCAACCTAAGGTCCTACAAGAGGTACGTGGTTGCAATCCCACACATGTTTTCAACATTGGTATTCCAGCCACTGGAGAAGCGGAGGAGGCGGGCGCCGCGGCCACAAGCAGCACCCTCATTTACCGCAGCCACGGCGGAACAATTGCCGGTTGAATGCGTGCAATCCAGCCTCATTTCGCTGGAAATTGAGGCCATCATTGAGCTCTCCGGCCACCAGAGAGGCCGAGGAAGGAGCCTCGAGGCCGCCGGCAGTCAGAAGGGTCTCCAATCGCCACCCCAAAGTGACGGTTTCATGCCCATTTCGTGAGGAAGAATGGGTGGCACCATTTGTAAATTAGATGAAATTTATGCTCCTTTTTATGAGAACACTTCGCCACGTCATTTAAGTTTCGATGATGTTGATTACACATAGCCAATGGTGTATGATGCTGCCGGATCACCCCTCGAACATTCGTGAGAACCCGGTCATCTTCTCCAAGAGCCCGGGATCTTTCGGCGAGCTTCTCGCGTCTGGGAACCAGCAAAAAGTCCGAGGGCCGGAGATTCCGACGGAGACCCTCCGACGCTCAAGTCAGTGCTTTGGGCAACAACCGTGAGCTTGAGGAAGCTTGAAAGAGAAAGAGAGAAAGGCTCGGAGAAGAGCTCTCTGTGAGTAAGAATGAGAGTTTAAGAGTGTTATGAGTGCATTGAGTTATCAGTTTGTTGAGTTGTGTTCAGTTACCTGGTCGGAGGTCCCTCTTACCCATTTTATAGGTGCTTAGAGTTTGTCTGGCTTGAGTGGTTGAGGCCTCGTAATGATGACTTTGATGGGTGAAGTGTCAGAGCTGATGTCTGTGAGGCATGGGGTTCTGCCACTTGTCAGAGCATTTAAGGTGATGGCAGGGCTTGATCTCTCCTTTGGCATGTCAGGGCTGCAGGTTAAATCCCATCAAAGTGGGTAGCTGCAGCTAGTTGGTGGGTCAAGTTTCGTCAAAGTGGGTGGCCACTTGATTTGACCGCTGCAGGAAAGAGAGATAAAAGGTGGTGGAGTCTCATCACCATCACAAGCCACACATCCGTCTAAGATGGAAGAGTTGGGAGTTGAAGCCAGTTGTCCCTTATAAAGTGTTGATTATAGTGCTTGTTGGGAATTGTATCCTAAAGCCAATCATTTGATGATTGTGCTAATGTAAATTGTATATAAATTGATATATTAATAAAAGTTATTTGGCAGTTTATTCATTACAAGAACATCTTCTTAATACTCCTGAAAGTAATGAAGCCCTCAGGATCTTCCTTCACGATAAAGGAGGATTTATCTTTGAAGGTCCTTAAAAGAGTTCGCGACCAAATGATATACTATGACAGGGCCATAGTACTATCAATTATAGGACGTTGTATATCATATTTGTTGGTTGTCCTCTTAACCAAGGAGTGTAGAGACACTGGTATGACATACAGGTGAAAGTGTAGGAGTACATTTCACCGAACGTGACTCATTTCCGGATACTCTGCTGTCAAGAGTTAATCCGAGAAGATATAGGTATAAGTATCCTTCAGACCTGAAGATCACAACCAGTGGCTTACAAGCAACTCATTGTACTTAGGTGCCGGACCACCTGAATTTCTAATCCAGCTACGAAAGGTTACTGGGTGCAGTCAAGTACTTGTGGTAGTCAGTTGTGGATCAAGATGGAATTTGACCTATCCCATTAAAAGGAGAAATGCTTGTGTTTCAATTTAGCAAGACCTTGGCCAAGGCACTTCATGTGAAAGTCACATGATCACTAAAGTTGAAATCACTTTATGGATTTGCTATTTAGAGTTGACAGGCTCTTAAGCCATCCTTAGCATTTGTGGTCAAGAGGATGAATTATACGGTAACTGTTTCTTAGGGTTCTTGGAGTTTGCTCGGCAACTCTTCGACCTATCCGACGTCGGGTTCCATTGCTAGATGGGCACATCGATTAGTATAGAAAGTTGTTTCTATGCTACCGGCTTAGGTTCGAACCTAGAGAGTCACACGCATAGAAGTTTCCTAGGATGATCTATTTGCTGATCAACGATTGAGAATCGTATATGATTTAATTAATCAATTTGATTGATTGAATTATCTCAATTGGGTTAAGTACAATGAATAAGATTCAATTTGGTTTAAGTCTATTAGAAGGACTAAGTCAATTTCAAATATTGATTTGAAATTAGACTTGATTTGGATTTAAATAGATTCAGGACTAGCCAAATTTGATTTGGGCTTGGACCATGATCTATGTGGGTTAGTCAAATAAATTCAGATTAAACCAGAACCCAAACCTCTCGCATAAGGATCTCATATGATGAGATGGCTAAAATCTCATCTCATGAGATTAGAGAATTTAATGCCTAACATTAATCTTTTTTTCACCGAACGTCGGATTTAGCCACGTTCTTTGGTTTTCACCGAACGTTGGACCACGTCTCTTTGGTTTTCACCGAACGTCGGACCATGTCTCTTTGGTTTTCACCGAACGTCGGAATTAAACCAAATGCCGCGCCTTCGGCGTCTCTTCGCTTTTACCAAACGACGGAATTCTTAATGTCAGAATTAATGTTAAGGCTAAATTGAGACTATAAATAGAGGGCATTCCCTCACCAGAAAACACAGAACAACAATACATGATATGTCGTGGATTGTAATTCTAAAAAGGTTAGAATAAAAAATCCTGGTGATTCTGGTGTTAGCGGAAGCCTGGTGGATCTTGGAGGAAGATTCAAGTGGAGGATTCAAGATCAGCAAAGCTATTTTTCTGCGAGCTAGCACTCCGGAAATCTGATCATTCGGGGCTTCGCGTGGACGATACTAGAGGCCGGACGATTGAACGGCTGCAGAGCAATAAGGATTTACCTACTGTTCTTAAGGTAAGTGATTTGATCCCTAGATCTTAAGGCAGGCTTCAAGATAATAGTATGACTAGTCATCTTGAAGATCAAGATATGATCTTGATATTTTTTATTTATATGCATATTTTAGATCAAACGATCCTATATACAAGGCAAAGATATGATCTTGATGCATGTTAGATAGATTAATATGTAATCTTTAAAATTTTGCATTGATAATAGTTATCAAATTTTAAAATATGCATGCCTCGGGGATTGTTTCCCTACAAATGGTATCAGAGCGATGGTTTCGTATTGATCTAATTTATTGCATGTAAATTAATGCTCCTATTAATTGTGTAATCAAGGCTAAAACAAATCACAGGTCTATTCGGTCACAGATGGATTGAAAATCCAAATTACCCATTCAATGAGGTATTCTGTGACATATTGCCGTGATAATTTAAATTGATCTTTGGCTTCAAAACACTGATTACACACACTCTCAAAAGATATTTTATATTTGATACATATTGATGTTGTATAAAACATGATATTTGCATGTTTAGTATAAAACATAGATATGATATATGATGGCATGATGTCTATGTTATGAAACATATAAATATTTATGAGAGTTTTATTTGAATGTCAAATATTAATTCATAATCTCTTTAGATATGATCTAAATATAGGAATTATGAGTAGTAACATAATATGATGCTTGATTGAAATATATGACATGTAAACATGAAATATATTTAATCCTTTGGGTTAGCTAAATCGGGTCCATAAAGGGTTAGACCCTAAGGTTTAAATCAACTGGACTAAAGAGTATTTGATCAAATCTAATTAGATTAGGTTAAGAATGCTCTAAATCAAACAATAGTTGTAGTTGATCATGTCCTTCTCTTTGATTAAACCAAATGGAAGTAGATTAGGCTCCGTGGTTGAGCATGAATCTCTTAGATGGTCAAATCAGAATTGGTTAACCATATGATGTCAAGGTGGGTTGGCAAGTTGCTCTAGGATCAACGATCGAATGGTTTTTAATTGGGAGCTACTCGTATTGATGCGTCTTTAACGAGTTAATGGCATATCCCTCCCATCGATCTCACTCACCTGGTCAATGTGGTGAACCATTTATGATTCAGATCATTTACCTGATTCGGGTTGACCCATGCCTGTAAGGAAATCAGTCTGACTGATTTAGGTGCCACTTAACCTGACTTAATCTTGTTTCATTCTACCGATTTCATAGATTCAGTGGGAGAACTTGATTAGTCAATTTATCTTCATATTATTAAATCCTCTAAAATTATTAGGTCCTTAAAATGAAATAGTTATATGATAACTAGATCATAGCCTCCCATTAAGGTGGGTGATAATGAGTCCGATGTCTTGATAATCATTGGAGGCACTCCATGCCTGGTGCTTGTCAACCATCGGAATTATCATTCATTATATGATAAGTCAGCGTAACTATTAAATAAACAGTCAGGTGAGCCGAGCTTCACTCGGGCTTGGTTGTCTATTGATAGGTTACACTGATTATATCATTTAATGGTTGGACCTAACCAGAACTTTCAGTGGAGGCACTTCATGCCTGCTGAAGAGGTACATGGGGCAAAACTGAACACTAAGAATTGTTTGGGGAAACAATTGGTTTTGAACCTACTCTTAGATGCATATGGGTTAGCCAAGCTTCACTTGGGCCTGTATGTAGTTTATGTAGATCTTAGTGCCCGCTAAAGAATTAAGAATAATTCTTCGAATTGGGGTGTAGAGGCTGCCAATTTGAACAAAATAGTGGGAGAATCTTTAGACTAAAGTCCAAGTCTTTAGACTGAATCAATTTATATACTAATAAACTTTAGTTTTTCCTTATGCAGAACATGGCCACTAATTTATCATTAAGGTCCCTATTGGATAGTGACAAGTTGAATGGTTCCAATTTCAATAGCTGGTTCAGAAAACTTAAGATCGTCCTTGAGCATGAGAGGATTCTATATATTCTGAATAATCCTGCACCAAAGATACCTGATGCAAACACCCAAAGTTCTGAGAGAGACACTTATCAGAAGTGGCTCAATGATAGAACTAGCGTGCGTTGTATCATGCTAGCAGCAATGAACGATGAATTCGGTCGCCGGTTCGAGAATGCTCAGCCAGAAGAAATCATTCAAGCGTTGAATGAATCTTTCGGCACACCCGACGATGTTGAAAGGCACAAGACTAGTTGTGCTATTTTCAATGCTCGAATGAGGGATGGATCTCCTGTCACTGATCATGTATTGTACATGATCGAGAAGATAGAACTCCTAAGCAAGCTCGGCTTTCCCTTACATGAGCAGTTGGGAAAAGATGCGATCCTGAATTCCTTGCCTCCATCCTTCCGACCTTTCCTTACTCATTTTCGAATGACAAAGCCTGCAGTCAACTACCACGGTTTGTTGGGGTTGTTACAGAACTTTGAGAAGGATAACCAGCTCTCTAAGGGTTTGGTTAATGTGGTTGAAGGATCTAAGGTAGGGCGTAAACCCTTTGGGAAAGGGAAGAAGAAAAAGAATAATAAAAAGGTGCAACATGCTAGGACATCTATAAGGGGTCAGATGCAGAAGAAGAAAGTTGATAAAAGTCAAGCTGAATGCTTTCACTGCAAGATGCAAGGGCACTGGAAGAGGAACTGTCCTCTTTACATTGCCACACTTGATCCAAACAGGCCAAAGAAGAAAAAGGAGCAAGATGTTGCTCAACAAGGTATTTATATGATAACACCTTGTAATTTTTCTGTATATGATAATCAGACCTGGGTATTGGATACCGGGAGTCCTTTTAACATTTGCAATTCATTGCAGGGACTACAGGTCACTAGAAGATTTGAGGACATGAAAGATTCCTTAATGTCGGCGATGGAAGATTAGTTCCAGTACTGGCATTAGGAGTTCTTGAAATAGTTTTCAATAGAAATGTCATTATACTAAATGATTGTCATTTTTGCCCAACGTTCTTGTTGAACGTAATTTCTGTAGGCCTTCTGGCCAAAAGTCATTATGAAATTTCAATAAAGGATGTTACTTTGAATATCATTATGAATGGAGTCACTGTAATGACTGGGCATTTATCTAATGGCATTTATATATCAC
Source organism: Calamus simplicifolius (assembly GCA_900491605.1). NCBI lineage: Eukaryota > Viridiplantae > Streptophyta > Magnoliopsida > Arecales > Arecaceae > Calamus > Calamus simplicifolius. The sequence goes on from UESW01002322.1 coordinate 81,900, forward strand.
AGCCTGTGAATGTAGTGTACAATTCAAGTAAGCGCCCTAGAACAACTGATGTCACAGACATTTATCTTTGGCACCATCGGCTGGGTCATATCAATAAGAACAGATTAAACAGGTTAACTCAGGAGGGCATCCTTCGAGTTGATGATTGTGAATCATTAACTACCTGTGAATCATGTCTTCTTGGTAAAATGACCAAGTCATCTTTTACTGAAAAGGTGAAAGAGCCAAAGAGCTATTGGTCTAGTACATACTGATGTATGTGGACCAATGAGCACTTGTGCCAAAGGTGGATATTACTACTTCATTACTTTTACAGACGACCTTTCTAGGTTCGGTTATGTCTATCTTATGAGACATAAATCTGAGTCGTTTGAAATGTTCAAACTATATCATAAAGAAGTAGAAAAACAAACAGGAAAATGTATTAAGACCCTTCGATCAGATCGAGGAGGCGAATACCTTTCCAATGAATTTGTGACATATTTAAGGAGAATGAGATTCTCTCCCAATGGACTCCTCCTGGAACACCGCAGCATAACGGTGTGTCGGAAAGAAGGAATCGAACTCTGTTAGACATGGTTCGGTCCATGATGGGTTTTGCAAGCTTGCCAATATCATTTTGGGGATACGCATTAGAATCAGCTTGTCATATTCTTAATAAGGTTCCAAGTAAGTCTGTTTCTAAAACTCCACATGAGATGTGGTATGGACATAAACCGGTTATTACCTATCTGAGAGTCTGGGGGTGTCCGGCTTATGTGAAACGTGCAAAATCAGACAAACTTGAACCCAAATCTGACAAATATTTTTTCATCGGCTATCCGAAAGAAACCAAAGGATATTACTTCTACAATACTGAAGAACAAAAGTTGTTCATTAGTAATAGAGCAGTTTTTCTTGAAAAGGAGTTCCTTAGTGAAGGAACAAATAGCTCTAATGTTGAACTTGAGGAAGTTCATCAAGTAGAAGGAACAACACAAACCAGTGAACCCTTAGAATCTGAGTTGATTAGATCAAACTCAAAACCCATTTTAGATGCACCATTAAGGCGATCTGGTAGAGTACCACATCAACCGGACAGATACTTAGGTTTCTTGGTCCAGAACGATGATCCTGTTGAACTCGATGAGAACAACGAGGATCCGATCACCTATATGGATGCTATGCAAAGGACTGACTCTAATAAATGGCTTGATGCCATGAAATCCGAACTTGATTCCATGAAGGACAATAATGTATGGACATTAGTTGACCCACCCGAAGGGATAAAACCCATAGGGTGTAAGTGGGTTTTCAAGAGGAAAAGAGGCGCAGACGGAAAGGTTGAGACCTATAAAGCACGTCTGGTTGCCAAGGGGTATCGTCAACGTTATGGTATTGACTATGACGAAACGTTTTCTCCTGTGGCAATGCTGAAATCCATTCGGATTATGCTAGCTATAGCAGCACACTTCGATTATGAGATTTGGCAGATGGATGTTAAAACCGCTTTTCTAAATGGTGATTTAGAAGAACAGGTGTATATGATACAGCCTGAAGACGAGTCTAAAGTGTGCAGGCTACAGAAGTCTATTTATGGACTTAAGCAAGCATCTAGGAGTTGGAACATACGATTTGATAAAGTGATCAAATCTTATGGCTTTATTAAGAATAAAGAAGAACCTTGCATTTATAAATGGGCTAACGATTCCGTTATTGTATTTCTTGTATTATATGTGGATGATATTCTCTTAATCGGGAATGATATCCCTGCATTACAAGGAATAAAGACATGGTTATCATCACAATTCTCCATGAAAGATCTGGGAGAAGCATCATACATCCTAGGGATGAAGATCTATAGAGATAGATCTAAGAGGATGCTTGGTTTATCCCAATCTACGTACATTGACACAGTGCTAAAGAGGTTTAGCATGGAGAATTCCAAGAAAGGCTATCTTCCGATAGGCCATGGAATTCATCTTTCTAAGAAGGATTGTCCGACAACTCCTAATGAAAGAGAACGTATGAGTCGAATTCCATATGCTTCGGCAGTGGGATCGATTATGTACACCATGACATGTACAAGACCAGATGTGGCATACTCACTAGGAGTAGTGAGTAGATACCAATCTGATCCAGGAGAAAAACACTGGCAAGTTGTTAAGACAATCCTTAAGTATTTGAGAAATACTAAGGACCAGTGGTTAGTCTATGGAGAGTCTGATTTGAAACTTGTTGGATATACTGATTCCAGTTTCCAATCAGATCATGATGATAGCAAAAGTGTATCGGGTTTCGTGTTTATCCTAAATGGTGGAGCTGTTTGCTGGAAAAGTTCCAAGCAACATACAGTGGCAGATTCGGTGTGCGAGGCAGAGTACATCGCTGCATCAGATGCTGCGAAAGAAGCTGTGTGGCTGCGAAAGTTCATCTCCGAGCTTGGAGTGACACCTTCCATAGATGGACCAGTCCTGTTGTACAGTGACAGCACTGGTGCCATAGCTCAAGCAAAGGAACCACGAGCACATCAGCGCACCAAGCACATACTGCGCCGGTTTCATCTTATTCGAGAGATTGTAGACCGAGGTGACATAAATCTTCAGAAGATTGATGGAAAGGAAAACCTAGGTGACCCATTTACTAAAGCACTCAGCATCAAGGAGTTTGACAACTATAAGTTGAAGATGGGTATTAGATACTGTAATGAGTGGCTTTAGGCTAAGTGGGAGTTTGTTGGGAATTGTATCCTAAAGCCAATCATTTGATGATTGTGCTAATGTAAATTGTATATAAATTGATATATTAATAAAAGTTATTTGGCAGTTTATTCATTACAAGAACATCTTCTTAATACTCCTGAAAGTAATGAAGCCCTCAGGATCTTCCTTCACGATAAAGGAGGATTTATCTTTGAAGGTCCTTAAAAGAGTTCGCGACCAAATGATATACTATGACAGGGCCATAGTACTATCAATTATAGGACGTTGTATATCATATTTGTTGGTTGTCCTCTTAACCAAGGAGTGTAGAGACACTGGTATGACATACAGGTGAAAGTGTAGGAGTACATTTCACCGAACGTGACTCATTTCCGGATACTCTACTGTCAAGAGTTAATCCGAGAAGATATAGGTATAAGTATCCTTCAGACCTGAAGATCACAACCAGTGGCTTACAAGCAACTCATTGTACTTAGGTGCCGGACCACCTGGATTTCTAATCCAGCTACGAAAGGTTACTGGGTGCAGTCAAGTACTTGTGGTAGTCAGTTGTGGATCAAGATGGAATTTGACCTATCCCGTTAAAAGGAGAAATGCTTGTGTTTCAATTTAGCAAGACCTTGGCCAAGGCACTTCATGTGAAAGTCACATGATCACTAAAGTTGAAATCACTTTATGGATTTGCTATTTAGAGTTGACAGGCTCTTAAGCCATCCTTAGCATTTGTGGTCAAGAGGATGAATTATACGGTAACTGTTTCTTAGGGTTCTTGGAGTTTGCTCGGCAACTCTTCGACCTATCCGGACGTCGGGTTCCATTGCTAGATGGGCACATCGATTAGTATAGAAAGTTGTTTCTATGCTACCGGCTTAGGTTCGAACCTAGAGAGTCACACGCATAGAAGTTTCCTAGGATGATCTATTTGCTGATCAACGATTGAGAATCGTATATGATTTAATTAATCAATTTGATTGATTGAATTATCTCAATTGGGTTAAGTACAAGTGAATAAGATTCAATTTGGTTTAAGTCTATTAGAAGGACTAGTCAATTTCAAATATTGATTTGAAATTAGACTTGATTTGGATTTAAATAGATTCAGGACTAGCCAAATTTGATTTGGGCTGGACCATGATCTATGTGGGTTAGTCAAATAAATTCAGATTAGATTAAACAGAACCCAAACCTCTCGCATAAGGATCTCATATGATGAGATGGCTAAAATCTCATCTCATGAGAGATTAGAGAATTTAATGCCTAACATTAATCTTTCACCGAACGTCGGATTTATCTCCTCGCGTCTCTTTGGTTTTCACCGAACGTCGGAATTAAACCAAGCGCCGCGCCTTCGGCGTCTCTTCGCTTTTACCAAACGACGGAATTCTTAAATGTCAGAATTCAATGTTAAGGCTAAATTGAGACTATAAATAGAGGGCATTCCCTCACCAGAAACACAGAACAACAATACACGATATGTCGTGGATTGTAATTCTAAAAAGGTTAGAATAAAAAAATCCTGGTGATTCTGGTGTTAGCGGAAGCGTGGTGGATCTTGGAGGAAGATTCAAGTGGAGGATTCAAGATCAGCAAAGCTATTTTCCGCGAGCTAGCACTCCCGGAAATCCGATCATTCGGGGCTTCGCGTGGACGATACTAGAGGCCGGACGATTGAACGGCTGCAGAGCAATAAGGATTTACCTACTGTTCTTAAGGTAAGTGATTTGATCCCTAGATCTTAAGGCAGGCTTCAAGATAAGTAGTATGACTAGTCATCTTGAAGATCAAGATATGATCTTGATATTTTTTATTTATATGCATATTTTAGATCAAACGATCCTATATATAAGGCAAAGATATGATCTTGATGCATGTTAGATAGATTAATATGTAATCTTTAAAATTTCATATTGATAATTGTTATCAAAATTTTAAAATATGCATGCCTCGGGGATTGTTTCATCCTACAGTGCTTGCATGGCACTGTTCATGGTCGGGGCAGAGGTGGCCGAGCACGTGATCTTTATGAGGTCATAAATGCTTTTGTGCGAGAGACATGATGTGGCCGTGGAAGCTAAGACGGGACGATGCCGAGACGGGGTGACTTGAATGAGAGGGCCGACTTGAATGAGGCGGGGCCGACTTGAATGAGAGGGCCGACTTAAATGAGGCGGGGAAGAGGGAGGGCCGACTTAAATGAGGCGGGCCTATTTGAAAGAGAGGGCCGACTTGAATGAGGCGGGGCTGACTTAAATGAGAGGGCCGACTTAAATTAGGCGGACCAACTTAGAAGAGGCCGGGACATGATGATGCCGAGGCCGGGCCGACTTGAATGAGAGGGCCGACTTAAATGAGGCGGGGCCGACTTGGAAAAGGCTGCCAAGGCCGTGCCGACTTGAATGAGAGGGCGACTTAAATGAGGCGGGCCGATTTGGAAAAGGCCAACTTGAATGAGGCGGGGCCGACTTGAATGAGAGGGCCAACTTGAATGAGGCTGGGCCGACTTGAATGAAGCGAGGCCGACTTGGAAGAGGCTGGGACGGGACGATGCCGAGGTAGGGCTGACTTGAATGAGAGGGCCGACTTGAATGAGGCGGGGCCGACTTGGAAGAGGCCGGGACGAGACGATGCCGAGATCGGGCCGACTTGAATGAGAGGGCTGACTTAAATGAGGCGGGGCCGATTTGGAAGAGGCCGACTTGAATGAGGCAGGGCCGACTTGGAAGAAGCCGACTTGAATGAGAGGGTCAACTTAAATGAGGCAGGGCCGACTTAGAAGAGGCCGGCATCAAGAACTCCTATTCTTGGCTTTATGACACTATCCTTTCTCATACAAGGGTGCCAAAGAGGCCAACATGGCAGCCATAAATGCAGGGAGAGAATAAGGCAATAAATGCCTTAGCGCCAGCACATGATGGGATGCACAGTGGCTTTTATGAGGCCATAAATGCTTTGGTGTGAAAGACATAATATAGAGCGCCGGGGCAAAGCTGGCCGAACGGGAGTGCCGGGGCGAAGCTGGCCGAGCAGGAGTGCCGGGGTGAAGCTGTCGAGCGCGAGTGCCGCGGCAAGATTTCCGTGGCCAAGCGGGAGTGCCAGGACGGGGCCGACTCGGACTTTTTCCTCTCTTTGCGTACGTGGCGCTCCATTCCAATATATGCTAGTCATTATGACTATTTTTGCACCATTAAATGCTTAGCCTACGTCATTTTGCACCATTAAATACTGGCCAACATAATTCTGCACCATTAAATGCTCTAGCCCTTTGACTTGCCATTAATGACAGAAAGTGGCCCACGTAACGTGGCCCCTTTTTCCTTTATGTTCTCTTTCTTCATCATAATGGAGTAATGCCGTGGAGGAAATGCTTAGTGCCCATCGTGCCCTTTAAAAATAAAACCGAGTAGAACAGTGAGGCCGCCTAAGAATTAAGCCATCCAGGAAGGCCGCCGCAGCCACCTAAGAAAATTGTTTGGAAATCGCAATCTTGAGAGGATGCCATCCAAAAATTGTTGTCTTTATTGCCCATGGGGTCAACTGGCCCCATCAAATGCCCCCCACACTTCTTGAGCTTGTGTGCCGCACATCAGCTAAGCGAAAGGAGTGTAGAACTTTAAGAAATTTTGGAGGTAAATTAATTACCTTATTCCCATCACTCAAAGCATCGTACACCAATTTCTGGGGGTATGCTCGTCAATTAGCCACTGAGGCAAAGATAAAGCCATTGAGGCTGCAATAATGCAGCTAAGGCAGAGATAAAATTGCCAAAGCAGAAATAGAGCCATGGAGGTTGCGATAATGCCGCTGAGGCTGAGATAAAATTGCCGAAGCAGAAATAGAGCCTTGGAGGCTGCAATGATGCCGTTGAGGCCGAGATAAAGCCGTTGAGGCTGCAATAATGCCGCTGAGGCTGAGATAGAATTGTCGAAGCAGAAATAGAGCCATGGAGGCTGCAATGATGCCGCTGAGGCTGAGATAAAATTACCGAAGCAGAAATAGAGTCGTGGAGGCTGCAATGATGCCGCTGAGGCTGAGATAAAATTTCCGAAGCAGAAATAGAGTCGTGGAGGCTGCAATGATGCCACTGAGGCTAAGATAAAAATGCCGAAGCAGAAATAGAGCCGTGGAGGCTACAATGATGCCGCTGAGGCAGAGATAAAATTGCTGAAGCAGAAATAGAGCCGTGAAGGCTACAATGATGCCGCTGAGGCAGAGATAAAATTGCTGAAGCAGAATAGAGCTGTGGAGGCTGCAATGATGCCGCTAAGGTAGAGATGACGCCGCTGAGGCAGAGATAAAGCCGTTGAGGCTGCAATAATGCCGCTGAGGCAGAGATAAAGCCGTTGAGGCTGCAATGATGCCGCTGAGGCAGAGATAAAGCCGATGAGGCTGAGATAAAATTATCGAAGCAGAAATAGAGCCGCGGGGGCTAAAATAAAATTGCCTCGAGTGTTTATGTGCTGGTTCGGGAGGTGACTCAAGTGGGTACAGGCTGTTAGGGACTTGAATCGACTCGGGGGCGTATGCTAGCCAGACCGAGTGGTGTCCGTTAGCCGCAATGCCGTCGAGCTCCTTCGGAACCGCCTTGGGTATTTGTGCTGGTCCGAGAGGTGACTCGAGCGGGTACAGGCTGTTAGGGACTTGAACCGACTCGGGGGCGTATGCTAGCCAGACCGAGTGGTGTCCCGTTAGCCACGATGCCGTCGAGCTCCTTCGGAACCGCCTTGGGTGTTTGCGTGCTGTTCTAGGAGGTGACTCAAGCGGGTATGGGTTGTTAGGAATTTGAACCGACTCTGGGCGTATGCTTGCCAGGCCGAGTGGTATCCATTAGCCGCGATGCCGCTGAGCTCCTTCGGAACCGCCTTAAGTGCTTGTGTGCTAGTTCGGGAGGTGACTCAAGGTCGCTGGAACCATAGGTCTTGAACCGCCGTGGGGGTTTCGCGGCCAGCCCGGGGGTGACCTTATGATCGCAGAACCATTGAGAGCCTTTTTTGAGAGGTTAATTTTGTCGGGTTTTCTGTAATGCATTCAGACACTAATGAAAAGAAACTTTTTTCTCAAAGTGTAGTATACTTAGCTTTTTCGTAGTTGTTTGCCTTTGCGTCGTGTTCGGTGTCGACGTCGATTACAGGCTTGAGAGTTTTTTCTTTAAAGAAATTGGTCTTCTTTTGCTGAGTTGATGACCTGCCCCCCAGGAAACTATGTTGATTGAAGATGGGGGGCGTTGAAATCCAAGGGCAACTGGAATGGAATCCATAGGAGGTCTTGGGCTCGGATTGGCTCTGGGTGCAGCAAGAGGAAGAGAAAGGGGGAGAGAGGGAAATGGTGGAGTCAATAGTCAAAGCCCTTTGTCTTTATTTCTCACCTTACATTAATAGCATCAGCACGCCTCGACTTATCACTATCAGGAATTAAATGCACATAAATACTTGAGGTGACTAGGAGTTAGGATTTGGGTGACGAGCCTGAGCCTTAAATTGCCGATGAGCTTGAGTTTTGAGGTTGCTCTGATGCCGCTGAGCTCCAGAGAAATATGACAGTGGTGATTCTCTCACTGGGGAGATCTCTCACCGGATGGATGGTGGATGGCTTGAGCGACAACTAAAGGAGCAGTATGGGCTCTTGTTTGTTGTTGTGAGGCCACGAAATATCGTCCCGTAGCTTTTGGGCAGCTGTCATTGATGTTTGGACTTGCAGAGTAAGGGTGGCACGATGCTCTGCCTGAATGGCCCGAGATAGTGGTGACGATGGGGTAGAGAGCTGGCCTCTTGCCGGTCAGCTCGTTGAGGGTGCCCCCCAGCGTTACTGGCGGAAGCTCTATGGGTCTTTGTCATCACCATATTTTTATCCACCATTGTTGTCGTATAGGGAGTAAGAGCTTGTAGCTTAGTGTCACAGAACTCTGCTTTCTCCCCCTTTCTGGCGCGCCAATCTGATGCTGCCAGATCACCCCCTCGAACGTCCGCGAGCGTTCGGTCGCCTTCTCCAGCGATCTTGAGATCTTTCAGCGAGTTTCTCGCGTCTGGGAGCCTGCAAAAAGTTTCAGGAGCCAGAGATTCCGCAGGAACCCTTCGACGCTCAAGTCAGTGCTCTGAGCAACAGCCGTGAGCTTGAGGGAAGCTCGAAAGAGAAAGAGAGAGAGGCTCGGAGAAGAGCTCTCTGTGAGTAAGAATGAGCGTTTAAGAGTGTTATGAGTGGGTTGAATTATCAGTTTGTTGAGTTGTGTTCAGTTACCTGGTCGGGGATCCCTCTTACCCATTTTATAGGTGCATGGCTTGAGTGGTTGAGGCCTCGTAATGATGACTTAGATGGGTGAAGTGTCAGAGCTGATGGCTGTGAGGCATAGGGTTCTGCCACTTGTCAGAGCATTTAAGGTGATGGTAGGGCTTGTTCCCTCCTTTGGCATGTCAGGGCTGCAGGTTAAATCCCATCAAAGTGGATGGCTGCAGCTGGTTGGTGGGTCAAGTTCCGTCAGAGTGGATAGCCACTTGATTTGACCGCTGCAGGGAAGAGATAAAGGTGGTGGAGTCTCATCACCATTATGAGCCACAATCCGTCTAAGATGGAAGTTGGGAGTTGAAGCCAGCTATCCCTTGTAAAGTGTTGATTATAGAGTGCTTGCATGGCACTGTTCATGGCCGGGGCCGAGGTGGCCGAGCACGTGACCTTTATAAGGCATAAATTCCTTGTGCGAGAGACATGATATAGCTGTAGAAGCCGAGATGGATGATGTCGAGGCGGGGCCGACTTGAATGAGAGGGCCGACTTAAATGAGGCGGGGCCGATTTGGAAGAGGCAAGGACGGGACGATGCCAAGGCCGGGCCGACTTAAATGAGGCGGGGCCGATTTGAATGAGAGGGCCGACTTGAATGAGGCGGGGCTGACTTAAATGAGAGGGCCGACTTGAATGAGGTGGGGTCGACTTAGAAGAGGCTGGACGAGACGATGCCCCGACATGAATCAAAGGGCCGAATTAAATGAGGCGGGGCCGACTTGAATAAGAGGGCCGACTTAAATGAGGCGGGGCCGACTTGGAAGAGGCCAAGACGGGACGATGACAAGGCCAGGCCGACTTGAATGAGAGGGCGACTTAAATGAGGCGGGGCCGATTTTGAAGAGACCAACTTGAATGAGGCGGGGCCGACTTGAATGAGAGGGCCGACTTGGAAGAGGCCGAGACGGAACGATGCCGAGGTGGGGCCGACTTGAATGAGAGGGCCGACTTGAATGAGGGGGCCGACTTGGAAGAGGCCGGGATGGGACGAGGCCGGGCCGACTTGAATGAGATGGCCGACTTAAATGAGGCGGGGCCGATTTGGAAGAGGCCGACTTGAATGAGGTGGGGCCGATTTAAATGAGAGGCTAACTTAAATGAGGCGGGGCCAACTTGGAAGAGGCCGAGTTGAATGAAGCGGGGTCAACTTGAATGAGGCGGGGCCGACTGGATGAGAGGGCCAACTTAAATGAGACGGGGCCGACTTGAATGAGACGGGGTCGACTTGGAAGAGGCCGGCGTCAAGAACTCCTAGTCTTGGCTTTATGACGCTATCCTTTCTCATGTAAGGGTGCCAAAGGGGCCAATGTGGTAGCCATAAATGGAGAGAGAATAAGGCAATAAATGCCTTAGAGCGGGTGGGATGCACGTGGCCTTTATGAGGCCATAAATGCTTTGGTGTGAAAGACATAATAGGGCTACGAAGCGAACGGGAGTGCCGAGGCAAACTTGCCGAGCGGGAGCTGCGGCAAGATTTCTGTGGCCGAGCGGGAGTGCGAGGCGGGGCCGACTCGGACTTTTTCCTCTCTTTGCCTATGTGGCGCTCCATTCCAATAAATGCTGGCCAAGTCATTATACTGTTTCTGTATCATTAATGCTCAGCCTACATCATTCTGCACCATTAAATGATGGCCAACTGCACATTAAATGCTCTAGCCCTTTGACTTGACTACCGGCCATTAATGACAGAAGGTGGCCCACGTAACGTGGCCCCTTTTTCCTTTATGTTCTCTTTCTTGGTCATGACGGAGCAATGCGGTGGAGGAAATGCTTAATGCCCATCGTGCCCTTTGAAAAGAAAACCGAGTAGAATAGTGAGGCCGCCTAGGAATTAAGCCATCCAGGAAGGCCACCACGGCCGCCTAAGAAAATTGTCTGAAAATCACAATCTTAAGAAGTTGCCATCCAAAAATTATGTTTATTGCCCATGGGGTCAACTGGCCCCATCAGTGTCATTGATGATGCATTAAAAAAAAAAGCCAACATGGCGAGCCATGTGTCCCGAACATGGTGGGTGACATGGCAAGACATGCGTATGAGCATATTTGCTGACATGTCTGGTGGTGTGTTGTGCCACATGGCCTATGACGTGGTGGCAAAAAGCTGACATGGTAAATGATGTGGTCATTAGACCTATATGTAATTTGCAATGGATCTAAGGTCTAGTGTTAATTTTTGCTATCATATGGATTTTTAACAATTCATTGTGACAGTGAGGACCTGGAATTAATTTAGCCTACACAATTGCATATAACTCCAGGACATTTCCATTTTTATGAAAACGGACATGACATAGGTAAATCTATTTAAAAATTCGTAAAAAATTATAAAAATTGTCTGATTTGCATGATTTTTATCACTTTTCTTCTAAAAATCAAGTAGATTGCAATGGTTCAGGGATATCATAAAATTATTCTATTCATTGTTGATTTTTACTTAGAAACGGATTGGGATCTTATCATAGCTTATATGCTTTGATTTTGTTATCATAATTTGGACCCACTTCATTATTATGCATGAGCACATTAATAAACAAAATAAGAGATTTATGAGGCTTTATAAGAAAGGCTATGAGGTTTAGCTAGACATCAGAAGTAAGGTTCTATTATATTCCTTGCTACACAAATGGAAACGTGTAATAAAGACTATTAAGAAAACTTCATGATATTGCAAAAGAGTTGAATTAAGCTAAGGTGTTAAAAATGAGATCAGATGCACCTTTACATTATCTTAGTTCTTAAATTTGAGGAGTGGAAGGCATATGGGCTTTGGTGCTAGCAAAAGAGAACCGATAATTGGTAATGTCCTTGTTACCGGTGTTAAATGCAATATGATAGCATTCATTAGATCATATGAAAATACTGATAAATCTCATTTTAAATGGGATTATAAGGTTGGTAGAAATCAAAGGAAAACTCACCTAGAATTTAAATTTTGCACAATAAAACTATTCATAATAATTGGACATTTGAAATATGAAAGATGATTGGGAGCATAGTGAACTTTGATTCTGCATCATATGTCAAATTATCATCAATTTAGTTTGTATTGCTGTAAAAATGATTGGTAATTTTGCTAATTATTGATTATGTGTAATCTATTAAGTTGAATATGCCTGCTATGAAAAGCATTGTTTATGAAATCAATTAATGAGAGAAATTAACTTATAGAATTGCGATACTTGTATTGTAAAATTCAGTATATCTTAGAGGAGTAAGATATGCTAGAGAAAATTATATAATCGATAGTAGAACCTAAATAAAGAGCTTAGTGCAATATAGGCAGAATATGAAAGTATATTAAGTCTATAAAAGGTAGGATCATGCTGCTAAGCAGCATAAGAAATGATATTATTTTGCATTTTGAGAAGTATCACACAACTATGATAATCTAAGATACTGCCAAGTTACAATATATAAGAACTTCCCCTTTAAGGCTACACTTGGTCACTTTAAAATTTAATGGTTATAAGAAGCTCTTAATTATTCTATGAGGGGACATCTTATAGTCATCTCAAATTATGAGTTAAGGGCTACAAGCTATGAATTAATTGACGAGCAATATATTTGGGCTATCATTCAGTCACCATCAAGTTTGTAGGAACATATGGGGGTTATTCTCATACATAATGACAACGTTAAAACTTTTGATGATGTTGCTTACCATATGGAGTAAGAGAAGGATCACCTCCTTATTGGTAAAGCTCCTGAATAAATTTATCTAGCAAACTCTAGCTTGCCCAGGGCTTCAAAATCTAGGTGTAAAGAATTAGAGCTAAGAAACCCAAGAAGAGTATAAAGGTTATGCTGATTCCTAAGATAGTCTAGCATGAGAGGTGCAACTTCATTCAAGGTTATCCTAAGAAACAAAGTGTTACAAAGAGGAGGAATAGGACCCTTTTAGACATGGTTAGATCATAATCTTGCAAGCTAATCTTCCTATTTTATATTGAAAATGCATTATTAAATACTGCTTACATCATTAACCTTGTGCCCTCTAAGTCTATATCTCCACCTCAAATGAGCTTTAATTTGATAAAAAAAGCTTGATTTAGGTAATTTACAACCATGCGGGTCTTAGCTTGTATTCACATACCTTTTCATATATATGAGAAGTTAGGTCCTAGAGGAAAAAAAATATATCTTTATTAGATATCTAGATAATTCTGAGAGCTCTGTGTTTATTGGTGAAGCTGATGAAAGTATAAGATAGATTAAGTCATGAGATGCTACTTTCTTTTAAAAGGATGATTTTCCTTGCAAAGGTGGGATTACCTAGGACTTTCAGTTTTATTAGATAGAAGATCCAAACATCAGCACACTCAATGAATTAGTAGAGGGACATGTGATAACTTCTTAACCTCTCAAGAAGAATGGGAGCAATGTGCTTGATGGATTAGCTCAAAAGAAGCATAATCAAGAGCACCATCAGCCACGTAAAAGTGTTTGTGGTTAAAATTTCTCATTGATGATTTGAAATCAAGAGAGATGTTTACAATAACTCTAATGGATGATAAAGAGCCAAAGCTTGTACAAAAAGGTCTCTTAAGTTCCAATACGAGGGAATGGCTAAAGGCTATGCAAGTGGAAATGAAGTCTATGAAGGTAAACCATATCTGAGACTTGATTGACCTTTTACTTGGGCATCAAACGATAGGGAACTAATGGGTTCTCAAGTTAGATATAAGGCTGATGGATCCATTGAAAAGTATAAGGCTCGTCTCATGGCTAAGGGTTATACCCAGAAGGAGGGAATCGATTATGAAATTTTTTCTCTAATTGTGATATTTGTATTAATTCGTCTCTTGCTAGCTATTATTATGTATATGGAACTAAAACTCTTTCAAATGAACATTAAAACTGCTTTTTTCAATGAAAAATTGGATGGGGAGATTTAAAGTGATCAACTTTGTTTTTTAGTTGAAGGTTAGAGTAAGCCCGCATCTAAATAATGGAACCTTAGATTTTATTGAGCCATCTTAGTAGATGGGTTTATAATGATGGAAGAGGACCATTATATGCATGTTAAATGACTCAAAAGTAGTTTTTATGATCCTTTTTTAAATATAGATGATATTTTATTGGCTAAAAATGAGAGTTAAATGTCACAAAGAGGTGGCTTTCCTCAAATTTTGAAATGAAGAATATAGGTGAAGTTAGTGTACTAGATGTCAGATCCTAAGGGATCGATTTAAGAGACTACTTAATTTGTCTCAAGAGACTTACATTAAGAAAATGCTTAAGCGATACTAGATGCATAACCGTAAACCCATAAGTACTCCTCTCAAGAGAAATGTGAGTCCGAGTCTTGATATAGGTCCTAAGACTTTAGAAAAAGTACATATAATATCCAAAGTTTTCTACTCCAATATAGTCAAAAGCCTTATGTATGCAATGCGTACACAGCCTAACATTTGTTATGTTATGTTGTTGGGCTTGTTAGCCATTATCAGGTAAATTTGGAACTTGCGCATTGGAAAGTAGTCAAAAGGATATTAAGGTACCTTAAAGAAACATTTAATTTTGTACCTTGTTATCAAGGAAAGGATTTGCGACTGATAAGCCACTTTGATACTGTTGAGAAGGTGACCTAAATTAGTATAAATTAATGTCAAGATATGCTTTCTTAATAATAGCACCATACCTTAAAGTAGAAAGAAGCAATCTTATTTAGCCTTATCCACCATGGAGGTTAAAAACACAACATGTTCCTCCACAATTTAGGAAGTTATTTAGTTTAGGAGATTCTCGCAGCATTTTGGTATTGTCACATATGCTTCAGACCCTGTGATAATTTATTGTAATAGCATGGCTACATTAACTTATGTCAAGGATCCTAAATATCATGTAATAGCATGGATATTTCATCAGAGACATTGTGGCACAGAAGAAAGTGGTCCTTAATCACATCCTTACGAGCCAAATGGTTGTAGATCCCTAAGACTACATAAGATGTGATTTGTTATATTAACTACTATGAACTCTTATATTGTTATTTTTTCATTAATATAATTGATGAGTTTTATCAACTACTTTTGTTAGTGTTGATGTTGATGTCTTTTAGCATAATATATGAGTTACACTTAGCATGATAAGTACATGGATAGGCTCAAATTGACTTACTCATAAGAGCAATTGTCATTAGTACTAAGAGAGTAAGCAGAGATGAGACATAATTGAACTAAAATGCTAAGAGAGTGTGTTCAATTCAATATATTAATATGTCACCTTAATGAGAATCAAAATGAGGCTATTTATTTTAAAGAATCGACACAAATGCCTTCCCACCATCCACGAAGCCTATAAATAGCTGGATATGAGATTTTTATCTAGCATTATTGATAATGAGCAAATAGAAAACTTAAGTTAGTCTCTTAATATGTGGTTGAACTAAGACCTATGCGGTGTTCAAGAGAAAAGATATGCGCTCTGAGATATAGAGTAACTTTATTAGAGCATGCATTTCATACTGCATTGCTAGCTATCCTTTCAGAAAGTGAGCGAATAGATTTTTGTTTTTCACTGTATGAGTTTTGAAGATCATAACCTTAGTCTTAGTGGTACCCTATGTGACTTTTGATGATGCCACGGAGTGGAGAGTTGGCGTTTGTTATTCTAGTGTGTTATCTATAGTCATTGATGATGCGACCTAAAAGGACATTACTGGAAAACAGTCAACTCTGATCCTAATGATATAAGGGCATAAGGAAGATAAATTTGAAGTTACGCTACTTACATGTATTTGCTAACTCGCCAGATATATCGCTTTAATGAGCTTAGACATAATTATGAATACATGTGAAGTTAAAAGGGATTAGGCATCAATCTCTTGAAGAATTGAGAGATGTTTGTTTGATCTAGTGTAATCAAATGAGTTTGGGTTATAGTGATACATCATGTTTTATTTTATTTCTGGGGTGATGTCTCCATTCTAATTCTAATAGCTTTTTAGTTTGGAGTTCACAAGTGTAGGTGTGTTCACAGACTCATTTATCTGTCTCAACTCGAGATCTGAATCTAGCCTATTTATGTGGATGGAAGATGTTAGAGATTGTGTCCAAGTTGGGTGCTCATGATGAGCTGACCCAACCTCACCCAATCATCCAGGCTTAAGGAAGCTTGAATACAAATCTTTTTCTTTTTAAAACTCCCGTTATTTAGTATCCAGAGTTGTGAAGAGGAGAAACGAATCCCATGCAAAGATGGGACGTACTTAGTTTTCTTCGACGAGAAATTCTGTTAATCTTCCTTGCGCAAAGAAGAGAAGAGGTAGTATCCATGTAAGATGGGTTTTAAGTTGTGGAAGAATAGACTTGGTTCCGGTAATCAAGTAGTAATCACGACAAGATGAAAGGAGTCCCCAAGAAGAAGAGCACTTCGTGTAATTTCAACCTCAGGTCCTACAGGAAGTACGTGGTCTCAATACCACGCATGTTTTCAACAGGTTTTGTTCTGGAAATGAGAGATGCGCGTATGAATTCTATCATGCACTACCTTTTGTTGGAGCGTGGCTCAGCTTCGAGCATGCTGCAACCCGATACAGGTAGAACAGGGCCAGAACCCAATGTTCAGATTGGCCCACACTTTAGTGAATATACTTGTTGTCTTGAGTGGTTGCATGCAAAATTGATCCCATCAAAATGATGCAATTCAATACTATGATTATCACCAGTGCTGCCAACCTGCTTCCCTCTGCCATGAGGAGAGGACCAAGATTTGAACTGTGGTGGTGAGAGGCCCCTCCCATATTTCTCAGAAAAATTATCAGCAATCCCATTTCTTTCTTTCTTTCTGCATTAGATTCTTTATCAATGAGCACTTACTCAGGCCTAAAGTGAATCATGGACTGCAAGTTCATCCAGCTGACATGCGTTGTCTTTTACTTCCACCATGTTTTTTGTAAGTTGCATAGGGATGGAGTGCTTTAGCTTTCTTTTCATTATGTCACCCTCTTCTTTATTCATCTTTGCTCCATCAGATGTGGCCTACAGGAGCTTTTCTCTTGCATCTATCCTGCTAAAAAATGAAAATTGATGAAGAGATATTTCATGCAATTATGATTGGGTGGATGAAGGGGGGCTTGTAGGATATTATACGACCAACCAGTAAAATGGGCCTGGCAAACAAAATGGATATAGTGGCCACAAATGTTCTGATTGGATGTCTGGCCATTTATATGATAGTTCATAGCCTGATAGATGAGGAGCATCCTTTAATTTTCCCATTATTGCTACACATTGATCAGTGAAGTTCCGCGTTAGCTGAAATAAAACTATCCAATTTATCATACCTAATATGACCTGTTCAATTCCTTAGTCAAGTATGATCTGCCACCCATGATAAACTCTCATTTTGCTCACTGTTCAAAAGACAGAGCACTTAATCGCTGTGTACATATAAGGTCATGGTTTTGTTGCATCTAGTAAGAGTTGACCAATTTGTTAAATTCTTGAGCCTAGTTATAACTTTTGATAATTGGTGAATTTTTGGTTGTTATTCATTATGCATGCAAGATCAGGCCTGGACTGCTATATTGGTCTAAGTTCTTGGTTTTGGACTTGTCAGACAAGTCTCTCTCTTCGATTCATCGAAATCAGTCTATGAATTCTGGCCTGCTATATAGACTGAAGATTTACCTTCATTTGGTGTTAAATTTAAGTGACAATCATTTGCTTTTTAATCTACTTTTGAATTTTCATTTATCAGGCCTATTTTGCTATTTGTTTGTCCAAACTTCAAACTAACCATATGTCAAATGTCCGTCAATCTTATTCTTTCTTTTAACAGATGCTTATATTCTTGTCTCACTGCATTTGCATTGTTGTATCATACCATTGGCCGCAAGCTCACAGCCATTACCATAGCCATCTAAATCAAAATGAATAAGATAGCCACCCAAATCAAGAACAATAACTAAGTTTCAAGGATTGAGACCGATGACACACCCTCATCTCAAACACATCCAGGGAGAATAACAGCTTTTTCAAGGATCTAAAACAGCCACGCATGCCTGCACTTGAACACCACCTGGGAGGAAGAAAAAGGGACATAACTAATCAATGGTTTCTGATATGAAGAACAATCTGATAGCAAAACCTGACAGAAGGCTCTCGGCAACCTACTTTCCAGTTTTTCCCAAATTTTCCCTAAGTTGGCAACTGGTGTCGGAAGAGAAGGAACAAGCTTTAAAGTAATGTCATCAAGTGATTCTGCCTAGCTTTTCTTGCCATAATTTTGAAACTTCGTGACATCATCCTTTAAGCATGGTGCACAATGCAGATGATTCTCATTTATTAGCATTTATTACACTGTATTTAACTAGCACCCGTGAACTGGTACCCGAGACTTTAATGTTACAACAATATGTTCCTTTTTTTTTTTTTTTTTTTCTGTTAGTATGTTGCCATGCACCTGAAATTTCCTCTCAATCCATTGTGTACAGAAAGGACTTTTTCAGTTGAATGTATCAAACAATGATGCGAGCCTCCTGTATCATATGTTCATATATTAACGTGATTTACCTCCTTTTCTATTAATACTTTTCCGCAGTTTCCAGTTGGCCGTATCCACCGTCCGCTAGAGTCCAGAATTGCAGCAAACGGGAGAGTGGGGGCTACA
This sequence comes from Calamus simplicifolius, assembly GCA_900491605.1. Classification (NCBI taxonomy): domain Eukaryota; kingdom Viridiplantae; phylum Streptophyta; class Magnoliopsida; order Arecales; family Arecaceae; genus Calamus; species Calamus simplicifolius. The sequence goes on from UESW01002322.1 coordinate 100,491, forward strand.
ACTGCCGTGTACGCTGCTGCTATTCTGGAATACCTGAGTGCAGAGGTATCGGAGCTGGCTGGTAATGCAAGCAAGAATCTGAAAGTGAAGCGTATTACACCAAGGCATCTGCAGCTTACAATCCGGGGTGATGAAGAGATGGATACCCTCATCAAGGGAACCATAGCCTCACATCCACAAATCTCTCATCAACAAGTCCTCCAAGGATTAGTTCAATTGCCAAAGCTGCACCTTCTTTCATGGATCAGACTGCTCTTTTTTTTTTTGTTTTTGTTTCAGTAGCTACCCATATATGACTAAAACTTGAGTTGAGCTACCCATATATGAAGTTATTTAATCATGCTAAAAACGCGGGGTGGTTCAGTTTCTTGTACTTCGGTGTATATTCTTCAGACCTACATGGCCTGAAAGTTACCTTGGAGTTATAATGCCTAAGGGACTAAAT
>UESW01002322.1:108067-243755 GCA_900491605.1 Calamus simplicifolius
ATTCAATCTGTGAAGAATCTGAGCTGAGGCCCGATTCCACACTTCAAAGGAGTTGAGGAAAAGAAGAAAAGAAGAAAAGCCTGCACTCAAATCGAATCTAAACATGCCCTTCTAAACTTTGCTTTTATTTTGAAATATCTGCTTAAAAGGAGCTGTTTGTACTAAACTCATATTTTATCTTGTGGTTTGCTAATTCAATCAGTGGATTGAATTAGTGGAGGTAGTTACCTTGGGACAAGCTAAGGATAGCTTGTGTCTTTGGTTTTGTGCTGGTGAGCCCGTGTAAAACCGACTGGGTTCGTTGTGATCCCATGAAACAATAAGTTTGGGTTGTGAGCTTGTAAACAACTCGACTGTAATAGGAGATTATAGTGTGGACCCAAGTGGAGCTGGGGAGTGGACGTAGGTGTTGGATACACCGAACCACTATAAAATCTTTGTGTTTGCCGTGTTTAGTTGTCTCTCTCTCTCTTGCTATTGTGCTTTAACTTGAATTAATTATATCCTCTCATCAATAGTTTAAATTATTTTAAAAGGCTTAATTTTTAAAGTACCCAATCACCCCCCCTCTTGGGTTGCCATCTGGGCCAACACTAATGAAAAGAAACTTTTTTCTCAAGTATACTTAGCTTTTTCGTAGCTGTTTGCCTTTGCGTCATGTTCGGTGTCGACGTCGATTACAGGCTTGAGAGTTTTTTCTTTAAAGAAATTGGTCTTCTTTTGCTGAGTTGATGACCTGCCCCCCAGAAACTATGTTGATTGAAGGTGGGGGGTGTTGAAATCCAAGGGCAACTGGAATGGAATCCATAGGAGGTCTTGGGCTCGGATGGCTCTGGGTGCAGCAAGAGGAAGAGAAAGGGGGAGAGAAGGAAATGGTGGAGTCAATAGTCAAAGCCCTTTGTCTTTATTTCCCACCTTACATTAATAGCATCAGCACGCCTCGACTTATTACTATCAGGAATTAAAATGCACATAAATACTTGAGGTGACTAGGAGTTAGGATTTGGGTGGCAAGTACTGACGCTCCTGCTGGCTAACGAGCCTGAGCCTTAAATTGCCGATGAGCTTGAGTTTGAGGTTGCTCTGATGCCGCTGAGCTCCAGAGAAATATGATAGTGGTGATTCTCTCGCTGGGGAGATCTCTCACCGGATGGATGGTGGATGGCTTGAGCGACAACTAAAGGAGCAGCATGGCTCTTGTTTGTTGTTGTGAGGCCACGAAATATCGCTCCCGTAGCTTTTGGGCAGCTGCCATTGATGTTTGGACTTGTAGAGTAAGGGTGGCACGATGCTCTGCCTGAATGGCCCGAGATAGTGGTGACGATGGGGCAGAGAGCCGGCCTCTTGCCGGTCAGCTCGTTGAGGGTGCCCCCTAGCGTTACTGGCGGAAGCTCCATGTGTCTTTGTCATCACCATATTTTTATCCACCATTGTTGTCGTATAGGGAGTGAGAGCTTGTAGCTTAGTGTCATAGAATTCTGCTTTCTCCCCCTTTTTGGCGCGCCAATCTGATGCTGCCAGATCACCCCCTCGAACGTCCGAGCGTCGGTCGCCTTCTCCAGCGATCTTGAGATCTTCCAGTGAGTTTCTCGCGTCTGGGAGCCTGCAAAAAGTTTCGAGGGCGGAGATTCTGGTGGGAACCCTCCGACGCTCAAGTCAGTGCTCTGAGCAACAGCCGTGAGCTTGAGGAAGCTCGAAAGAGAAAGAGAGAGAGGCTCGGAGAAGAGCTCTCTGTGAGTAAGAATGAGCGTTTAGAGTGTTATGAGTGGGTTGAATTATCAGTTTGTTGAGTTGTGTTCAGTTACCTGGTCGGGGATCCCTCTTACCCATTTTATAGGTGCCTGGCTTGAGTGGTTGAGGCCTCGTAATGATGACTTTGATGGGTGAAGTGTCAGAGCTGATGGCTGTGAGGCATAGGGTTCTGCCACTTGTCAGAGCATTTAAGGTGATGGTAGGGCTTGTTCCCTCCTTTGGCATGTCAGGGCTGCAGGTTAAATCCCATCAAAGTGGATGGCTGCAGCTGGTTGGTGGGTCAAGTTCCGTCAGAGTGGATAGCCACTTGATTTGACCGCTGCAGAAGAGAGATAAAGGTGGTGGAGTCTCATCACCATTATAAGCCCTTGTAAAGTGTTGATTATAGAGTGCTTGCATGGCACTGTTCATGGCCGGGGCCGAGGTGGCCGAGCACATGACCTTTATAAGGCATAAATTCCTTGTGCGAGAGACATGATAGCTGTAGAAGCCGAGATGGATGATGCCGAGGCGGGGCCGACTTGAATGAGAGGGCCGACTTAAATGAGGCGGGGCGATTTGGAAGAGGCAAGGATAGGACGATGCCAAGGCCGGGCCGACTTAAATGAGGCGGGGCCGATTTGAATGAGAGGGCCGACTTGAATGAGGCGGGGCTGACTTAAATGAGAGGGCCGACTTGAATGAGGTGGGGTCGACTTAGAAGAGGCGGACGAGACGATGCCCCGACATGAATCAAAGGGCCGAATTAAATGAGGCGGGGCCGACTTAATAAGAGGGGCCGACTTAAATGAGGCGGGGCCGACTTGGAAGAGGCCGGGACGATGACAAGGCAGGCCGACTTGAATGAGAGGCGACTTAAATGAGGCGGGGCCGATTTTGAAGAGACCAACTTGAATGAGGCGGGGCCGACTTGAATGAGAGGGCCGACTTGGAAGAGGCCGAGACGGAACGATGCCGAGGTGGGGCCGACTTGAATGAGAGGGCCGACTTGAATGAAGTGGGGCCGACTTGGAAGAGGCCGGGATGGGACGAGGCCGGGCCGACTTGAATGAGAGGGCCGACTTAAATGAGGCGGGGCCGATTTAGAAGAGGCCGACTTGAATGAGGCGGGCCAACTTAAATGAGGCGGGGCCAACTTGGAAGAGGCCGAGTTGAATGAGCGGGGTCAACTTGAATGAGGCGGGGCCGACTGGATGAGAGGGCCAACTTAAATGAGACTTGAATGAGGGGCCGACTTGAATGAGACGGGGTCGACTTGGAAGAGGCCGGCGTCAAGAACTCCTAGTCTTGGCTTTATGACGCTATCCTTTCTCATGCAAGTGTGCCAAAGGGGCCAACGTGGTAGCCATAAATGCGGGAGAGAATAAGGCAATAAATGCCTTAGAGCGGGATGCACGTGGCCTTTATGAGGCCATAAATGCTTTGGTGTGAAAGACATAATATGGCTATGAAGCGAACGGGAGTGAGCCGGGAGTGCCGCGGCAAGATTTCTGTGGCCGAGCGGGAGTGGCGGGGCTGACTCGGACTTTTTCCTCTCTTTGCCTATGTGGCGCTCCATTCCAATAAATGCTGGCCAAGTCATTATACTGTTTCTGTACCATTAATGCTCAGCCTACATTATTCTGCACCATTAAATGATGGCCAACTGCACATTAAATGCTCCAGCCCTTTGATTTGACTACCGGCCATTAATGACAGAAGGTGGCCCACGTAACGTGGCCCCTTTTTCCTTTATGTTCTCTTTCTTGGTCATGACGGAGCAATGCCATGGAGGAAATGCTTAATGCCCATCGTGCCCTTTGAAAAAAAACCGAGTAGAATAGTGAGGCCACCTAGGAATTAAGCCATCCAGAAGGCCACCACGGCCGCCTAAGAAAATTGTCTGAAAATCGCAATCTTAAGAGTTGCCATCCAAAAATTATTGTTTTTATTGCCCATGGGGTCAACTGGCCCCATCAGTGTCATTGATGATGCATTTTAAAAAAAAAAGCTGACATGGCGAGCCATGTGTCCCGAACATGGTGGGTGACATGGCAAGACATGCGTATGAGCATATTTGCTGACATGTCTGGTGGTGTGTTGTGCCACATGGCCTATGACGTGGTGGCAAAAAGCTGACATGGTAAATGATGTGGTCATTAGACCTATATGTAATTTGCAATGGATCTAAGGTCTAGTGTTAATTTTTGCTATCATATGGATTTTTAACAATTCATTGTGACAGTGAGGACCTGGAATTAATTTAGCCTACACAATTGCATATAACTCCAGGACATTTCCATTTTTATGAAAACGGACATGACATAGGTAAATCTATTTAAAAATTCGTAAAAAATTATAAAAATTGTCTGATTTGCATGATTTTCATCACTTTTCTTCTAAAAATCAAGTAGATTGCAATGGTTCAGGGATATCATAAAATTATTCTATTAATTGTTGATTTTTACTTAGAAACGGATTGGGATCTTATCATAGCTTATATGCTTTGATTTTGTTATCATAATTTGGACCCACTTCATTATTATGCATGAGCACATTAATAAACAAAATAAGAGATTTATGAGGCTTTATAAGAAAGGCTATGAGGTTTAGCTAGACATCAGAAGTAAGGTTCTATTATATTCCTTGCTACACAAATGGAAACGTGTAATAAGACTATTAAGAAAACTTCATGATATTGCAAAAGAGTTGAATTAAGCTAAGGTGTTAAAAATGAGATCAGATGCACCTTTACATTATCTTAGTTCTTAAATTTGAGGAGTGGAAGGCATATGGCTTTGGTGCTAGCAAAAGAGAACCGATAATTGGTAATGTCCTTGTTACCGGTGTTAAATGCAATATGATAGCATTCATTAGATCATATGAAAATACTGATAAATCTCATTTTAAATGGGATTATAAGGTTGGTAGAAATCAAAGGAAAACTCACCTAGAATTTAAATTTTGCACAATAAAACTATTCATAATAATTGGACATTTGAAATATGAAAGATGATTGGGAGCATAGTGAACTTTGATTCTGCATCATATGTCAAATTATCATCAATTTAGTTTGTATTGCTGTAAAAATGATTGGTAATTTTGCTAATTATTGATTATGTGTAATCTCTATTAAGTTGAATATGCCTGCTATGAAAAGCATTGTTTATGAAATCAATTAATGAGAGAAATTAACTTATAGAATTGCGATACTTGTATTGTAAAATTCAGTATATCTTAGAGGAGTAAGATATGCTAGAGAAAATTATATAATCGATAGTAGAACCTAAATAAAGAGCTTAGTGCAATATAGGCAGAATATGAAAGTATATTAAGTCTATAAAAGGTAGGATCATGCTGCTAAGCAGCATAAGAAATGATATTATTTTGCATTTTGAGAAGTATCACACAACTATGATAATCTAAGATACTGCCAAGTTACAATATATAAGAACTTCCCCTTTAAGGCTACACTTGGTCACTTTAAAATTTAATGGTTATAAGAAGCTCTTAATTATTCTATGAGGGGACATCTTATAGTCATCTCAAATTATGAGTTAAGGCTACAAGCTATGAATTAATTGACGAGCAATATATTTGGGCTATCATTCAGTCACCATCAAGTTTGTAGGAACATATGGGGGTTATTCTCATACATAATGACAACGTTAAAACTTTTGATGATGTTGCTTACCATATGGAGTAAGAGAAGGATCACCTCCTTATTGGTAAAGCTCCTGAATAAATTTATCTAGCAAACTCTAGCTTGCCCAGGGCTTCAAAATCTAGGTGTAAAGAATTAGAGCTAAGAAACCCAAGAAGAGTATAAAGGTTATGCTGATTCCTAAGATAGTCTAGCATGAGAGGTGCAACTTCATTCAAGGTTATCCTAAGAAACAAAGTGTTACAAAGAGGAGGAATAGGACCCTTTTAGACATGGTTAGATCATAATCTTGCAAGCTAATCTTCCTATTTTATATTGAAAATATGCATTATTAAATACTGCTTACATCATTAACCTTGTGCCCTCTAAGTCTATATCTCCACCTCAAATGAGCTTTAATTTGATAAAAAAAGCTTGATTTAGGTAATTTACAACCATGCGGGTCTTAGCTTGTATTCACATACCTTTTCATATATATGAGAAGTTAGGTCCTAGAGGAAAAAAAAATATCTTTATTAGATATCTAGATAATTCTGAGAGCTCTGTGTTTATTGGTGAAGCTGATGAAAGTATAAGATAGATTAAGTCATGAGATGCTACTTTCTTTTAAAAGGATGATTTTCCTTGCAAAGGTGGGATTACCTAGGACTTTCAGTTTTATTAGATAGAAGATCCAAACATCAGCACACTCAATGAATTAGTAGAGGGACATGTGATAACTTCTTAACCTCTCAAGAAGAATGGGAGCAATGTGCTTGATGGATTAGCTCAAAAGAAGCATAATCAAGAGCACCATCAGCCACGTAAAAGTGTTTGTGGTTAAAATTTCTCATTGATGATTTGAAATCAAGAGAGATGTTTACAATAACTCTAATGGATGATAAAGAGCCAAAGCTTGTACAAAAAGGTCTCTTAAGTTCCAATACGAGGGAATGGCTAAAGGCTATGCAAGTGGAAATGAAGTCTATGAAGGTAAACCATATCTGAGACTTGATTGACCTTTTACTTGGGCATCAAACGATAGGGAACTAATGGGTTCTCAAGTTAGATATAAGGCTGATGGATCCATTGAAAAGTATAAGGCTCGTCTCATGGCTAAGGGTTATACCCAGAAGGAGGGAATCGATTATGAAATTTTTTCTCTAATTGTGATATTTGTATTAATTCGTCTCTTGCTAGCTATTATTATGTATATGGAACTAAAACTCTTTCAAATGAACATTAAAACTGCCTTTTTCAATGAAAAATTGGATGGGGAGATTTAAAGTGATCAACTTTGTTTTTTAGTTGAAGGTTAGAGTAAGCCCGCATCTAAATAATGGAACCTTAGATTTTATTGAGCCATCTTAGTAGATGGGTTTATAATGATGGAAGAGGACCATTATATGCATGTTAAATGACTCAAAAGTAGTTTTTATGATCCTTTTTTAAATATAGATGATATTTTATTGGCTAAAAATGAGAGTTAAATGTCACAAAGAGGTGGCTTTCCTCAAATTTTGAAATGAAGAATATAGGTGAAGTTAGTGTACTAGATGTCAGATCCTAAGGGATCGATTTAAGAGACTACTTAATTTGTCTCAAGAGACTTACATTAAGAAAATGCTTAAGCGATACTAGATGCATAACCGTAAACCCATAAGTACTCCTCTCAAGAGAAATGTGAGTCCGAGTCTTGATATAGGTCCTAAGACTTTAGAAAAAGTACATATAATATCCAAAGTTTTCTACTCCAATATAGTCAAAAGCCTTATGTATGCAATGCGTACACAGCCTAACATTTGTTATGTTATGTTGTTGGGCTTGTTAGCCATTATCAGGTAAATTTGAACTTGCGCATTGGAAAGTAGTCAAAAGGATATTAAGGTACCTTAAAGAAACATTTAATTTTGTACCTTGTTATCAAGGAAAGGATTTGCGACTGATAAGCCACTTTGATACTGTTGAGGAGGTGACCTAAATTAGTATAAATTAATGTCAAGATATGCTTTCTTAATAATAGCACCATACCTTAAAGTAGAAAGAAGCAATCTTATTTAGCCTTATCCACCATGGAGGTTAAAAACACAACATGTTCCTCCACAATTTAGGAAGTTATTTAGTTTAGGAGATTCTCGCAGCATTTTGGTATTGTCACATATGCTTCAGACCCTGTGATAATTTATTGTAATAGCATGGCTACATTAACTTATGTCAAGGATCCTAAATATCATGTAATAGCATGGATATTTCATCAGAGACATTGTGGCACAGAAGAAAGTGGTCCTTAATCACATCCTTACGAGCCAAATGGTTGTAGATCCCTAAGACTACATAAGATGTGATTTGTTATATTAACTACTATGAACTCTTATATTGTTATTTTTTCATTAATATAATTGATGAGTTTTATCAACTACTTTTGTTAGTGTTGATGTTGATGTCTTTTAGCATAATATATGAGTTACACTTAGCATGATAAGTACATGGATAGGCTCAAATTGACTTACTCATAAGAGCAATTGTCATTAGTACTAAGAGAGTAAGCAGAGATGAGACATAATTGAACTAAAATGCTAAGAGAGTGTGTTCAATTCAATATATTAATATGTCACCTTAATGAGAATCAAAATGAGGCTATTTATTTTAAAGAATCGACACAAATGCCTTCCCACCATCCACGAAGCCTATAAATAGCTGGATATGAGATTTTTATCTAGCATTATTGATAATGAGCAAATAGAAAACTTAAGTTAGTCTCTTAATATGTGGTTGAACTAAGACCTATGCGGTGTTCAAGAGAAAAGATATGCGCTCTGAGATATAGAGTAACTTTATTAGAGCATGCATTTCATACTGCATTGCTAGCTATCCTTTCAGAAAGTGAGCGAATAGATTTTTGTTTTTCACTGTATGAGTTTTGAAGATCATAACCTTAGTCTTAGTGGTACCCTATGTGACTTTTGATGATGCCACGGAGTGGAGAGTTGGCGTTTGTTATTCTAGTGTGTTATCTATAGTCATTGATGATGCGACCTAAAAGGACATTACTGGAAAACAGTCAACTCTGATCCTAATGATATAAGGGCATAAGGAAGATAAATTTGAAGTTACGCTACTTACATGTATTTGCTAACTCGCCAGATATATCGCTTTAATGAGCTTAGACATAATTATGAATACATGTGAAGTTAAAAAGGGATTAGGCATCAATCTCTTGAAGAATTGAGAGATGTTTGTTTGATCTAGTGTAATCAAATGAGTTTGGGTTATAGTGATACATCATGTTTTATTTTATTTCTGGGGTGATGTCTCCATTCTAATTCTAATAGCTTTTTAGTTTGGAGTTCACAAGTGTAGGTGTGTTCACAGACTCATTTATCTGTCTCAACTCGAGATCTGAATCTAGCCTATTTATGTGGATGGAAGATGTTAGAGATTGTGTCCAAGTTGGGTGCTCATGATGAGCTGACCCAACCTCACCCAATCATCCAGGCTTAAGGAAGCTTGAATACAAATCTTTTTCTTTTTAAAACTCCCGTTATTTAGTATCCAGAGTTGTGAAGAGGAGAAACGAATCCCATGCAAAGATGGGACGTACTTAGTTTTCTTCGACGAGAAAATTCTGTTAATCTTCCTTGCGCAAAGAAGAGAAGAGGTAGTATCCATGTAAGATGGGTTTTAAGTTGTGGAAGAATAGACTTGGTTCCGGTAATCAAGTAGTAATCACGACAAGATGAAAGGAGTCCCCAAGAAGAAGAGCACTTCGTGTAATTTCAACCTCAGGTCCTACAGGAAGTACGTGGTCTCAATACCACGCATGTTTTCAACAGGTTTTGTTCTGGAAATGAGAGATGCGCGTATGAATTCTATCATGCACTACCTTTTGTTGGAGCGTGGCTCAGCTTCGAGCATGCTGCAACCCGATACAGGTAGAACAGGGCCAGAACCCAATGTTCAGATTGGCCCACACTTTAGTGAATATACTTGTTGTCTTGAGTGGTTGCATGCAAAATTGATCCCATCAAAATGATGCAATTCAATACTATGATTATCACCAGTGCTGCCAACCTGCTTCCCTCTGCCATGAGGAGAGGACCAAGATTTGAACTGTGGTGGTGAGAGGCCCCTCCCATATTTCTCAGAAAAATTATCAGCAATCCCATTTCTTTCTTTCTTTCTGCATTAGATTCTTTATCAATGAGCACTTACTCAGGCCTAAAGTGAATCATGGACTGCAAGTTCATCCAGCTGACATGCGTTGTCTTTTACTTCCACCATGTTTTTTGTAAGTTGCATAGGGATGGAGTGCTTTAGCTTTCTTTTCATTATGTCACCCTCTTCTTTATTCATCTTTGCTCCATCAGATGTGGCCTACAGGAGCTTTTCTCTTGCATCTATCCTGCTAAAAAATGAAAATTGATGAAGAGATATTTCATGCAATTATGATTGGGTGGATGAAGGGGGGCTTGTAGGATATTATACGACCAACCAGTAAAATGGGCCTGGCAAACAAATGGATATAGTGGCCACAAAATGTTCTGATTGGATGTCTGGCCATTTATATGATAGTTCATAGCCTGATAGATGAGGAGCATCCTTTAATTTTCCCATTATTGCTACACATTGATCAGTGAAGTTCCGCGTTAGCTGAAATAAAAACTATCCAATTTATCATACCTAATATGACCTGTTCAATTCCTTAGTCAAGTATGATCTGCCACCCATGATAAACTCTCATTTTGCTCACTGTTCAAAAGACAGAGCACTTAATCGCTGTGTACATATAAGGTCATGGTTTTGTTGCATCTAGTAAGAGTTGACCAATTTGTTAAATTCTTGAGCCTAGTTATAACTTTTGATAATTGGTGAATTTTTGGTTGTTATTCATTATGCATGCAAGATCAGGCCTGGACTGCTATATTGGTCTAAGTTCTTGGTTTTGGACTTGTCAGACAAGTCTCTCTCTTCGATTCATCGAAATCAGTCTATGAATTCTGGCCTGCTATATAGACTGAAGATTTACCTTCATTTGGTGTTAAATTTAAGTGACAAATCATTTGCTTTTTTAATCTACTTTTGAATTTTCATTTATCAGGCCTATTTTGCTATTTGTTTGTCCAAACTTCAAACTAACCATATGTCAAATGTCCGTCAATCTTATTCTTTCTTTTAACAGATGCTTATATTCTTGTCTCACTGCATTTGCATTGTTGTATCATACCATTGGCCGCAAGCTTACAGCCATTACCATAGCCATCTAAATCAAAATGAATAAGATAGCCACCCAAATCAAGAACAATAACTAAGTTTCAAGGATTGAGACCGATGACACACCCTCATCTCAAACACATCCAGGGAGAATAACAGCTTTTTCAAGGATCTAAAACAGCCACGCATGCCTGCACTTGAACACCACCTGGGAGGAAGAAAAAGGGACATAACTAATCAATGGTTTCTGATATGAAGAACAATCTGATAGCAAAACCTGACAGAAGGCTCTCGGCAACCTACTTTCCAGTTTTTCCCAAATTTTCCCTAAGTTGGCAACTGGTGTCGGAAGAGAAGGAACAAGCTTTAAAGTAATGTCATCAAGTGATTCTGCCTAGCTTTTCTTGCCATAATTTTGAAACTTCGTGACATCATCCTTTAAGCATGGTGCACAATGCAGATGATTCTCATTTATTAGCATTTATTATACTGTATTTAACTAGCACCCGTGAACTGGTACCTGAGACTTTAATGTTACAACAATATGTTCCCTTTTTTTTTTTTTTCTGTTAGTATGTTGCCATGCACCTGAAATTTCCTCTCAATCCATTGTGTACAGAAAGGACTTTTTCAGTTGAATGTATCAAACAATGATGCGAGCCTCCTGTATCATATGTTCATATATTAACGTGATTTACCTCCTTTTCTATTAATACTTTTCCGCAGTTTCCAGTTGGCCGTATCCACCGTCCGCTAGAGTCCAGAATTGCAGCAAACGGGAGAGTGGGGGCTACAACTGCCGTGTACGCTGCTGCTATTCTGGAATACCTGAGTGCAGAGGTATCGGAGCTGGCTGGTAATGCAAGCAAGAATCTGAAAGTGAAGCGTATTACACCAAGGCATCTGCAGCTTACAATCCGGGGTGATGAAGAGATGGATACCCTCATCAAGGGAACCATAGCCTCACATCCACAAATCTCTCATCAACAAGTCCTCCAAGGATTAGTTCAATTGCCAAAGCTGCACCTTCTTTCATGGATCAGACTGCTCTTTTTTTTTTTTTTTTTTTTGTTTCAGTAGCTACCCATATATGACTAAAACTTGAGTTGAGCTACCCATATATGAAGTTATTTAATCATGCTAAAAACGCGGGGTGGTTCAGTTTCTTGTACTTCGGTGTATATTCTTCAGACCTACATGGCCTGAAAGTTACCTTGGAGTTATAATGCCTAAGGGACTAAATTTTTGCAGCATGTTTATTGTTCCCATTACGATTGGTTTTGTCTAATAATAAAATTGACTACTGGCTTAAAATATCCATGACATGAGACATCACAGTGACGGGATTGTGAGTGCCTAGATTTTAGCTTGGCATGATCTAATAGCTTCGAGTTCTGTATAGCTATGGCAGGACTGCTGCGCATGAACTTCAATCTTGGAGGCTAAAAATAAAAACTACGTCATCTGGCAGTCACAGATCACCTGTGTGTTTTGAAGGAGCGCACGACGTGTGTGGAGATTGCCTTGAATCACTTCCCATTTATGACTTTTTGGCTACCTTTTTGAGCTACGATTTTGCATTTGCAAGTGCTGGCCTTAGGGGTGAGGTGTAGGTGTGATAAGGTTAGCAGCAGCAGCAGCAGCAGCATGCTGGTGATTCTACCATTTCTTGAATCACTCCCATCTTTGTTTCTTGTAATCAGAGCCAGTTGCTTCTCGAATCACAGGGAATACATGCAAGTCAAGCATCACAGGTGATGACAAGACCATTTCACGACTGTGCTAGCATGTAACCGTCCCTTGGTCAGGGGACGAGTTGATGGCAGGGGATTTGTGTGGCCTCCCGGCGATGCTGCCAAAGGTTATGAAGCCGAAGGCAGAAAGGGGAAACATGAACCTGACACTATCTTTGGCTTGCACAGCTCTTTAAATGTATTGTCAACAGTTTCCAATGGTGCAATTAGGCACTCGGGAATTCTTTCTTGACCTTGATGGTAGGCTAAAAATAATTGGACAATGGGAGTAAATCCTTCCTTGTCCTTGATGGACTAACAGTATATTAGACAAAGGTGTAATATCAAATGTAACCCTTAATCCCATTCCAGGCGCGAAGAGGATGATGAACTGTAAGCCAAACCGGAGGTTTCTACAGAAAAAAACAAGGAGGATATTAGGACCACCAGGCCCGAGAGTAGTCAAGAGACATAATTGTTCCTCACATGAGTGGAAGTTGAATAAAGAAAAAAGCACAGCGGAATCATGCTATCCAACAACTTAACACAGATACACGTAAATAATATTGCCACGAGGTTGACCCACAATTTGAGCTGTAACATTATATTGCGTACAAGATCAGAAGACCATGACAATATCATAAAGAAAATGCGTTGTCAAAGCTGTTAGACTTTATATGAATGACTTGTCATAAAGCACATGTTGTTGGGACAAAGCTTGTCATCAACAATAACACATTGACAACCGTGGGCTCAACACCATGTGATAAATAAGTTCTAGGCAATCGGAAAGCTTGCCCAGAGCATCAAGTTTTTGACAATTACAGAAATTGTAGACCAAATAAATTGGAGATTAAGAAGAGTCAATGGTTTGAGCCTGCATAAATTAAACCACATGATAGCACAAAATATTTCATCCCTGACCTCCTACTCTAGCAGCAATCCAGCCTACTTTGCCTCTGAATCAATGATCACGTCCTACAAGACTCCACCCCAAGCAAAATAAAATAAAACACTCTTCCTACCAAATTGTCCAAACGCCCCACAGACCATACCCTGCAACCGAAAGTAAAATAATTGCAAGCACGAAACCATATCCAAGAACAACTTTACCTCCCAACAGCAAGGTCTCGCAGCTCACATTCCCAGCAGGACTTTGATTCAAATTGCTGACACCCTTGGAACATCAACTGGGAAATTGTGGATCTCATCCATCCAGGGGTTCTTCTCCTTTGCAGGATCGACCGCCTTCAGAGCCTGCCATACTGCACTGTTGCACTTGAATCCTGATCCAAATGCAATCTGCCAAATTCTGTCCCTTTTCCTAATCCTTCCTTTCCCTTCAGTGTATGCCAATTCATACCAGAGGCTACTGCTCGAAGTGTTTCCAAATCTGTAGAGTGTCATTCTTGAAGGCTCCATGTGCCACTCAGAAAGTTGCAAGTTCTTCTCCAGTTCATCCAAGACAGCCCTTCCACCAGCATGAATACAGAAATGTTCAAAGGCCAACTTGAAATCAGGAATGTAAGGCCTAATCTTCATCTTGAGGATCTTCCTCCCCACCAATGTAGCAAAGAAGAGCAACTGTTCAGACATGGGTAAGACAAGAGGACCCAATGTCGTGATGTTGGTCTTCAAGGCATCACCAGCAACTCCCATCAGATCTTTTGAAAGGGAGACACCAATTTTCCCATTCGCATCCTCTTCTTGGGTCACACAGCTGAAGCACTTGTCATCAGCACCTTTGTGGGTTCGAACAGTGTGCACCAATTGGTACTTGGAGCGGCGGCGGTCGGACCCCTTGTTGGAGAGAAGGATTGCAGCCCCACCCATTCGGAACAAGCAGTTAGAAACAAGCATGGATCGATTGTTGCCAAAGTACCAGTTCAGGGTGATGTTTTCCATGCTGATAACCAAGGCATAGGTACTGGGGTGAACTTGGAGAAGATCCTTGGCAAGATCGATAGAAATCAGCCCTGCACTGCAGCCCATCCCACCTAAGTTATAGCTCACAATGTTTCCTCGAAGCTTGTAATGGTTCACGACCATGGCAGAAAGAGATGGTGTTGGATTGAACAAGCTACAATTCACAATTAAGATCCCAATGTCCTTAGGCTTCACATTAGTCTTTGCGAAAAGCTCATCAATGGCGCCAAACATGACAGCTCTAGCTTCCTTCCTGGCCTCAGCCATCGAAGGATTAGGAGGAACATTGAGGACAGCCTCAGGGAGGTAAGTGTTCTCGCCAAGGCCGGACCTTTCAAGGATCTTACGCTGGAATTCAAGGTTCTCATCTGTGAACGAGCCGGTCAGTTTAGACTGCTCCATAAAGATTTGCCGAGTGCACTTCCGGGCCTCCTCGGGCTTGTAGCATGCAAAGTTGACAAGATAGACAGGCCGAGGGCGCGTGAGGAAGTAGAGCGTGGAGAGGAAGACGAGGAGCGTGGAGCAGAGGATCACAGAGATGAGATTAAATCGGAGATGGCCCCAGAGATCATGGAGGTCCTGGACAGAGAAGGTGGAGAGTTGGGCAGCGACAAGGACGACGGGGGGTGTGAGGAAGAGGAACATGCCATGGGTGATGAGGTAGTGGTAACCAAGCTTCACATACTTGAGCTTCACTGATTGCGTGAAGCTGGGCAGCCGGCTCGACGATGATTTATTGAGCAATGGTTCAGCCATGATCGGATTATGGGAAGAGGAAGCGATAACAATAGGAGAAAGAATGCTTCTTTTGCCTGAAACGAAGAGAAGAAAGAGGAATAGGAAAAGTCGGAAGGCGAATGGTTCTTTCGCTTTTTCACTAACCTATATAGGCTGGTTTCAAAGAGAGATGGAAAGTGAAACTCTCGCTAAAAAGATGGCCCCTTCCTCCTCTGCGCTGTAAAGAATTAGAGTGAATCGCAAAACCCTGTAGCAAAAGTTTTTAAAAAAAAAAAAAAAAAAGAAGGAAAAATTATAATTTAAAACGATGATTCATTCAGGAAAAGATTTATATCCACATTTCGATATCTTTTATATATATATATTTTCTCTCTTAACCTAAAGCTAGACGAGGTAGATCAAGCCAACCAAAAAGAATGGAGGGGAAAAAGAGAACGCTAAAAAGAGAACCTTGGACAACCTAAGAGGTAATTTCCCAAGGATGCAAAGAAAAAAAAAAAAAACGAATTTTGATTTTTTGAGACGAAATTTCACAAGCAATGAAACTACACGCTTAATAGGAATCCGGGTCCAAATCTAAGGTTTTCTAAACAGACTCAAAATCGAAAATCCGGGGAAAAACCTATCAGAAACGAGTCCAAATCTAAGGTTTTCTGAACAGACTCAAAATCCAAAATCGGGGGAAAACCCCACCAGAAGGGCAAATGATTCGCAAATGCAGCATCTAGAAAAAGCAAAGCTTGTGCGACGACCACGCCACATAGCATCCATAACGAGTAGCAGCGATTGTTTTTTTTTTTTTAAGAAAGAAAGAAAGAAAGAAAGAAGCAGAAGGAAAAAAATCCGACGAGATATCTTCGTGCATTCCACAAACACAATCAGATTTTGACGAAACGCAGATCGACCTGCTGACCTCGAATCCGGAAAAAAGGAAAAAAAAAAGGATTTTGGACCAAAAAAATAATTTTTATTTTTTTGAAATTAAAACCACCGCGACACCACCACCACAAAACAGTCAGGACAAAAAAAAATCAACGTTCGCATAGATTTTTTTTTTTTTTGACTTTTGATTTTCTTGCATTTGAAGCAGAAAAATCCTAGAATAAATCGAGAATCATCTACTGACCTCGAACCCTGATCCCGGTTGGAGATCGGTTGAGAAACTGCCTCCTTTGGATGAAGAGAGCGAGAGCCCGAAGAAATGGAACAGAGGGGCGCCTGGAAAGGGGTCCGACTCCGCGTATAAATAACCAAGACGAACTCTCGTTGGCCCCCCGATTCCCCCTTTCTTTAGTTTTCTTGCTCTAATCACCTTCAGATTTGGAAGAAGAGTGGATGGAGGGTGAGATGGCCGTCAACGTGTGTGGCTCGAGCTGGCGGCGCGGCCGCGTTTGACCGGATCTTGGACCAGTCTCCTCGGGAAAAAAAAAAATCATCATCCGTAACGATTAACTAAAAGCCTTATTTAGCACCATCTATTTTCTTCCCTCTATATAATCAATAAGTTTAATTATCTCTTTGTTAAGTACATCCATCACAGCATCATCTGTTCATGATGCGAAACTTGGATTATAATTCTTCTGTTTGTTTTTTTCGTTTTTTTGTTTCCATGCAAGATGAGCCATAATTGTCTTCATTGAGAAGAGAGAGCAGGAAAATTTCGTATGGATTTGAGATATGCCAAGATCTTCTCCGAGGTGTCTCATCATTGACTTCTCTAGCCAAAAGAAAATTTAAATGTATTATCTTATTTGATGAGAAATAAATATCATTCAAACCCTATTCTCCTAGCTTCTAGGAAAATTTATAGCCAACCAACAATAAGAGAAAGCCTTCATCCGGTTGAATTCAAATTTGGATATCCTATTCTTCCTGTTAGATAGAACAACATAGCTCAATAAAAAAAACATTACATATATGTTTTAATATTGATATTAGAACTTAGTAATAAGAAAATTGCTTAAAGTAGTTCAATAATAAAATAATCCTTGGCCTTGTAGACATTAAATTGGTGGATATTATATTGATTTATATTTGCTTAGAATAACATGTGGTAATACCATATTAGTGAAGGATAATTATCGTCGAAGCAAGCTGAAATAGAAAGGCTAATTCATGCATATAGCGTGGCACCATGCAATTACTTGCAGGAAGAACTTGCAAGGACCATTCAAACAACATGTTTGTTCATGCATTGACTCATAGAAAACGTGAATTAGAATTCTGTTTAATTGAAGATGTCCAACTCCACATGACAAATTATTTGTATCTTGAAAATAATTGATGAGAATGATCAAGACATTTTACATTAGAAAAATGGATGATGGTGTAAAATTACCTCTCTCTCTCTCTCTCTCTCCCGTTTGACCCCTAATCGGAGAAATAAAGAATTTTCCAACTTCTGAGAATCTAGCTGCTCCTTTGCATGGCTATGACCTTTATAAATGTCTAGAAGCATTCCATTCAAGTGAGAGATGCCTTAAGTGAGCAAGTGACTTGACGGCTTCCCTTAGATGCCAAATGAGTAAAAATTGGGAACGCTCCAGAAGATTGTCGATCGTTAATTAGTTCATTCAGTCACGCTTGCCTTTGAATATATTTTCAAACATTTGAACTAGGAGGGCTTTTCAAATGAACGAGAGGGAGGGATTTTGTAACTGCAAGTCTGTCTTATTCAGCGGGGCCCTCTTTAATGCCTGCTGGTTTAAATTCTCGGATAATGAGGAGCTTCAACCGTGTGGTTAGCGTTCGTTTCTCTTTTATTTTTTATTATTTTTTTAAGTCAACTAAGTTTTTATTTAAATCTTACGTGATGATAAATAGAAGAAGAGAAAGAAGAGAAGATACAAACAGCACAGTTTATATTTATAAAATTGCTTTTAAATTTGATCTTTAAAAGATTTGCTGGTGCTGCTGCATCTGATGCAAGATAACGAGGATTAAGCTGCTAAATTGGTGGGAGAAAGCCTAATTCGTCGTGGTTCACAGACTTTTCTGAGACGATGGCGTATTTTTCCTTGTTAGCGAGCGGTGACGTAGTTTGTGCGCTGCTGTAGGTCTTCTTCCCCTGGCACCTCGTGAGTACCCGGCTGATTGGTTGTCCCCGGCCATTTAAATGTGGCCTGGATGAATCCATGCAAGTGTGAACTGGCCATCCACATGCCCCATGTGAGTCCTGTCCGTGGGTCCCACCTCCGACCTGCCAACCCACACGCCCGTGAAAGATTCTGGATTTCTTTTGTCCGATTGCATTACTTTCTCTCCGCTCCTCCAAAACTTTATTAGGTTGCGTTATCGGATACATTATCAGTAATTTAAATAAGTTTATTAGATAACTCTATTTGATATATATTTTAAATAATAATTTACTTATAATGATAATTTGAATTATCTCTTAGAATTATCTACATCATTAGAGATATGGTAATCTAATAATTTTTTTAATAATTATATTTTTAGAATAGAAAGTAAATATATTTGATTCTTATTCATATGAATGGTTACAGATTGCATTTTTAGAATAGGAAGTAGATTGTATTTCTATAATAGAAAATAAATATATTTGATTCTAATTTATAGTGATTTGATGTAATTACTTTTTCTTTCTAATATAGAATTTGTAGCTTATATATATGCATAAAAGATTGATGAATAAAAATATACGGAAACTACTTTCTTCTCCCTCTTTTTTAGAGTTCTAGTTGTATTTCATGGTATTAGAGCTTTCAGGCTTATAACTCTGAAATATATAAACAATGGAATTTTAGGATTTTCTTGGGTTTCTATTTTTGGTAAATTTTTTTGTTCTCACCGTCTAGACCTGGAGAAGTGCCACTCGCCAATCAACCTTTGCCCGAAGTTTTGTTGCCGGAATCTGATCCTTTTTCGTTTGTTCTGCTCGCCTCAACTTTCACAACAAGTTTACTACCTATTTGGGTCAGCATCTATTCGATGTGGGATCTACTTTAGGATATGTTTGGATTTTTTTGAGTATTTTTAACTTTGTTATAGTTTTGGCTCTATTATTTGGCTAATATTTGATAATATGGAGGAAAAAAGTTTGTTATTGTGTCTGATATGGTTCCTGTGATGTCAAAAATTATATAACATAAATTTAATAGATCTAATTATTTAGATTGAAGTAAAACTATTAGACTTTATTTTCAGAGTATTGCTATGGATAATTATTTAACTAGTGATCCACCAAGCGATGAATCAAAAACCTCATGGCTAAGAGAGGATGCCTATCTATTTTTGCAAATACTTAATTCTATATGGTGAGGTAGTTGGTTTGATAAATCATTATGAATTTGTGAAAGAATTGATGAATTATTTGAAGTTTATGTACTATGGCAAGGAAAATATCAAACGCACTTATGAGGTATGCTAAGCCTTTATTGTGTAGAAAAACGTGACAGATCCCTCACTGACTACTTTATGGATCTTAAGAAGACTCATGAGGAACTAATATGCTACTTTCATTTAGTACTGATGTGAAAGTTCAGCAAGCTCAGAGAGAAAAGATGGCAGTTGTGAGCTTTTTGGTTGATCTTTCTTCTGAGTTTGAGGCTGCTAAATTTTAAATTCTTTCTATCCCTGAGATATCCTCTTTAGAAGAAGCTTTTAGTAGGGTACTCTGTACAGAAAATTTAATTCCTGCTCAGCCTAATAGTGCTCTTGTCAGCCGCACTTCTGAATCTAGGAGATAATCATATAGACATGGCAATAGAGGAGGAGACTTAAGTAGTTATAATCGAAATCTTGGTACTTGAGAATAGGATTTGGGAAGTGTTGTATGTTACTATTGTCATAAACCAGGACATGTGAAGAAAGATTATAGAAAGTTACAGTGCAAGAATCAATTGAACCAGTCGGTCCATGTTGTCTCTACTAATGATGCTTCTAGTCCATTTCAATATCTGCAGATGAGTATGCTAAGTTCTCACAGTATCAGAAATCTCTAAAGTCTTCATCTACTTTTATTACTGCCACCGTTGATTCAGGTAAAATGAACATATGTCTTATTTTCTCATCTTCCAAATGGATTATTGATTCTGGTGCCATAGATAACATGACATATAATTCTAGTCTATTTCTTCTTTTAAGTCATATGCTTCTAGTTCTACGGTTACTTTAGGTCTACATCTTGTATTTTAGGATCCGACACAATTATTCTAATACCCTCAATTCCTTTGAAATCTGTTTTAAGTCTACCTAACTTATCTTTTAATTTAGTCTATGTCAGTAAACTTACTCATTTTCTTAATTGTTGTTCACATTCTATCCTAATTTTTGTCTATTTTAGAATCTTATGACGAAAAGGATTATTAGTAAAGAACATGAGTCTGGAGGCTTCTACATTCTTGATACACAAGTATCAAAGTCTGTTGCTTATTTTGGAGTTGTAACCCCTTTTGAAGTACATTATCGGTTAGATCATCCTTTATTGCCTATGTTAAAAAAACTTTATCCTTAGTTTTTTAGTCTATCTTCATTAAATTGTGAGTCTTATCAATTTGCCAAACATCAACATTTAAGTTCTAGTTCCAAAGTCAATAAAAGAGCTAGTGGCTCCTTTTGAGTTAGTTCACTCCGATATTTGGGATCTTTGTCCTGTTGAGTCTAAAACTGGCTTTAAATATTTTGTTACCTTTATTTCAAATGACATAGTTATTTTTAATAAAAATTATTCAGAATTATTTTCTTATTCTACTACTTTTTATGCTGAAATCAAAACTCAATTTAATATGTTTCTACAAATTTTGAGAAGTGATAATGCTAAGGAATATTTATCAGAATACTTTTAAAATTATATGGTTCAACATGACATTATTCATCAAACTTTTTGTGCAGATACACCATCTCAGAATGGAGTTGCTATATGAAAAAATAGACATCTTCTTGAAATTATCAGAGCTTTGTTATTTCAAATGCAAGTCCCTAAACAATTTTGGGCTGATGCAGTTTTTATAGCCTATTTTCTGATTAATTGTATGCCTTCCTCTATTCTTTCTGGTGAGACTTCCTTCAATGTCCTCTTTCCTAATAAGTCATTATTTCGTATTGAACCTAGGATATTTGATTGTACTTGTTTTGTTTAGGATGTTTGACCTCAGGTTATGAAATTTGATCCTAAATCTTTAAAGTGTATCTTTTTTGGATATTCTCATGAGCAAACAGGATATAGATGTTATTGTCCTAGTCTTAATAGGTACCTTATGTCAGCTGATGTTATCTTTCTTGAATAAACACCATTTATTTCATCTTCAGATTCTATCAGTCAGAAGGAGGAAGATGGTTTACTAATCTATACTATTACATTACCTATTTCTGATCTTCTTCCCTCTAAACCTTTTATTCATGATTTGGTTCTTGCTCCTACGCCTCCTACTTTATGTTCTGCACTAGTTCCTTCATCATCGGATTAATTTTCAGTTCTAGTGATGATCTTCCTATTGTCCTTCGCAAAGGTAAACGTCAATGTACTTATTCAGTATTTTCTTTTGTATCATATAACCATTTGTCACCATTCTCTTGTTCTTTTATTGCACTTATTGATTCTGTCATTATTCCTAAGACTATTCATAAAGCTCTATCTCATCCTAGATGGCATAATGTTTTGATTGAGAAGATGAATGCTTTAGATGATAATGGTACTTAGACCCTGGTATAGTTACCTGCAGATAAAAAGGCTATTGGATGTAAATAGGCGTTTACAGTTAAAGTCAATCCTGATAGGACTGTTGCTAGATTAGAAGCTTGATTGATTGCTAAGGAATATGCTTAAACGTATGGAGTTGATTATTCTGACACATTTTCTTCTATTGCTAAACTTACTTATGTTCAATTATTTATTTCTATGGCAGCCACATATAATTGGTCCCTGCATCAATTAGACATTAAGAATGCATTCCTTCATGGTGATCTTCAGGAGAAAGTTTATATGGAGTAACCACTTGGTTTTGTTGCTCAGGAAAAGTATGGGAAAGTGTGTCATCTTCGCAAATCCTTGTACGGCTTGAAACAAAGTCCTCGGGCCTAGTTTAAAAAGTTTAGTCAGGCTATTGAAAAGTTTGGCATGAATAGGGATGGTAACTGTTGGCCCAGATGGCAACCCAAGAGGGGGGGGGGGGTGAATTGGGTTCTTAAAAATTTAAGACTTTTTGAAATGTTTTAAACAAATTAACTCAAGATGTGCAAGTGAGAGAAATTAACTTATAAGCAATGCACAAACAGAAATATAAGAGAGATAGAGTGAGAGACAAATGAGCACGGCAAACACAAGATATTTTATAGTGGTTCGGTGCAACCAGCACCTACGTCCACTCCCAAGATTCACTTGGGTCACACTATAATCTCCCTAGATTACAGCCGAGTTGTTTTACAAGCTCACAACTCAAACTTGTTGTTTTCCCGGGATCACAACGAACCCAGCCGGTTTTACACGGGCTTACCAGCACAAAACCCAACTCGTTGTTTTTAACGGGATCACAACGAACCCAAAACGTAAGCTATCCCAAGCTTACAACGAGGTACAACTACCTCCACTGATTCAATCCACTTTGAATCAGTACACAAGAAAATAATTTCGAGTTTAAATACAAACAGCTCCTCTAGAGCAGAATAATCAAAATAAAGCTTAGGTTTAGAAAAGCCTGATTGATAAGCTTGAATGCAGGCTTGGCTTCTTTGCTTCTCTTCTCCAACTCCTTTGAAGTGTGGAATCAGGCCTCAGCACAGATTCTCCTAGCTTTGGGGCTTTTGGAGTTGGTTGAAGCTTTTCTTCTTTTCTTCTAGGTTGGAAGATCTTGATTTGCTCTTGTTGCTTTGGGATCTCCTCTTGAACTTTTGTTGATTGTAGCTCTGGAGCACACGAATCTCTCTCTTTGATTTCACTCCTTTTGAATCTCTTTTGACTCAAATGATTTTTCCAATGAAGCTCTGTTTTTCCCTCTTTTTTCTTTTTCTTTTTTTCTCTCTCTATTCTCTCTTTGATTTGAAAAGAGCTTCTCTATTTATAGATTCTGCAAAATATAGCCGTTAGAGACAAAGAAAAATAGCCGTTAATCAAAAAACTTACCGTTGGAGCTGAGTTGGCATCGTAAAAATTTCGCCCAGATTTGCTGGAGTCGACTCAGCTTTTCCCGAGTCGGCTCGAAGTCGATTACTAAAAATAGAAACATTTTAAACGTTAGAGGGTCGACTCGCGAAAAGTAAAGTGTCGACTCCTGAAAGTCGGGGGTCGACTCATGAAATTGGGGTCGACTCGAGAAGTGCTCAGAAAAACACTCTTCTGTCTGAGCGGAGTCGACTCGCACAGTCAGGAGTCGGCTCGACAGAATCAGGGGTCGACTCTTGAAATCCAAGGGTCGACTCGAGACAATCACATTTCTGTACACTGAGTGGAGTCGACTCTGAAACTCTAGAGTCGGCTCCGGAACGTATCAAAAATCAGAAATTTTCTGATTGACTTTAAAATCGTTCCAGATTAATTTTAAATCATTGTTTTGACTTGAATTACAATAAAATTGACATTAAGAATTAATTCAAGAATATTCCAAAACTCATTGAATAAAACATGAATTATAAAATTTCTTTTTGAAAGTTTAAACATTGAGCTTAAAGTTACTTTCATTGCTTTAACATTTTGATTGTTCAAAATAAATTTTTGCTCATTTAAATAAACTCATTACATCTTTAAATACTCATGGCTTTTGGTAATCATCAAAATCAAAAGTTGGGGTAATAATTTTTCAATAAATTTCCAACAATCTCCCCCTTTTTGATGATGACAAAAACATTGAGTATATGCATGATTGATTAGTGAATTTATTTTGATTTCATATTAGGCTTAGGCTCCCCCTAAATGAGGTAGCTCCCCCTATGAAACTTAAATAAATATCTCATTGATTAACTTGATTTTCTCATATGTATTTTCAATCATAAAACTATAAAACTCTCCCCCTTTTTTGTAATCAACAAAAAGGTTAGAGAATCATAAATTCATTCAATCAAGATAAGATTTAACAATTTCATTCATCATTGAAAGAAAGAAATACATTGAGTAATCAACATAGAGAATTCATTTCATCAAAAGTCTAATACATCAAATGTTCAATACATTGATATCAAAATTTAAACATTACATTGATTTCAATACATAAGGATTGAAAATCTAATACATCAAAATGAGTTCTACAATCCTAGTTAAATGATCTACTATGTTCTTCATTCCTTCACATTGTATTTAACATAATCTTTAAGCTTTTATCTACAAAAGTACAAGCAGTCAAAATCTTATCTTGAAGCTCGGCGTTGCACTGGGATAGGTCTCTGATCACCGCAGATATCCTTAAGTTCTTCAAAAATATTTTTGAGTCTCACTTAAAGATGCTGAGAGTAGACTCAATCTTAGTGAACGATCATCTAATGAATAAAGTTCCTTCAAATTCATAAACTTTTCTCAAATTCTGATTTAAGTTTTTCATGATTGATCATCAAATAGATCTTTGAGTTGTAACTGTGATCTGAGAAACCGGCAGAAGATGAAGAAGCTTGATCAAATAATGGAGCGGGGGCTGGAGCAGGGGCAGAAGTAGAAGGGCTCGGAGGGCAGGTGAAGAATGTCTCACTGAAGGTCTGGGCCTCAACATCATAGCTCTCTCTTCTATCATTCTTTCCTCTCCCATCTTCCATTTTCTTAAAAACCCATTCGATGAATAGTGGCCAAAGCTATAAAATCAGTATGTCTTAATTCCTCATTGGCTCACTATCAGAAATCACAATCCTTGGCTTTGAAAAATCTTGTTAGAATCATGCCATAGGGCAAACTGACTTTCTTTTTCCTCCACAATCAGCAATGTACCAAATATCATCCGGGAAGGTTAATAGGCTTCCCAGACAATGGCATCCATAACAAAATATCTCTCTCAGATACATAATCAAATCTGCCAGTCTTGGGAAAAGTATCCTACTGCAAATGTTGTGAATAATCTCAGTTCTAAGGCAATTGGTTGCAAAAACTTCTTCAAATCCTCAAAATCCCGTTTAATAATCTGCAAGAGCGGGACTCTATCTTCAGGGCAAAAGTGGAGTCCAGAAAGGGGTAAATCCAAAAGTCTAGAAAGAAGGTACAGATCCAATGCCTCTCACATGCTAACTAAGGCCATCATCACCTCTAGACAAATTTTTGTAAAACTCCTTAACTAGAGCAGGGATAGGTGGGACAATCCAGTGAACATATTTCTCCCATCCCATCTCAATCAACTGTCTCCCAATTAGAAAACCCTCTCTCAAATAACTCAAAATCAACTTTCTACCCGTTGTTATAACTCTACTGGCAAAGATCTACCTGGGAGTAGTAGCAGCAGGAGAAGCACAGAAGAGAGAAGTGAATCCCGGAGACGGCTCACGACGGGCGTCACGTCCTCACGGTCTTCCTCTTCAACCCGGCCGCACAAGCTAGAACCTCAGTTTTGGGTGCCATTGATCGATTGGAAGTGATAATCAGGGATTTTGGAAGTTTGGAAGGTTTGGAAAGTTTTGGAGAGAGTATTTTGAAGATTAGAAAGTTTGAAATGAACGGCGAGTCGACTCTGCCCTAGATAAATCAACCTGGGACCACTTCGAGTCGGCTCGCGCAAAGCTGGGGTCGACTCCGGACAGTCACAGAAAACCATCCCGAATCGAGTCGACTCGCGCAGAGGAGGGGTCGACCCGAGTTTCAGTCAGAAACCAGGAGTCGACTCCGATACTGTCCGAGTCGGCTCCGAGACCATTTCAGAGCAAAAACATGAAATTTCTGAAATGTGTCCGGAATTTGATCATTGATAAAATAATCATTGATATGAAGATCAATTAGATATGAATTCTAGATAAGATTTCCTTAAGATCAAAGATTTGAAAGAATCTTAGATAAATTTCCTTAGGGGTTTCAAATTCATTCTAATGGATCACAAATCCCTAACTCTCCTCTAAGATAACAAATCTTTCTTCATTTAAAGGTTTTGTAAATATATCAGCTAATTGTTCTTCAGTGTTAACATAATCAAGACAAATTTCATTATTAGCTACATGTTCTCTTATAAAGTGATATCTAATTTCTATGTGTTTTGTCCTTGAATGTTGAATTGGATTTTTAGTTAGATTGATTGCACTTGTATTATCACATTTTATGGGTGTCTTATTAAGTGTGATACCATAGTCTTCAAGTTGTCGCTTAATCCATAGGATTTGCGCACAGCAACTTCCAGCTGCTACATATTCAGCTTCAGTAGTTGATAATGCAACTGAATTTTGCTTTTTGCTAAACCATGAGATTAAGTTACTTCCTAAGAATTGGCATGCACCACTTGTGCTTTTTCTATCTAACTTACATCCAGCATAATCAGAATCAGTGTATGCAATTAGATTTAATGTGAGTCTCTAGAATACCATAAACCTACATTTTTTGTTCCACTTAATATCTTAGTATTCTTTTAACAGCAATTAAATGTGATTCTTTAGGTTCTGATTGAAATCTAGCACATAAACATACAGAAAACATAATATCTGGTCTACTTGCAGTTAAATAAAGAAGGGATCCGATATACCTCGATAATACTTTTGATCAACCTTTTTACCTTCTTCATCTTTGTCCAGCTTGCATGAAGGACTCATTGGTGTTCCGAGGGGTTTCATTGATTCCATACCAAACTTCTTTAGATTTCTCTTGTGTATTTTGTTTGGTTGATGAAGATTCCCTCTTTGCTTTGTTTGATTTGGAGTCCAAGGAAGAAGTTGAGTTCTCCCATCATGCTCATCTCGAATTCTCCCTGCATCAACTTAGCAAATTCTTGACATAGAGAATCGTTAGTAGCACCAAAAATAATGTCATCAACGTATATTTGTACTACAAGTAAATCTTTACTTTTTCTTTTCAAAAATAATGTTTTATCTACATTTCCTCTTGTAAAATCATTT
Organism: Calamus simplicifolius; assembly: GCA_900491605.1. Classification (NCBI taxonomy): domain Eukaryota; kingdom Viridiplantae; phylum Streptophyta; class Magnoliopsida; order Arecales; family Arecaceae; genus Calamus; species Calamus simplicifolius. Next base: position 135,011 of record UESW01002322.1, read on the forward strand.
TCAATTAAAAATTTACTTAGCCTATCATACCAAGCTCTAGGTGCTTGTTTCAAACCATATAAAGCTTTGTGCAATTTAAAAACGTGATTTGAAAATTCGTGATCTTCAAAACCTGGTGGTTGTTCTACATAAACTTCTTCATTTATAAAACCATTTAAAAATGCGCTTTTAACATCCATTTGAAATAAGTTAAAATTCATATGACATGCAAATGCAAGTAAAAGTCTAATGGCTTCTAATCTAGCTACTGGTGCAAAGGTTTCATCAAAATCAATACCTTCCTCTTGATTATATCCTTTTGCAACTAATCTAGCTTTGTTTCTAATTACTATGCCATTTTCATCTAGTTTATTTCTAAAAACCCATTTTGATCCTATACTGAATGATTTTTAGGTCTTTCAACTAAAGTCCATACATTATTTCTGTAAATTGATTTAATTCTTCTTGCATTGCTAACATCCAATTATTATCTTTTTCAGCTTCTTCAATAGTTTTAGGTTCAATTTGTGATACAAATGCAAGATGATTACTAATATTTCTCATATATGATCTAGTTCTTATTCCTTGAGATGGATCACCTATAATCAATTCCTTGGGATGACTATGAGCATATCTCCAGTCTCTTGGAAGATCTATATCATTATGATCAATATTGACATCATCGTCCTTATGTGAATCATCATCTTTAGCTTCTTGCTCATGATCTGAAGATACTTCAATATTAAGTTTTTCAAGATCTTTTTCAATTATGTTTGTATCTTCCTCATCATCAAGCTTTTCAGAACTAGATGCTAAAGACTCATCGAAAACTATATGAATGGATTCTTCAACTACTAAGGTTTTCTTGTTAAATACTCTATAAGCTTTACTAGTTGTTGAATATCCTAAAAGATTCCTTCATCAGATTTAGCATCAAATTTTCCTAAATTATTTTTACCATTATTATGAATAAAACATTTACATCCAAATGCATGAAAGTATTTTATATTGGGTTTTCTTTCATTCCATAATTCATAAGGTGTTTTCTTTAAGATTGGTCTTATTAGGGCTCGATTTAAGATGTAGCATGCTGTGTTAATAGCTTCCGCCCAAAAGTACTTTGGTAGGTTACTTTCGCATAGCATGGTACGGGCCATGTCTTCTAGAGTCCTATTTTTCCTTTCAACTACACCATTTTGCTGTGGAGTCCTAGGGGCTGAAAAATTATGATTAATACCATTTTCAGTGCAGAAACTTTCAAATAAGTGATTTTCAAATTCAGTTCCATGATCACTTCTTAGAGATACTATGGTAGTGTTTTTCTCATTTGTGACTTTCTTGAAGAATTTCAGGAATATCGAGAAAGTCTCATCTTTGTGAGCTAAAAACAGTACCCAAGTATATCTAGAATAATCATCTACAATCACTAGACCATATTTCTTTCCTCCTAGACTTGTGGTTCTAGTTGGTCCAAAAAGGTCCATGTGAAGTAGCTCTAATGGCCTAGAAGTTGAAACAACATTTTTAGATTTGAAAGAACTTCTAGTTTGTTTTCCAAATTGACATGCATCACATATTTTGTTGTTTTCAAAATCTAGTTTAGGTAAGCCTTTAACTAAATCCATTTTAATTAATTTTGAAATAAGGTGTGTGCTTGCATGACCTAATCTACGATGCCACAACCAACTAATTTCATTTATATTAGCATTGTCAGCAATCAAGCAATGATCACTCAAAGATAATTTTTCTAGATCAACAAGTAAACATTGCCATGTCTATAACCAGTAAATACAATGCTATTATCAATAGAATTAGTTACAGTGCATATAGAAGATTTAAATGAAACATTAAAGTTTTTATCACATAATTGGCTTATACTAATTAGATTATGCTTCAAACCATCAACATAAAGTACATTATCAATAAATGTAGATGGAGTTATACGAACTTTACCAAGGCCCATAATTTGACCTTTACCATTATCGCCAAACGTAACAACTCCACCTTTCTTTTCTTCCAGGGTGATGAATTCATCTTTGTCACCCGTCATATGTCTTGAGCAGCCACTATCAAGGTACCACTTTTCTTTGATCTTTTGGCTACAAGACATTCCTGCAACATAATTTAAACTTTATGTTTAGGTACCCAAGCTTTCTTGGGTCCTTCATGGTTAGTAGCAATAAAAATTGTTCCTTTCGGAACCCAAATTTTCTTTCCTTTAGTGTTTAATTTTTCATTATTACTTATTGTTTTGCACTCAAAAGATTTATGTCCTTTTTGATTACATTTAAAACAAGTAATATTACTTTGGTTAGCTTTTACAAAAATATTTTTCAATGATTTTTGTTTTCTTAATGTGTTATACCCTAAACCTGCTTTGTCAAAAACTGCTTTTTGACTATCTAAAATCATATTTAGTTTAGTTGAGCTTAGAGTAAATTTCTCAACAATGTCTTTATACTTTTTAACATCTTTCTTTAGAAAATCATTTTCATTAGAGATTGATTCTTTCTCTTTAATTAGATTTTCATTCTCAGATTTTATCAAATCAATCTTATGAGCAAAATCATTCTTTTCATTAAAAAGTGTTTCCTTTTTATCTTTTAAATCTTTAACTACAAGATTTAACTCATTTTTCTCATTAATTAAATTTAAGTTTTCAGTTTTCAAAGATTTGTGTTTCTTTTTCAAAGCCTTGAAATCAATCATCAATTCATTAAATGCTTCAAACATTTCATCAAAAGTAAATTCATCATCGGGGGTTTCGGTACTTACCTCTTCGTTGTCGTCCGCCATGAAGCAAACATTTGCAACTTCTTTTTGTTCTTCTTCTTCGGAAGAAGACTCTTCACTGTCAGTCCAAGTTGCCATGTAGGCCTTTTTCTTTTTCTTATAGGCCTTCTTAAGTAAAGGACAGTCATATCTAAAATGCCCTGGCTTTTTACATTCATAACATACTAAGGGCTCTTTCTCTTTTTCTTGTCCTTTTCCTTTTTCTTATCCTTTTCTTTTTCTCCTTCCATTTTTGATCCAAATCTCTTCTTGTGGAAGGGCCTCCTTTTTTGCATAAACTTCTTGAATTTCCTTGCAAGGAGGGCTGTCTCATCATCATCATCCTCTTCATCATCGCTGCTGCTTACTTCTTTTTGCAGCTTTGAGGGCGATGGTCTTCTTCTTTCTTGACTCATCCTCATTGACATGTTGTTTAACTTGAAGCTCATGAGTCATTAGCGAACCAAGAAGCTCTTCCAATGGTAGGATGTTCAGATCTTTGGCTTCTTGTATGGCTGTCACCTTGGCTTCCCAAGTCCTTGGAAGTGACCTAAGAATTTTGCGAACAAGCTCAGAGTTAGTATATACTTTTCCAAGACTTTTCAAACCATTCACAATATCAGTGAATCTAGTGAACATGCATGTGATGGTTTCATTTTGTTCCATGGTAAATAATTCATATTTATGAACCAAAATATTTATCTTTGATTCTTTTACTTGGTTTGTTCCTTCATGTGTTATTTCCAACCTATCCCAAATTTCTTTTGCGGAATTACATGTTGAGATTCGGTTGAATTCATTAGAGTCTAAGGAACAATACAAAATGTTAATGGCTTTAGCATTTAGTTGTGCCATTCTCCTATCATTATCATTCCAATCCCTTTCGGGCTTAGGAACAATAGTGCCATCTACTAAGTGTGTGGGTGTACTAGGTCCATTTATTATTACTCCCCACAATTCATAGTCAGAAGCTTGAATGAATATTCTCATTCTAGCTTTCCAATATGAATAGTTGGTTCCATTAAATAAAGGAGGTCTATTCGTAGAATGACCTTCAGCAAAACATGAACCACTTTGTGTTGCCATAAGGATCTTTAGCCCTTGATCGTGAGATCAAATTCTAAATGAGCACTTGCTCTGATACCAATTGTTGGCCCAGATGGCAACCCAAGAGGGGGGGGGGTGAATTGGGTTCTTAAAAATTTAAGACTTTTTGAAATGTTTTAAACAAATTAACTCAAGATGTGCAAGTGAGAGAAATTAACTTATAAGCAATGCACAAACAGAAATATAAGAGAGATAGAGTGAGAGACAAATGAGCACGGCAAACACAAGATATTTTATAGTGGTTCGGTGCAACCAGCACCTACGTCCACTCCCAAGATTCACTTGGGTCACCACTATAATCTCCCTAGATTACAGCCGAGTTGTTTTACAAGCTCACAACTCAAACTTGTTGTTTTCCCGGGATCACAACGAACCCAGCCGGTTTTACACGGGCTTACCAGCACAAAACCCAACTCGTTGTTTTTAACGGGATCACAACGAACCCAAAAACGTAAGCTATCCCAAGCTTACAACGAGGTACAACTACCTCCACTGATTCAATCCACTTTGAATCAGTATACAAGAAAATAATTTCGAGTTTAAATACAAACAGCTCCTCTAGAGCAGAATAATCAAAATAAAGCTTAGGTTTAGAAAAGCCTGATTGATTAAGCTTGAATGCAGGCTTGGCTTCTTTGCTTCTCTTCTCCAACTCCTTTGAGTGTGGAATCAGGCCTCAGCACAGATTCTCCTAGCTTTGGGGCTTTTGGACGTTGGTTGAAGCTTTTCTTCTTTTTCTTCTAGGTTGGAAGATCTTGATTTTGCTCTTGGTTGCTTTGGGATCTCCTCTTGAACTTTTGTTGATTGTAGCTCTGGAGCACACGAATCTCTCTCTTTGATTTCACTCCTTTTTGAATCTTTCTCTTGAGTTGAAGGATTTTTCTAATGAAGCTCTGTTTTTCCCTCTTTCTCTTCTTTTTCTTTGAAATAAATTTCTCTCTCGATTTCTCTCTTTGATTTGAAAACAGCTTCTCTATTTATAGATTCTGCAAGAATATAGCCGTTAGAGACAAAGAAAAATAGCCGTTAATCAAAAAACTTACTGTTGGAGCTGAGTTGGCATCCGTAAAAATTTCGTCCAGATTTGCTGGAGTCGACTCATGCTTTTCCCGAGTCGGCTCGAGCTCATCTTACTAAAAATAGAAACATTTTAAACATTAGAGGGTCGACTCACGAAAAGTAAAGTGTCGACTCCTGAAAGTCGGGGGTCGACTCATGAAAGGTTGGGGTCGACTCGCGAAGTGCTCAGAAAAACACTTTTCTGGTGTCTGAGCGGAGTCGACTCGCACAGTCATGGAGTCGGCTCGACTAAATCGGGGGTCGACTCGACAAATTTCGTGGATCGACTCGAGACAGATGCACATTTCTGTACACTGAGTGGAGTCGACTCTGAAACTCAAGAGTCGGCTCCGGAACGTATCAAAAATCAGAAACTTTTCTGATTGACATTAAAATCGTTCCAGATTCATTTTAATTCATTGTTTTGACTTGAATTAAATAAAATTGACATTAAGAATTAATTCAAGAACTATTCCAAGAACTCATTGAATAAAACATGAATTATAAAATTTCTTTTTGAAAGTCTAAACATTGAGCTTAAAGTTACTTTCAAAAATGATTAAAGTCAAACTTTAACTTTCCCATTGATTGTTCAAAATAAATTTATTGCTCATTTAAATAAACTCATTACATCTTTTTAATGTACTCAATGGCTTTTAGTAATCATCAAAATCAAAAGGATTGGGGTATATAATTTTTCAATAAACATCCAACAGTAACTTTTTCCATTTGGCCATTTATCCGGTCGGTACCATTTTTAACGGGTCAAAGAATCCTTGATCTAAATGGCTTAACGGATAACGGATATTTTTTGTTAATGGCTACATGGGTAAACAGCCCAGGGACGATATTCTTTGTCCCATCCCCATTTACCCATTAATATATTAAAAATTAAAAATTATAAATAAATAATATATATAGTAAAATATGTTTGAATTTATTCTTTCTAACTCTTGCTTTTCCTTTTTTTCACGCAGCCATCTCTTGCTCTTTCTTCTTTCATGTAGCCGATCTGAAGTTTTAAACATCAAAGCCAGACGAGAACCTAGCTCCATCGTCTATCTTCGCCAATCGCTACCCTATTGACGCCTTCTAACACCTTTTTCTTTCTCTAGTACGCTCATCTCTTTCTTTTATTTTTAAAGAAAGATATCTTTTTATTTTTTTGCTTTGAAATTTGAATCTTTTCTTTATTTTTAAAGAAAGATATCTTTTTATTTTTTGCTTTGAAATTTGAATCTTTTCTTTATTTTTAAAGAAGGATATCTCTTTATTTTTTGCTTTGAAATTTGAATGTATTCTTTTTTACGGTTGTTGCGTTGGAAATCTTCATTTCATATTTGATTTGTTATTGTGTTAAAGTATTTCTTAAGAGGCTTAAATCAAACCATTTCAGAAGTCAAAGAATTTCTTATATGTATCAATATCATCATTTAATTGTTCTCGATTAGTCTCCATCTTATCCTTAAAAAAATATTTTTTTAATTTTAAATAAATTATAAATTTAATAAAATAATTTTATTTTTTATATAAATGAAAAATGAATATCCAGTGGGTACCCATTTATTTGGCTGGATATCCCCATTCCCGCTCCGTTAACTATAATGGCTTAACGGGGCGAGGAATGAGGACGTTTTTTCTAACCGAAACGGGGACCGATATAGATCGCCTCGGGCCATCCTCGGACTGTTGCCTTCCCTAGGCATGAAGAAGAGTAAGTCTGATCATTCTATTTTCTACAAGCAGTCTGCAGCTGGCATCATCCTATTAGTTGTCTATGTTGATGACATTGTTATTACTGGAAGTAATACTGATGGTATTTCATCTCTTAAATCTTTTCTTAACGGTCAGTTTAATACAAAGAATTTAGGAACACTAAAGTATTTCTTGGGTGTTGAGGTGATAAGAAGTAAAAAAAGGAATCTTCTTATCTCAAAGGAAGTATATGCTTGACTTATTGTCTGAAACAAAAAAATCAAGGGCTAAGCAATGCAGCATTCCAATGGTTCCTAATTTGCAGCTTACAAAAGATGGTGAGTTGTTTAAAGATCCTGAGAGATACAAAAGATTGGTTGAAAAGTTGAACTATCTTATTGTGACTCGTCAAGATATTGCCTATTCAGTTAGTATGGTAAGTCAATATATATCTTCTCCAACTGTTGATCATTGGAGAGCTGTAGAACAAGTTTTATGCTACTTAAAACGAGCTATTGAGAGAGAAATCATGTATGACAATTATGGTCATACTAGGATTGAATATTTTTTAGATGCTGTCTGGTCAGGATCTAAAGAAAATCAAAGATTTACTTTAGGCTATTGTCTATTTATCGGAGGAAATTTGATTTTACGGAAAAGCAAGAAGCATAATGTGGTTTTACATCCAAGTGCAGAATCAAAATATAGGGCTATGACTAAGTTTGTGTATAAAATAATGTGGATATATCAGCTCCTCGCTAAAGTGGGCCTCAAGATTTTAATACTAGCTAAGTTATGGTATGATAACCAAGCTTCACTTCGTATTGCATCTAATCCAGTCTTTCATGAACGAACTAAGCATATTGAGATTGATTGTTATTTTGTTTTGTGAGAAGATTCAACAAGGTTTGATTTCTATCGAATATATGAAAACAAGAGATTAATTGGAAGATATCTTCACAAAGGCTCTAAATAGAGTTTGGATTGATTATCTTTGTAATAAGTTGGCATGATAAATATTTATGCTCCAGCTTTAGGGAGAGTGTTATAGATTATATTTTTAGAATAGAAAGTAAATATATTTGATTCTGACTTATAAGGATTATTACTTATTGCATTTCTGGAATAGGAAGTAGATTGCATTTTAAAATAGAAAGTAATATATTTGATTCTGATTTATAGTGATTTGATGTAATTAGTTTTTCATTTTAACATAGGATTTGTAGCTTTTATATATACCTAAAAGATTGATGAATAAAAATACACAGAAATTACTTTCTTCTTTCTCTTTTTCAGAGTTTTAGTTGTATTTTATTAACAAAATTGCCCTTGCTTCTTAATCATTCTCTACTCATCTCCTTCTTTATCGATCTCGCTGAAACCTCTGTATTGAAGGTTCGAGTTATACCTTCTTTCACCGAGTCGGATAGCAGATCTTCATCGCCCAGTGGCTCCACGGCTATCTAGATGCCGCAAAACTTCTGATCGGTAGCCTTCGGCATTTTTATCGATCGCTTCGAATATCATTTATAAATATATTTTTTTAAATATAATTTTTTATAAATATAAATTTTTTAGATTAAATATATAATAATATATAATTTTTTAATAAGTTTAATTTAAAAATATTTTAAGAATTTAATATTATATGACTGATAATTTGCTTGTCATATCAAATACAGTAATCAATATTACTATAGCATTACTTATGTATATCAATATAATAATTAATATTACTAATAACTTATTAAATAATAATTTATTTTATAAATAATTAATATTTTTATTTAAAGTTATTATCGATGCATCAAACGCAACCGCATCATCTTGGCTCTTGCTGAACCATGAAGGCATATCCCATGACCATCTCTCTCTTCCTCTACGCAGTGAGCAACCCTGCATATTTTGGGACTTGAAGCACCGCCAAAATATCCCCTTAGATTTGATTGGTACTTGGGGATTGGAATTAGCTGGATGGAGCTCACATACAATTCCATGAATTGTTGGTTTTTCTCCATTAAGTGTATCGGTCAGATATGACTAAGGTGGTCCTATATTCTGATCTTAAGGGATTACATGAATTCAAATTTTGAATTCACGATTGAGATAAGAATCCTTCAACCATATCTGTTTAAAGCGGCACCCTCTGTGATGGATAGATAAGGCATAAATGTTTATAAAATGGATAGGTCCCTGCGCCTGATCTCATCGAGAAAGTTTACACCATCGCTGAGAGAGACCGCAAAGTGTGGAAGATCCTTACCCTCATCTGAAAGAAAATCAACAGCAATGGCTAGAGATATTTATCGATATTTCCTTTATTATTTAGGATAAATATATTGGTCCCATATTTCCGCATATATGATAAGAATCAATATATTTAAATTTCAGTCTATCATTTGGTATCAGAGCATTTAAAAATACCTCTGCCTTAATTATTAGGATTGTTTCCATTAATATACGAATATGATAAAATCCATGTGAAACAATCTTTATGTCATTTATTTGATAAAGAGGGGCAAGACGTTTTTGATTTCTATTTCTCTCGTTTAGGGATAGTCCAAAGGGGAGGCTACTGGTAGTACCTTAGATTATTTCACCTAATGGGCGTACGGTAGGGATATTAGGGACGTACCAATAAGGGAGGCTGCTGTAGTACCTTGGTGCATTTGACCCAACTACCTGCGTACCGGGAGAGTTAATAGGTCATCAAGAATCATCTGAAAGGGCATTAGATATGATAAACTGTTAATATTCAGTTTATTTAATTCAGTTTTATTTAAGAGATTGATCAGTAAGATTTATGCCATGAAGTATGTACCTATCTATTCTCTCACCCTTTTGGATATAGTTTAAATAAAAGATAAATTCAAATATCTCACGATTAAATCACCATGAGATGAGGAAGCGTGGGTTTCCTTGCTTCGGATATGTGCACGGGATGAGGATAGATGAAAAATGTCTCTTAAGGAAAAATGTGCAGGCAATACAGAATTAAAAAAAAGGGAAGCCAGTGAAAAGTGAGCAGTATATCTCTTTAGGAAATAAGATGCGCTCACATATGGAAGCTATAGGGATATGCACTTTAGTTCTTAGTAGTGGTTTTATTTTAAATTTGGTAAGGACCGTTTATGTACCTAGTTTTTCTAGGAATTAATTTCAGTTTCAAGACTTATACCTTTGGGTTATTCTTTCAACTTTTCAGATATTTCTTCCAGTTTATATTATAAATCTAAACTTGTTGGGAATGGTACTTTGTCTGATGGTTTTTTCTATATTAATTTATAAAATAATACCACTCATGATGTAATGCATGTTAGGGCTGGCATGAAAAGATATGTTGTAAATGATAACTCTTCTATGTTGTGGCATCGGAGATTGGGACATATCTCCATAGATAGAATCAAGAGGTTAGTGAATGAAGGAGTACTCAATACTTTGGACTTCACTGACTTTGATACTTGTGTGGACTGCATTAAGGGCAAGCAGACCAATAAGTCAAAGAAAGGTGCCAAGAGGAGTTTAGGCCTATTAGAGATCATATACACGGACATTTGTTGTCCGGATATGGATTTTCATGGTCCAAAATACTTTATCTGCTTCATTGATGACTACTCACGATTTATGTATCTCTACTTGCTTCATAATAAGAACGAAGCATTAGATGCATTTAAGGTGTTCAAGGCAGAAGTAGAGACACAATGTGGAAAACAAATCAAAATTGTGAGATCTGATAGAGGAGGTGAGTATTATGGGAGATACACAGAAGATGGACAAATGCCTGGTCCATTTGCGAAGTTCCTTCAAGAACATGGGATTGTTGCCCAATACAGTTTACCTGACTCACCTGATCAGAATGGTGTAGCAGAAAGAAGGAACCGAACATTGATGGACATGGTGAGGAGCATGATTAGCAGCTCTAAACTACCTAAGTCCTTATGGATAGAAGCTCTCAAGACGGCTATGTACATATTAAATCAGGTTTCAACCAAGACTGTTTCTAAAATGCCATTTGAGTTATTTAAAGGTTAGAAACTAAGTTTGCGACATGTACGCATATGGGGATGCCCATGTGAAGTGAGAGTATACTATCCACAAGAGAAAAAGCTGGACCCTAGGACCATTAGTGGGTATTTTGTTGGATATACCGAGAGGTCCAAGGGACATAGATTTTACTATCCATCTCACATAATTAGGATTATGGAATCGAGAAATGTCAAATTTTTTGAGAATGACTTGATCAGTGGGAGTGATCAATTGCAGAGCATGATTCCTGAAAGGAAGCATTCTGATGCTCAACCTTCCACTTCAAGTGACAGACTGATTATCGTTCATAGTGCCCCTCAAGATCAAATGGGCATTATACAACCAGTCGTTGAAATTTCATAATTTGCTGATAGTGAACTAGTAGATCCAGTCTCTCATGAGTTACTAGAGATAGTTGAACAATCAACTCCTCCAGAGGAGGTTGTTACAACATTAAGAAAATCTACAAGAGAAAAGAAATCAGTAATTTCTAGTGACCATATTGTGTATCTTCAAGAGTCGGACTATAATATTGGAGCTGAAAATGATCCTGAAACGTTTTCACAAGCCATGAATTGTAAGGAATCTAATTTATGGTATGATGCTATGAAAGATGAGATGAATTCTATGGCAGTTAATGGAGCCTGGGATCTTGTTGAGTTGCCTAATGGAGTAAAAGCCGTTGGCTATAAATGGGTCTTTAAGACTAAGAAAGACTCGTTAGGCAACATTGAGCGATATAAGGCAAGACTCGTTGCTAAGGGATTCACTCAAAGGGAGGAAATTGATTACAAGAAGACATTTTCTCTTGTATCTAAGAAAGATTCCTTCCGCATTATCATGGCACTTATTGTGCATTTTGATTTAGAGTTGCAACAAATGGATGTGAAAACTACATTTCTCAATGGAGATCTAGAGGAAGAGGTTTATATGAAACAACCTGAAGGTTTTTCCTCTAGTGATAATGAGCAATTAGTATGCAAGCTTAAAAGATCTATATATGGATTGAAACAAGCCTCTCGACAATGGTACTTAAATTTCATGATGTGATTTCTTCATTTGGATTTGTAAGGAACATCATGGATCAATGTATATACCAAAAGGTCAGTGGGAGCAAAATTTGTTTTCTGATCCTATATGTAGACGATATTTTATTTGCAACCAATGATAAAGGTATGTTACATGAGGTGAAACAATTTCTCTCTGAGAATTTTGACATGAAAGATATGGGTGATGCCTCTTATGTCATTGGCATTAAAATTCAGAGAGACAGACTTCAATGTGTTTTAGGTCTATCTCAAGAAACCTATATCAACAAAATTTTAGGAAGATTTTAGATGAAAAATTGTTCACCGAGTATAGCTCCATAGTCAAGGATGACAGATTCAATTTAAATCAGTGCCCAAGGAATGACTTTGAGAGGAAGGAAATGAAAAATACTCCATATGCCTCAGCTGTTAATAGCTTGATGTATGCTCAAGTCTGTACAAGGCCTGACATAGCATTTGCAGTTGGGATGTTGGGGAGATATCAGAGTAATCCAGGTTTAGACCACTTGAGAGCTGCTAAAAGGTCATGAGGTACATAGCTGACTGCTACCTCTATTATGCAAGCTTGTTTTGAGGCTATATCGCACGATGTATAATTGAAGAGTTTCATCTTATGGCTTAGAATTGTTGATTCTATTGCTAGGCTAATTAAATTGTACTATGACAATTCAGTTGCTATATTTTTTTTTGTCTAAAAACCACAAGAGTGGTAGTCGAAGTAAACACATCGACATTAAGTATTTAGCCATAAGAGAACATGTTAAAAAAACAAAGTGGTCATAGAACATGTTAGCACTGAATTGATGATAGCTGATCCTTGACTAAAGGCATGCCAATTAAGAATTTTAAGGATCATGTGGTATGAATGGGAGTTGATCCCATGATATAATTTAGTTGCATGGACAACTACTTGTACAATGAAACTCTTTTATGGTTGTGATATTTTTCACATTCAGTTATTTAGTGTACACATTTATTTGTGATAAGCATCATTAAGTTGGACCTAGAATAAACATGGGGTTTATTCATTAAGTTATATGGGTTTATGTTTGGGAAATATAATACATAGTGATACATGGTAAATAATACTCGATTTTAAGAGGACCTATTGCCATGATTCATGTATTCTGTTTCTTACTATAGGAATAGAATATACGAACCAAGTAGGAGAATATTAGTTTTTCTTCATTAAGTGTATCGGTCAGATACGACTAAGGTGGTCCTATATTCTGATCTTGAGGGATTACGTGAATTCGAATTTTAAATTCACGATTGAGATAAGAATCCTTCAACCATAACCGTTTAAAGCGGCGCCCTCTGTGATGGACATATAAGGCATAAAGGTTTATAAAATGGGTAGGTCCCTGTGCCTGGTCTCATCGAGAAAGTTTACGCCATCGCTGAGAGAGACCGCAAGATGTGAAAGATCCTTACCCTCATCTGAAAGAAAATTAACAGCAATGACTGAAGGTATTTATCGATCTTTCCTTTATTATTTAGGATAAATATATTGATCCTATATTTCTGCATATATGATAGGGATCAATATATTTAAATTTCAGTCTATTATGAATATGAAAAGTATGGTTGAAGTCCATCTATTTTCAAACCTTCTAACCATACTTTTTGCAACTAAAAAACTGGATATAAATTCTGTCTGTATAAAAGATGTATGCTAAAATTTGATGCAATAAAAATAATGTACCCTTTGTTATTAATTAATAGACGCATATATTTATGGTTTGTATGGTAGATGGGATACAGTGATAATGTATAATGCTTCAAGTTTGCTGTATGTCTAATTAATTTGTTAGTGAATCAAAATTATATGGCACAAAAGTTTAAATAAAAATTAATTAATAGTAGATAAATTTAATTTATAAATATAATATGTTTTTTTAAAGTTATAAAAGTATATAATATACTTTTTTTTCATTCGATATAAGATTATCTTTTTAGGATATTACGACCTATAACACCTTAAGTTCACTTACTAGTCTAATTAATTTCTTCATTAGCAAACTAAAATGATATAGTTTGAAAACTTAAGTTAATGAATGAAAATGAATTTAAATTATAAGCATATATTTTTTTTTAAAAAAATATTTTTGAGTGTTATAGATATTAACCTGGCCAAACGAAATCCTCACTCTTAATCATTATGAACAATGGTATAAGAACAACTTCAATATGTTTTAATTACTTAAAACCAATGAACAGGGCAACTGTTCATTGAGGCTAGTCCCCACAGTCCATGCCAGAGATTCTCTCTCTCTTTACTTGATGGAGAATTTAATTTGGACGAGAATTTTTGGAGTGCGTTGGATGAGAGGCTGTTTGGACTCACCACGGAACCAAAAAAAATAAAATAAAAATAATTCCACAGTGCACAACAAAAGATCCCATCCGCAAATATATCGGAATTGGATTTTGCTTTTGCTTAGCAAAATTTGCGTAAGAAGCAAGCCTTTTTTTTTTTTTTTTCAGGAGCCACGAAACCGCGATTTCGTAACAACTTTGCTTCATGGTTGTCAAATGGTGACATTAAGAAAACTAACCTGGTAGCGCAAAAGAATGATAGAATTGAATGACAAAGAACCAAATTAACTCATTTTAGCGGGATGAATTAAACTTCCCGGCAGCAGAAAAAGAATGCTAGCAATGGAATGTCAAAGTATGAAATTAACTCATTTTGGTGGTGGGATGAATTAAACTTCCTACAACATAGGCTGATAGGTTACTCCATTTTATGGACCATCTAATGGTGGTCTGGCCTGAGTTGGGGATAAATTTATTTGAACCCATTTGGTTCGCCATATGAAATTGAAGTGGCATTGGATTATCAAATATATAGTTAGGGCAACAGTCCGTGAACGACATGAGGCAGCCTATATTGGTCCATATCCTTGTTGAAAAAAATCTCTCTATTTTTATTCCATTAAGCTATTATAGTTAATGGAGCAGGAAGGGGATACCCAGTCGAATAAACGGGTACCCACTCATTTGACCATTTATATAAAAAAATAAAATTATTTCATTAAACTTATATTTTTCTAGAAGCTTAAAAAATATTAATAAAAAGTTTTAGCTTTGATGTGCTGGACGACTGCGTGAAAGAAGAGAAGAGATCAGAAGATTCGAACATGTTTTACTAAAATTTTTAGTATATATATAAATATTATTTATTTTTAATTTTTAATATATTAATATTAATATTTTTAAATTTTAAATATATTATACTAAAGCTAATGGTGACGGGGATGGATAAATGGGGCGGAGCAAAGGATACCATCCTCGGCCGTTTACCCATTAACGGGATAATCCTTATACCCGTTAAGCCATTTAGATCGAAGATTTTCTGACCTGTTAGAAATGGTACGATCGGATAAACGACCAAATGAGAAAAAATGTCATCCCTATCTATAGAATTCCATATCCATGGAATTAAATTGAATGAAGATATTTGGGATGTAGGATTAACTTGGATTGGTAGTCCTATAATAGTATTTAGAAAATATGCTAAGAATATTGGATTGGATTAGATTAAATTTAATTTTTCTAAAATGCTTCTTTCTTACTTTTTCAAATTATATTGGATTATTTTATATGCTTATTAAGTTTATTTATTGAATATTTATTACACAAATTTTTTTATTTAAACTAGCAATATTTTATTATTAATATTTACATAACTATTAGTAATGATTTTTGCATATATATGATTTATTTAATAATACATAATATTACCTAAAAATTATTAAAAAAATAAAAATAACATTTATTAAAATAAAAATTTTAACAATAATAATATATTTATTAAATAAATTATTGATGATATGTACTACTTATAGAAATATTTACATAATCAAAATAATATTTATTTATAATTTATATGATGCTATTTTATTTTTTTATTTTGTAATAATAAATATGTATAAATATTTTATGATTTATTTATATATATATTTATAAACATTCTTATAAATAAATTTATCTTTAATTGACAAAATGTGTATAATAAAAATATTGCTATACTTAAAAACATTCCTAAAATGTGAGTCCTCTAGGAGAGGAACGAGGGGCAATTGCATCATCATTTGACCCTCAAAAAACTAAGGCCCCGTATCGGAAACCCGGGAGGGATGAATATTTGGTGGGCTTCGTGGGAAATAATCCCCTCATTTGAGAATCGAACGCTTGATTGGACTGGCAGTCCAACTCCAATCTAATTACCATATGCCAAACGGGGCCTCATCACAACTTCTTTGAAACGGGCAAATACGAAAAGGCCAAACTCCGGCGCAACCATCCGAGCCTCTGCTCGATCGACCATCGCACATACCCATTCGGAAGCCGAGACGCCAGGTGTCCTGGGAGTGAGTTTTGGGTTACGTCGTCCGTCACGAAGGCGGATGCCAGGTCCAGAGTCCAGACTTACTGTGATTTGGGGATTACTGGGCATAGTGGGAGATTATATTGTTTTTGGGATGGAGAGAGAAATTAACCAAGAAATCCCGTGACGCATATGCTGCTGGAGGCTCCAGGCAAGCTGGCTTGTATGGATGGTGCTCCAAGAGGAATACATGCCTATTAGATGGTCAATGATAATCGCTCAAGTCCTGTGGTGCTATAATTTTAAGCATCTTTGGGCTCCTTCATTTATCAAGCAAGTGCTGAGATCTCATGCACATATTATTTTTTTTATGTATTGTTACCCAAGGGAAGACCGGATTGGATTGTGTCCCCCTGATTAATAATAAGGTTCGATACTGTAACTTTATACACTATCCATTCATTGCATATGGATCTATATCCAGTCTACTCATCTAAAAAGTAAAATAAGGCCATATGGTTATTCTATGGATAAAAGGAAGACAAGAAGGAGAAATTAAAATGGAGAATGAAACATGCTATTGCCTCCACTTTCATTTTATTGAAGATATTGAGCATTTTATCATGGAACGTGTGAGATCTGAGATGATAACCGAGATCACGGACATCCAACGGGAACGGTGAGTGAAGCACGTTCGTTATGAGCAGCAGTTGCATAAGATGCGAGAATTAATTATGACAATGTTGCAATTGATAACCTCTAGCTCCAAATGACCTTCCTTGCAGCCGATATTGATATTTTTAGATTTTATTATATTTTATGACTATTATATTTATGTGCTACTCTTTTGGTATTTATGTGCTATTGGTTTGTGTTATGAATATTTATATATATATATTTTATTTTTATTTTCAATGAAAGATTTTGTTTGTGAATGTATTTCTAGTTTTAATTTAATATTATTTTAGCAGCTTATAAAAGGTAATTATTTAAGTTTTATTTTTTTAAAAAAATTAGCTATACAAAATTGGCGTTGCTAATTTGGCGGGTCATTAGCGCCATTAAGGCATAGCTAATGGCATTGCTAATTAGCATTAATAGCATTGCTAATTAGCAACACCCTAATAGCATTGCTAATTAGCGATGCGACATCTTTTGCGTCGCTAATTAGTGATAAACCACGTTGCTAATTAGCGATGCCCCGATAGCGATGCCTTTCGCATCGCTAATTAGCGATAAACTGCTACGGCATCGCTAATTTTGTAGCGATGAACGTTTTAGCGATGGATTTTGGTGTATTATTGTTGCATCCCTAATTTGTTTAACGATGAAATTTTCATGGTTAGCGGATAAACTGCTACGGCATCGCTAATTTTGTAGCGATGAACGTTTTAGCGATGGATTTTGGTGTATTATTGTTGCATCCCTAATTTGTTTAACGATGAAATTTTCATGGTTAGCGATGCCAAAATGGCATCGCTGATTCTAAAAAAAAATTGTAGTGTATCTCTTTATGTAAAATTAATTGTACAACCCTTTGTGTAAATAGAAGAATACCACGGACTCAATAATCACTTGGACGAAGGTTATTTTCATTGTACTTATGGTAATAAAATTCCATGCGAGAATAGAGCCATTCAATGATTGTTAGGGAGCCTTTTGCATTTTTTTCAAAGTCATTAAATATGTTAGTTGTTCCTTCAAAATATCTTTACCTATCAACACTTCATGTTGCAATCTTTATCACGCAACGCTTGCTCGTGATGTTTTCCTACAGTTTCGATTCAAACTTGTCGCATGATCAAGGTCTTTTTAAGAGAGAGAGAGAGAGAGAGTAATGAAGAATCAGAATTGATTGATTCTATTGTTGCTAAGTTTGCAAAATCAGAGGATTTTGAAATCAAAATTGATTGATTCATATATGCCAACTTGCCAAATCACTAAGGACTGGTGAATCGATCAAATCAATAAAGATTTGTCTTCTTCTTCTATGATTACTTTGTGTCCTGCCTTGCATCGTGCTTATATCGATCATTTCTATATATAAAATTAACTAGACAGCTCTAATTTAAATAGCAGAGTAATAGGCTCTCAACAATCACTTGGGCTTACTTATTTTTTTTATGCATATAGAGCACAAAAAATTTCAAGCCCATTAATTATTCATGCTTAACAAACAAATCTATACGTTGCGCCCCCTTCAGAACCTTAATTAATTAGGATCATGCTCCAAGGCGTACTGAATCAAGCGTGCTACGTTCTCAATGGATGACCCTCCTTCCTCCATTGCCCTCGAAGCTTTTTCTGCCAGCTCCTTAGCCCTCTTCCTCCTCTGCTCCCCCTCCTCCCCTGGGTCCATCAACCTAGAGACCGCCTTCTCGATGTCATCCCTTGTCGCTGGCGGTGGACTATCTTCCGTTAGAGAGTAGTAGGGCACCTTCACCCCAACAGCCAGGCCATTTCCCAAAACATCGACAACCAACTTCTCGTTGATGAATTGGTCGGCAAAATGAGGCCATGTCAGCAATGGGACGCCCGCCGACACGGCCTCCAGGGTCGAGTTCCATCCGCAGTGCGTCATAAATCCTCCTATGGCGGCGTGCGAGAGGATGAGCACCTGCGGCGCCCACCCCTTAATCAGAAGACTTGTGGTGCTTACCCTCTCCTCGAATCCCTCCGACAACCATTTGTCCACCTCCGGGGTCCTCTCCATGTCCTTGATCACCCAGATGAAGGGCCGGTTGGATGCCTCCAAGCCACACCCTAATTCAATGAGTTGAGAAGGGCGCGTCCGCACAAGGCTACCAAAGCTAACGTAGAGCACAGAGTTTGGCTTTCTCGAGTCGAGCCAAGTTAAAACTTGGTGGTGGTCGATGGAGGCCTTGTTCCCTCTGCAGGCAGCCTTGTTGTGGAGGAGGTCCTTGTTGGCGAGGGACAATGGCCCCATAGTCCAGACCGCCCTCCCTGTCACCTTCCTGTAGAGCTCGATAAAGGAAGGCTCCAGATCATCAAAGGTGTTCATCACCACCCCGTCTGCCGTCGACTCCGCTTCTAGATACTCAGCTCGAAAATTTTCCCACCCCGGTGCTTGGAAGAAGCCCGCCGCGTGGACTTTGGGGATCTCGATTGGTTGTGGCAGCTCGGGCAGGAGGATGGGCTCGAAATCATGGGTTGTGCGCTCGTACAACTTGTGTTGCTCTATGAGATGGGTGCACAGCACGTAGAGGCAAGAGGGCCCGTGAAATACGAGCCGAGGCATCCCAAGCTCACGAGCGACGTCCGCCGCCCATACGTTGCATGAGTCGGCGATCATGCATGCCGGACGGGGCCGCTGTGCTAGCAGGTACTCGGCGAGGGGTTCTCGGAGCAGGCTGATGGCTCCGAATATTGCCTTGAAATACTCGACCGAAGGGAGGAGATCCAAGTTCTCGCAACCCTCCGGAAGCCCAGCTTCGGCGCAGGGAAATTGGAGCTCGGCGAAGTGGATCGGGAGACCAGATTCCTTGACATGGTCGATGATGGGCTTGATTCGAGCCGCGTTCACTGGGGTGGTGATGAAGCTGACACGGGCACCTCGTTCCGCAAGTAGACGAGCCATGTCTACCATGGGAATCATGTGCCCTTGGGCTATCAGAGGGACCAAGACGAAGTGAGGCTTGCGGCTGCTCCTATGACCATTCAAGGTAGCTTGGTTCGTCATCGATCCTAGATGGAGGGACGACGCAAGGTGCATGCAAGCAACCAAGGCGCGGACACCGCCGATTAAGGAGACAACCAACCCCCTGTCTAGAGAAGAAAGAAAGAGATAAGAGCGCGAGGCCAGGCCAGGCCCTTGGAGTCGTCCTATTCTAGAACAAGTCTACCATCCATTCCACTGATTTAAATGACCGGATCGAGAAGTCCAATTAATTATGGGCACAAGAAGAGGTCTGAGATCATGACGTAAGCCCCTACACTAGCAAACTTGTTTGGTAGCTGAGTCGAGCCGCAGAAACGCAGGAATCGTGCAACTTGGCTCACTCACTTCCAATTTATTAGTTTAAAAGAAAAGAAAAGAAAAAAAAAAAAAAAGTCTATGGCGGCGACCTACTGCAACGTGGAACCACTCGCGCTTGCAGCTTAATTTTCAATATTTATTTTTTATTATAAATGATATGTAAAAGAGTAGCTTTAAAAAAAAAAATCAAAGAGGCTGCATCAATCCTTAACAACTTTTATGATCTCAACGATTTTAAAAATTTTTTTTTCTTCTTTTTTTAGATAAAAGTAATAAGAAAGACTGTTTAATTTAGAATTATGCTTTTGATAAAATTATTTTTATTTTTATTTATTAAATATTTCTTATAAGTATTTTTTTTTATTTTATTAAAATAAAAATAAGAAAGGAGATCGACTTTAAAATCAAAAGCATTCTATTTTTTTTATAATATAGATTTGATCTGAATCTGATCACCGGTCACTCAGCCTCAGCCTATCGGATTGCCTGAGTGCAGATAAAGCTGAGCTAAAACGATCGATCCAATCTTGCACGGCGACAATCTCCGACTGTCACGCTAAGTTGACGATCATTTATGGTTGACCGGCGACGATGGTTTCTTTTTATATCGTATTGTATTATTTATTCCTGTGCCAGGGCTGGTCTGGTGGCAGGGAAAAGTCTTCCTGCACCGGCGCGCGGCGGCGCGCGCGCATTGGCCGCGCATTGGCGCGCATGCGCAATGCCGTGCGCCGGTGCGCGATTAGTGCATCATGATGCACTAAGTCGCTTCCCTGGTGGCAGAGTAACCCGCCACACAATGGAAAAATGGGCCTTCCCGTCAACCTCCTCTTCTAAGCGTCCAGAAATTCGTGGTCGGAGGAGGCTCCGTAGAAGTTAGAACTTGGCTCCGGTTGGAAGATTGGATTTTTTTGGTTTCAAAGTGCCTGGTTTCGCCGCCGCCCCTAAAGAGCAGCAGCACGCACACCCAATTCATTGCGCCAACGCCTCACTAACCTTGAGATACCTGTGCATTGAATATATACCAGCTGTAAAAATGTTATCCATAGCCAAATAACAAATTAATGGGTGGCCAGTAATTCCATTCAGGGATAAATAATCTACCCTAGGCGGATTAGTTTCGAGTGCTTTGAGTGCTCAGGACTCAACATCGATCAAGCGTTTCGTAGTCCAAAGATGAAGACCAGACATTAATCAACCATGGCGCCAGGATGTATTTCCTAACTTCTGTGCTTTAATTGGACTTTGGCTTCATAGATAAATGGTTGCCTTTTTTTCTCTTTGTAGATAGCTAACAGCATAATAATCTATAAATGCAATTATTTGTAGAATGGTGCTATAAATAAATAAATACACTTTAATATAAGGGTGTTGTGTAAGGACATTAAAAAAGTTCAAATTGAAGTTCTATTTTAAACGAAAATATTAAAAATATATTACTGGTGAACCCTTGATTTGTATATTTTGAACAGCCAGTCACTTATAAACCAGCTTGTTTTAATTAATTAACCCCATATATACGTATACGAGCTGTAAAAAGTCATTTACTACGAAATTAATTAGTGTTGCCATTAATCGCATTTCAAGGCTAATATAAAATGTTATCTATTGGCATTTCTGAATGCACTGGTACTGAATTTGTATATTGCATGACTGTCAGTAATCTATAAACCAACATGATTTAATTGAACCTCCATATACACCAGCTGTAAACAGTCATCTACGACCAAATTAGTAGGTTGCCATTAATTCCATTTAAGGCTAACCAAAAATGTCATCTATTGCCAATCGTTAGTACACAATTTAAAGGATTTCATAGCACAAAGATGAAGACCAGATGATCAGCCGTGGATGAAAGGATGCATTGAATCGATTGAGTCCCATGTTTAACAGCTGTAAAATGCCATCTATTGCCAATCATTTGCGGGTTGCCGGTAAATTCCTTTCAAGGTTAAATAACCTCCTCCTGTCCTCCAGGCGGATTAGCTTCAGCCGGTTAAACTCTGGACAATTTGTGAAGACCAATCGATCAACCGTGGATGACAGGATGCAGTCCATGCCTGGGAGAAAAATGATGTTGGCACATATATATACGTCGTCCATTAGAGGCAGTGCCAAATGTTCTCGCTCGCGACTGATTAATATAAAAGTAGTCCACAGATTCGCATCAGCAGCAACAACAACAACAGCCCGAACTTGAATTGTTCTGCGGTTAGATCCTCATTTCCATTTCCCTGCCCACAGTTCCGTGACCATCTCCCTCTCCTCTCCCCTGTCATCAACCTATTCCTCTTTCTGTTTCCGTTTCCGTTTCGATCGAATCTGTGACCCTCCCAATATGACCAACGAAACTGTCACAAACCGTCGAGATGACCCAAAGCCTCACTTCGTCCTGGTTCCTCTGATGGCCCAAGGCCACACAATCCCCATGATCGACATGGCTCGTCTCCTTGCCAGCCGAGGGGTCCACGTCAGTGTCATCACCACACCCCTCAATGCTGCTCGAATCAAGGCCGTGATTGACCGTGTGATGGCATCACGGCTTCCGATACAATTTGTGCCTCTCCCATTCCCGTGCACTGCCGTAGGCCTGCCCCAGGGATGCGAGAACATCGACACCCTCCCTTCCGCCGATCATCTCAAGAGCTTCCTCGATGCACCTGCTTTGCTTCGAGAGCCGCTCACATTACACCTTAAAAAGCAAAAGCTGCACCCCAGCTGCATCATCTCTGATGTCTGGCACCCATGGACCGGAGCCGTTGCTCGGGATTTTGGCATTCCAAGGCTCGCGTTCAATGGCTTCGGTGGCTTCTCTCTCCTCTGCAGGCATATTATCCTCCAGAATGGGTTGCACAAAAATATATCTGACGACAAGGAGGCCACCGTTATTCCGGGATTTCCGCATCATCTTGAGTTACTAAAGGTCCAAATGCCGGGGAACTTCGGCGGGCAAGGCATGGACAAATTTACGGAGGAGCTGATGAAGGAGGATCAAAGGATCGACGGTATGATAGTGAACACTTTCAATGACCTGGAGGCTTTGTACATTGAGAGCTACCAAAAAGCCATAGGGAAGAAGGTCTGGACGATCGGACCAATGTCACTCTACAATAAAGATGTTGCTGATATGGCTGCAAGGGGGAACGTAGACTCGATCAATCAGAACCATTGTTTGCGTTGGCTCGATACAAGGAAGCCAAACTCTGTCATCTACGTGAGTTTTGGAAGCCTTGCTACCCCGATACCTCCACAGCTTGTTGAGATTGGGTTGGGGTTGGAGGCCTCCAACCATCCTTTTATATGGGTGATAAAGGCTGGAGATAAGTCTCCAGAGGTGGAGAAATGGCTATCGGAGGGGTTCGAGGAGCGGGTGAGGTCGAGGGGTCTTATTATCAGAGGATGGGCACCGCAGG
Organism: Calamus simplicifolius; assembly: GCA_900491605.1. Classification (NCBI taxonomy): domain Eukaryota; kingdom Viridiplantae; phylum Streptophyta; class Magnoliopsida; order Arecales; family Arecaceae; genus Calamus; species Calamus simplicifolius. The sequence continues at coordinate 158,441 of UESW01002322.1, forward strand.
TGATGATCCTCTCACACCCGGCAGTCGGAGGGTTTATCACACACTGTGGATGGAATTCAACACTGGAGGGGGTGACCGCAGGCGTGCCAATGATAACATGGCCCCAATTTGCAGAGCAGTTTCTGAACGAGAAATTGATGGTCGACGTGGTGAAAATTGGAGTCGCAGTGGGGGTCAAGAAAATGGCCAAATGGGGGGTTGAGAACAGCGAAGTTTTGGTAAAGAGGGCCAATGTACAGAAGGCAGTGAATACATTAATGGATGAAGGGGAGGATGGGGTGGAGAGAAGGAAGAGAGCCAGGGATCTGAGGGAGAAGGCTCGCAAGGCAATGGAAGGAGGAGGCTCATCTTACGAGAACATTGCCCTCCTGATCAAACAAATCCAGAATGGCATGCATTCAATAGCATAGAAAGAGGCCGACTCAGAAGATTGCTGGAAAATATTTTTTGTTTTTGTAAAACTCTTTCTAAAAAATGCTAAAAAGTTAATTTAAAAATTTTAATTTAAAATATAAATATAAATTTTAAAAAAAGATAAGAATCTTGTCTAATCAAAGCGTACGTATTAGATACTACTTTAAGGACTAGATTTCATCCTTTGTCTAGATTATAGACGATTGTCCCAAAGGTACAATGATTGCTTCGATCCGAACCTCCTGTCATGAGCACGATCGCATGAAGGTATAACCTAATGATACCTTTAGATGCTCAAAGAAAATTAATAAATAAAAAAAAATAAAAAAATAAAATTCAAATAAACCTTTTTTTTTTTTTCAGCAGGCTTTTTTGGTTGAGATACAAAACCCCAAGTCCTTGCAGCAGCAGCAGCAGTATCTCAAAAAGTAAGACATATTTTTAGGATTTGAATCTCCTCATTCCCTTAATCCTTTAGCCTATATATGTATATATATACAGATTATTTTGACCATTTGGCCTTGTTACCGTTCCTTTCGGAATGCTCATCATGCGAGCGTTCGTAGAACGCTCGAGTATTCGCGGAAAGCAATGCGTAGAGGAATGCTCGCTACACGAGCATTCATCGAGCGTTCAACTCGCGTGGGTCCTTTTTTTATTTTTATTTAAAAACTTTTTTTAAAATGGTTAAAAAAGTCAATAAGGATTGGTTTAATACATGTTCAGATCTGCAGTTTGCGATTTTATACCCTGTGATATGGATAATAAGAGCCACATGTAAATTAATGGCCAAAATTACCTAACGACGGAAGCCAATAGGACGCAGGCGGCCCTAACTCCAAAGTGGCCCCGATCCTAGGCGGCTCCAGTTCCTAAGTGGCCCCAGTTCCCAAACGGCCCCAACTCCTAAGCGGCCCCAGTCCTAGGCGGCCCCAACTCCTAAGCGGCCCCGATTCTAGGCGTCCCTAGTTCTTAAGCGGCCCCAACTCCTAAGTGGCCCCAGTCTTAGGCGGCCTCAATTCCCAGACGGCCCCAACTCCTAAGCAGCCCCGATCCTAGGCGGCCCCAGTTTTCAGGCAGCCCCAACTCCTAAGCTGCCCTGATCCTAGGCGGCCTCGATCCTAGGCGGCCCCAGTTTTCAGGCAGCTCCAACTCCTGAGTAGCCCCTATTCTAAGATGGTCTCATCTCCTCTTATCTTCGGACTCAGCTTCAGCTTTCTAGGCGAGCTTTCATTTCTGACCAGACTGGGCCCACCAACCGCCTTTGGCTCATAAGTGTCTGATAAGACAAGCTCCACTAGTTTTGGCATAGGCCTGAAAAGTTATCGTTCATTATGAAGCTTTAATGATCCAGATCAGATGGGCCTAAAAAGTCATCGTCCATCATGAAGCTTTAATGACTCTAATCAAATGAGTCCAAAAAGTCGTCATATGCCACAAAGTATCAATCACCCAGTTCAGATAGGATAAATCCCACTAATTCTAACATTTCATTCATGGAATCACATAGCTCATCATAAGATTCCAAGCTTTCTATGCAAGTTTCACAACTCTAAGTATCAATAAAATGGATAAAAGGGATCCTTGGTCAAGGTATGAACACTCAGACACTTAGAGAGTTCTCTCATCTTCCCAACTCTCTCTTTCGAGCTTCTTCAAGCTCATGGCTGTGATTCTGATCACTAACTTGAGCGTCGAAAGGTCCCCGCCGGAATATCCTGTTAGTAATAGTGCCCTAGGCCTATTATATGGACATGGTATTTTGAATATTTATGAGCATTTACTATTATCATAATTTGCTTTTTATTATATAATAATGTCCTTAAATAATATTATTAATTATTCTAAATGTTCCTAATCGGTTATTGTTGTGGGAATAATAATAAATTAAGATTAGTATGAAATTTGATTGATATTTATGGGATGAATATGTGTATGAGATACAAATCAAATTTATATGTATTTGTTGAGAACAAATATTGGACAAGACCCACCTTGAGATTAATACATGGATCAAAGTCATAAGTTAATCTCTAGTAGTTGTGTCATTAAATCCTTAGACCTGAGATTGCTATAGTTCTCAACATGAGGAATATTATGTTTTGACATAATCAAACGTTATCTTTAACCGGATGATTATAAAGATTATGTAGTGAGATATGAGTGATTAAGATGGAATTTGTCCCTCTTATTATAAGAGAGATATCTCTGGGCCCCTCGATGATTGAGACTGAGAAATGCATGGCCGTGCTCAAATGAATTGATGGAGATCAATATCATTTGTTTAGTCAGTCTAATTGGGTTTCGAGAAATTAAAGATAGAGCGATATAAGGTTGACTTTTTTCATGCCTTATATTCTATCAAGATATCATGTGGCAAAAGGATTATGTCATTAGCTACTTTAAGGTTGTCTCGAAACGTGAGCTTTTCATTTAACTTGGGTAGTCATAATGTCTTGCTAGAAGCCGCTTATGACTTGTAGGATCAAAATGTGATTTAGGCCTACTGCCAACGTTAATTGAACCTATAGGGTCGCACACTAAGAACGGACAATAATGGTTACGATTTGTTACTCTCTATAGTAATTTAAAATGATGAGATTATTTTAAATTATAAATAATAATTAGTTGTCATTTAGATTCGAGTTTAATTTTGAAAAAATTTAAATTTGTAATTTAAATTATGACAAGTAATTAATTTGTTATATTTTCTTATTGGGGCATTTGAAAGGTCGTGTCTATTGGGGCATTTGAAGGGTCGTGTCTTTTGCCTTAAAAATAGATAAATAGAGAGTTGGAAACCATGGTTCATTTTTGTGAAAAATGGATTTGTTGAACTAGCATTCAAAAACTATTTTGGTGTCCGTTCGTGTGTGGATACTTGTAGAGGGTGGTCGTCTTTCTGAAGGCAGCACCTTTGAAGATCCGAGCAAATCTAACACAAGAACAGTCGGATTATATACTGATCAACAAAAGGTAATGTTTTTCGTTTATCCTTCATTCGTTTTTATGAAATGCATGTGATCCTTGGTGGGTTATGGAATAGATTTATTTTGTTTCCGCTGCCATTTTATTCCAATTAGATTGGGATTTTTCATTCCGTAATCCAACATATCCGATCCCCGGGACTTCTTGCAGATCTCGATGTGGAGGCAAAGTTGCCTTGCCAAATTTATGAATTATCCACTAACGCTCAAGGACGTCAGCTCGAGATGATCATGCATCATCGGATTGGCGTGCCAGGTAGGTGCGGGCAACATGCTAAAGGAAGGATAGCTCTTAGTTACAAGCTTGTCCTCTCTTGAGCAATAATGGTGGTGACATACACTCAGGAGGCTTCAACCAGTTACACTGGAAGGCATCTCCCTTGTGCTAAGCAATCGAAGGCTAACCTTCTGCTCTTTTCTCGCCATCGGTCTTAGCCACTCCACAAGAACAACCAGCTACCCTCACTCAGCAAGTCCAAGCTCTTGTTGGGGTAGTTCGTGAGTTACAAGAGCAACGACTAGCATTCGTTCAGTAGCAACCTGGGCCTCCCACACTGCTGGCGACCGTCACCTTAGCCAGTCAACAATCTATATACAGAAAACCCTCTTCGAAAGAGCATCACCACCGTCATGCTCCTTTCAAGCACCATCACCATGAATCCTCCAAAAGGTCACGGTGTTGGAAAATATGTCCCAAAGCCAATTGTCTAGGCTGTAGACAGTTATACTCATTGTAATTGTATATAAACTTTATAATAAATAAAAGTATTTTTTTGGTAGTTCATCACATTTACATTTTCTTGTAAAAAGTTCTTGTGTGATGGAGTCCTTAGAACTATCTTGCATTCGATATAGAGAGGATATATCGAGTAGTTCTTAAAACTGTTTGCAACCAAAGGATACATTGTTATAGGACGACAACGTATCAAGTATAGGTTGATGTATGTCATATAGGTTGGTTGTCCTCTTGACCAAGGAGTGTGAAGATACTGATATGACATATTATGAAATGTATGATATTTCATTAAACGTGACTCACCTGCGGAGCCCCCTTCTGCCAAGGGTTGCTTGCGAAGAGATATGGATATAAATATCCCTCAAACCTGAGATCACTATGGTAGCTTGCAAGCAACTCACTGTGCTTTGGTGCGGGACTGGTGCGGGCACCAAGATCAGGCAGACGATTTTTAACCCTCTGTGGATATTTGATTAGTTTTGATTCAAGTCTTGAGTTGAAAAATTAGGTTTAGTTTATTTTAATTTAAGTCTCATCCAGTTTAGTTTATTTTAATTTGAATCCTGTTCAGTTCAATTTATTTTAATGTGAGTCCTATAGTAAATTTATTTAGCTTACAAGAGAGACACCAGTATGTGAGAAGAAGACAAGGCCTGCACATAGAAGCAATGAAGGAACGCTCAAATACATGTTGCCCATATTTGAATTTTTAGTCCTAAATTTTAGCAATGAAGGATGCCCATATTACCGCCCAGTTATTTAAAAATTTTAACCTGAATTCAGCCCAAAAAAGCAAGTGAAGGATGCCCAATATGGCCATCCCAAATTATTGAATTTTAAATTTTCTTCCATGTATTCAAATTCAAAGGGTGCCACTTAATCCATATTTTAGGAAGAAAGTGAGCGCCAATTTTGAAATTATTTTGAATTTTCTTTCATGAAAAGGGGCACCTCTTTTTATTTTTATATTTATATTTACTTGGGCCCCAAGTCTATTATCCTATAAAAGAGACCCTCTTATATGAAAAAAAATATCGAACCTTTCAATCAATCAATACAATCAATCAGTTATTTTGAGTCATATTTTCCTTGGTGTTCTTGTGTTCTTGCTCCTGTGCATGCCTGCATCCAAGCCGTCCAACCTTAAACCCTAGCCTTCTTCTTCCCATCCACCAATGAATGCTCCAAAGTCCAAACCCTAGCTGCCCCTTGCCCCCTTCCAAGCAGCTGCCCAAGAGCCCTAGCTGCCGCCTTGCCCCATCCAGGGGATGCCCAAGAACCCTCGGTCGCCCCCACCTCCTTCTCCACTTCTTCATCTCTTTATCTTTATTCTAATTTTTTCTTTTCTTATTAGCCCTTGTATAGTGATCTTGCAGATCTCTTAGTAACCACGAATCCATGGGTTCGAGGCTTGATCATCTAGAGCGCATCTGCCAGGCAGAGCAACTCCTTTAGCACTTTGATCTTTCCCTTGTGCCAGGTACACTCCCTCTAATCTACTAGTAACTTTATTGAAGGAGAACAAGCCCTACCGGGGCTTCTTAGCCTCGGCGGTTTTTCTTTTTAACTTTTCTGTGGAACTGTTTTACGTGCGGAGTTACTGTGAGTTTTATTGAATCCCTCTTAGGCTATTACTTCGGAAGACTAATCAACTGCAATCATTAATCATATAAAATTTACTTGCATGCGAATCAGTCCTGCATCAGTTTGGTATCAGAGCATGGTTAGGGCTTGATTTTTAATTCATGTTATTATCAGTATATTATCTGTTAATTGTATTGTTTCTACTTGCATACATATTAGAAAATTATAAATTTATTTTTTTAAATTTTTTAATTTAAAGTATTTTTTATTATTTTTTAAGAATTTAATTCAATCTGTAAATTAATTGTATGTCTAATTACTCATAGAAAATATAAAAATTCTTGAGATACAGGTTTTAGTGAAGGGATAGGATAGCGCGGAGTGGTTTTAGTGAAGGAAGACCAATCCAATAGATGTGCCACATTTGACTGACAACTCAACTGTAACACAGGGAAGTAGTCATCAAGATGGGTAGGAGGCCAGGTTGGATTTCAAGACATTAATCAGCAGAAATATTTAGGGTGTTTTGCAATCCTAGATTTTTATATAATATTCTAGAATCACATATACATGTTTAAAGCATGCCCATGCATTATATAAAACAGATGAAATTGGTTTGCAATTAAATCTTAACATGCCAATTGTGGATCTCTCATCAAACTTACAAGTCTTTACTTGCCATCCAAGTGTCAGCATGGACCAGCAATTAAATGGAATAGGCAATGATGCCAAACACTTTAATCCTTGTTCAATACCCTTTTCTTTTCTTTTCTTTTTTTTTTTTTTTTTGTGAGAAGCATCCTCATTCAATATCTTATGAAGCTTCAATTACAAGATTCATTGCAGACTCAGAGGAGCTAACTCATGAAGCGCGAGTTAATACTCCCATACTGAATATTGTCAATGCTTCAAAGTTAAATTTACAGCAGCACAAATCATTGAAATGCCAAAGGATCTATACTCTAGCTCTTAGATTATTGAGACAGTAATTTCTAAAGTTTTCCTATCAGGCTATCTACTCATTCTTGTAGCTTCTTAGCATGCCATTCATGTTATTTTCTTAATGATTGGTAATAAAAGGTAGCCCTAATGCAATAAGAGAACATAGGAGAGGTCAAGATCCATAATATTCTTCCTACAGCACATATATGGCAAAAAGCTTGTGACATGATTTACAAGATAAGTGCCAGTTCTATGATATTATGCAATGTTATACCAATAAATGAACTAACATTTCATGTAACCAGAGGGATTGAATTTGAATTGGTATATAAAAGATGGCAAGGTAAAGAGCATCTTGTATTTGACAAGAAGGTTAACAGACTTGAGATAACCTTATCCTTAATCAGGGACATTTGAGTTGGCAATGATAATCGCTATCCATTACAAGCATGCATAGATGGCATAGGTCAAGAGAGGTGAAGCATGAAGCTGAATCTCATCCAGTATTCTAATAAATGCAACATATACAAATCAAAGGCTCACAGCGGGCTAACCGTGCAATCAAAGGACAAGGCACTGCAACTAGTAGTACAAGAAAAATGACTTATTATGGCGAATTAATTTAGTATAAAATTGTTCGTAATAAGTTATTACGATGATAAAAAATTCATCGTAATACGTTTAAAATTCATCGTAATAAGCTGTTTACGTAATAACTTATTACGATAAAATTATTTTCATCATAATAAATAACATATTACGATGAAAATATATCGTCGTTATAAATTTTAAAAAATAAAAAAATAAAATAAAAATTTATTACGGTGAATTATTTTCACCGTAATAGCCTCCTATTACGGTGAAATTAAGTCACCGTAATAGGTTAGATGTTATTATGACGAATTATTTTCGCTGTAATAGCTTCTTATTACAGCGAAATAAGCTATTACGACGAAATGAAGTCGCCGTAATAGGTTCCATTATTACGGCGACTTAGTTTTGCCATAATAGAAAGTTATTACGTGAAATGAAGTCATCGTAATAGGTTACGTTATTACGGTAAATTATTTTCATCGTAATAGCTTCCTATTACGACAAAATTAAGTCACCGTAATAGGTTAGATGTTATTATGACGATATAAGTTTGGCGAGACCATGTCATATGCATTGGTGGCTGCCAGTGGAGGACCAGTTACCTATCAAGAGGCAGTGACAAGCTAGGATAGAGATAGATGGGTTTAGGCTATGGCAGAAGAGATGGCAGTCCCTGCAGAAGAATTAGACTTGGTGGATGGTGTCACTGCCAAGTGGAAAGAAGCTTATTGGTTGCAAATGGATATTTCAGTGCAAAGGAGGAGCCACAGAGAAGGATGGGATCAGGTATAAGGCCAGGTTAGTGGCCAAAGGATTTTCTCAGAAAGAAGGCATTGACTACAATGAGGTGTTCTTATCAGTGGTACAACACATATCTATCAGGATGTTGATGAGCATTATAGTAGTGCAAAATTTGGAACTAGAGTAGATGTATGTTAAGACGACCTTTCTTCATGGGGATTTAGAGGATAAGATTTATATGGAGCAGCCGAAGGGGTTTATAGAATCAGAATCAGAAAGAAAGGTATGTCGTTTGTAGAGATCCTTGTATGGTTTGAAGCAGTCTCCATGTTAGTAGTCGTTTGTAGAGATCCTTGTATGGTTTGAAGCAGTCTCCATGTTAGTAGTACCTACGGTTTGATACCTTTGTGAGAAGCATCGGTTTGTCTAGATGTGAGTATGATCCTTATGTTTATTTCGGATTTTAGAAGATAATTTCAAATTGTACTTGCTTTTGTATATGGATGATATGTTAATCGCATGCAAGAGTAAAGCTGTTGTAGAGGATCTAAAGGTAGCATTGTTTGCTGAGTTTGAAATGAAGGATTTAGGTCCTGCTACATAAATTTTGGGGATAAAAATTTTCAGGGACAGAGATAGAAGGTTGCTTCACTTATCTTAGGGGACTTATATTAGGAGGGTCTTGGAGAGGTTTAGTATGGATGGTGCAAAGCCAGTCGCATTACCATTGTCCGGTCACATTAAGCTCTCCATATTTATGTCATCGAGTTCTGAGATAGTGGTCGAGGAGATGTCCAGAGTACCTTATGCTTCAGGAGTTAGCAGTCTCATATATGCTATGGTGTGTTGTAGGCCTGACCTTGCATATGCTGTTAGCCAGGTTAGCAGATTCATGGCTAGTCCGGGTAGAGCATATTGAAAAGCTCTGAAAAGGATCTTCAAATATCTTATTGGTACAATCAGTGTTGGTGTATGCTATGGGTATAGTAGCATGAAGGATGACAATAGACTGACCATGGAGACTTAGGATCGGGTAGCAGGTTTTATTGATGCTGACTATAAAGGTGATTTGGACACCAGGAGGTCGACCACTGGGTATGTCTTTATGTTGAATGGTGGTCCAATATCATGGAGGTCAAGTCTACAGCCAGTGATGTCATTGTCTATTACAGAGTTAGAATATATTGATATTTCAGAGGCTGCAAAGAAGGCTATATGGCTGAAAGGTCTTGCACTGGAGATGGGGATAGCACAGGGGGTGATCAGGGTATTTTCTGATAGCTAGAGTGCTTTATGTTTGGTCCAAAACCCGATCTATCATGCTAAGACCAAACATATTGACATCAAATACTACAGGATTAGAAAGCTTGTGGAGAATGGTGAGTTGGAGCTTGTGAAAGTATACACCAAAGATAACGTAGCGGATGCACTCACTAAGGTACTACCTCGAGATAGCTTTTTTAGATATGGAGCACTGATGGGATTGATGGACAAGGTGGGGCTTACTGTAACTTTGATGCACTACGGTGGAGATTGTAAGCTTAGGTATGTCACATCCAAAGTCTAGGGGAGTCACACATGTTTGAGAGCTTAGGCTACATAAGTTCTCAGGTTCCTAAGTCATTTGGATCGGCTTGTGACCAAGGGTAGAGAGCATGTGAGTCATGGGTGTACATAGGCTTGGGTTTGAGTGCTTTCTTGTATGGTTTGGAGGGAAGTTTTTTTTTGAGAGAATGTTTAATAACTTATGGGACTGAATCTATGGGGATTGGGCTCAAGTTTTCCTGATTGGCCTAAGATCGCAACATGCGCTAGAAGTTGCTGGGCGTTGAGGCATGCGCTGGGCTTATATTTGTAGGGAGTTGGATGCTGGCTGGTACTAAGAAGGATGATTATAGAGGGCACTCGGATGATTTTCCAATGTAACGAGATATAGAAATAAAGAAAATATTCTCTTTTTATTTCATAATTCATTTTGTGCTGAATTTTTTCATTTTTTCTCTGCTTGATTTTTTAGGGCTTCTGCTGAAGATATGCTGCTCAACAAATTGATCTAAGATTGTGAGACCACAAGATAGCACATGGACTGCTAGAGTTGAGAAAAGATTTTCACTGAATAACTAAAAGAAGTTCGTTCTGCTTTCTTCCAACCCTCTAGTTAGGGACATTCGATCTATGCTTCGTCAGGTTGATACTGCTCAGATTCGGCATATTTACCGGAAAGCTAACTCTGCCGCTGACTGAGTAGCTGCCCGGGTCGTTCATCATTCAGGTCCTTGGTATTGGTTACCGGGTGACTTCTGCCCGGTGGTGCTCTCTCAAATTTTGTACTCCGATATATTATGCTTGACTTATCCTATAATGATGTGATTACTGGCTTGTACCAAAAAAAAAAAAAGAAGAGAGAGAGAGAGAGAGAGAGAGAGAAGTCCGTTGATGCTTTTCGGAAGACTCCGACGCACAAATCTGCACAGTGATCAAAGAAGAGAGTACTTTTAGAAAAGGGATTTGAGTCTACTGCCATGCTGCGCGAAGGAAGGATATTATGCAACTGTGTGGAGACTCCTTCTGACTTGGTCTGATTAAAAATGGACGGTTGAACGTGCTTGAATTTTCAATATGGGCAGCGCCTTTGCTATCTTCTTTTTCTTGACGGAACTCTCTCTTTCAAACCACCTCATGTCACTAACTAAAAGCTTGCTGCTTTGTACACCATATAGTTCCAGATAAGAAAGACGTAAATAGAATTTTTTATATCTATAATTGCTGCTCGTCTTTTTGCGGTGGATGTTATCTTCCTGTTTGGTTCAGCAACAAAGAAACAAGTTCCGTTAAACGGAAACGTCAAGGTGCGATGGCATCCAAGATTGCCCCGTTTCCTCACCTTGATTTTATTTGCAGATGGATGTACGGCACATCCAATCTAGAATCTTTCTTTTTGTTGCTTGAGTGTCTGTAACTCATCCCACGGGCTTAGACAACCATACTTGAAGTCATCTGTAGAGCAGAGGATGATCCACATATCTGATTGACTCCAGGGAAATTTTTAAAAAATGGAAAATGTGACCGAAGAAGTCTCATGTGATGGTTCAATCAAACTGTAGCAGTGATTGACCTATGTCACGTCGAAACCAGACGAGATACGTTAGGCGAGAACAATTTAGACGGAAAACCCGCTAATTTTAGGCGAATCAAATGAACACTATAGTCTAGTGGCCAAAAGATACAAAAAAAAAAAAAAAAAAAAAAAAGAAGAGAGAGAGAGAGAGAGAGAGAGAGAGAGAGAGAGAAGAAGAAGAAGAAGAAGAAGATTACAAGGAACCACTGGAATCTATGTTGCCCGACCACACATCCCACCTCCTTCGATGGTCCTGACGTTAAGGATGAAGGCCGCAAAAGCTTGGCGACGAATGCAGCACGGAATTGAACTTTCATTTGGATGACATAGAATTTAAGTAGCGTGATGCCCGTAAAGACGAGGTTAAAAAGAGGATGAGTGATTTATAATTGTTAAAGCAAAAAAAATAAAATATCAATGAAATCCGTTTTGAACTGATTCAAATTGATGTGGATCTTGTTCTTGTTGCTTTTTTGTAATAAAACAGTCCGTACTGCTGATCATCATTACAATATGATATCAGAGTCATGCATCAACTGAAAGTATAAGTAAAATGCTGCTCTTGAATTTATGGGACTTATCTTAGAATTTTATCAACCTTATGGTTATTTGGTGGTTGTCTTGGCGACGAGGGTGTTTCCTCTTTAAAAGGGTAGATTGTGATGCCCGTAAAATTTTAATTCCCACATTGAAAGATTAAAAAAAGAATAAGTAATTTATAATTATTAAAAAAAAATCAATTAAATCAGTTTTGGAATGTGATGATTCAAATTGGTGTGTACGTTGTTCTTTTTGCTTTTTTTTTTTTTTTTTTTTTAACGAAAGAGATCCATACTATAAGCCCCGATCGTTACAAGTAGCAATGAGAACTTGGCATTTTTGTGTTCTGTGATAACACCAATCAACATAAATAAATTACACAGAAAGCATGATGAAATAATGCTGGAAAATTATAGGCAACAAATTACATTGGTATCAGAGTTTCCGTCATCCAAACGTACGTGTATCAAGCGTGTGATATTGTGACAGGATGATCGTAGCTTTCTCTGCCAGCACCTTGGTCCTCTTTTTCCTGTTATCCTCCCCTTCCTTACCTTTATGATGGAGGAGGAACGGAGGGTTGATGGGGCGTGGGGACGCATAGTTATGACTTATGACACATGGAAGGAGGAAAGTTTGCACAAATGAGACAATGCGACCAACCATCGTCGCCGGTTTCCCCGCATGGCTAACGGAGTCGATTCGGCCGATCCGAGATGGGTTCCGGGCCGAATTATCTTATCAGTCTTTAATTTAAGAGCAAACAAATCATGTTCATCAAAATAGCCATGTATCCATTTCCATGACATCCAACATCAGGGCCTCTCTCCACCGGAAAGAAAAATCCAAAAATAAGGTCAGCTGGTTATGGTGCAGGGCCCACCATTCATGGATGAAGGTGCGATGAACGTGCAGCCCCATGCATGTCCAAATTCAGTGCCTTGCCTTCCCAACCAAGAAAGCAGAGCACCAATCACTTGCGTCGGTCAGAGGCGGTTGAACACCGAGAGGCTGAATGGTCGACGGAAACAAGAGGCCAAATAGAGCAGGCACTTCGTATGGTCAAGAAAGGAGCCCTTCTACAATACGAAGGTTTCAAGATATGATGTTGGCGCATATGTCATCCACCAACTGAATTTTCTCGCCTCCGGCTGATATAAATATATAATCCACATATTCACAGCAACAGCAATCACCTCCTCCGGAACTTTGAATCGTTCTTCATATGGTCATGAAAGGTTTGAAGATATATATGATGTTGGCGCATATGTCATCCACCAGTTGCAGTGCCAATTTTTCTCGCTTCCAACTGATATAAATATATAATAATCCACGCATTTACAACAGCAGCAACAGCAATCACCTCCTCTTTAACCTTGAATTGTTCTGGCATTTGTATCCTCTTTTCTCCTCCCCTACACCATCTCTTTTTCCTCTTCTTTGCTTCTCCCCGGATACCAACCTATTCCTGTTTCTCTTTCCATCCATCCATTCTGTAACCATGATCACCAACCAAATCGTCATGAACGGTCGAGATAACCCGAAGCCTCACTTCGTACTGGTTCCTATGATGGCCCAAGGCCACACAATCCCCATGATCGACCTCGCTCGTCTCCTTGCTAGTCGAGGTACTGTCCATGTCAGTGTCATCACCACCCCCCTCAACGCTGCTCGAATCAAGACCGTGATTGACCGTGTGAAGGCATCACGGCTTCCGATACAATTTGTGCCTCTCCCGTTCCCGTGCACTGCCGTGGGCCTGCCCCAGGGATGCGAGAACATCGACACCCTGCCTTCCAACGATTATCTCAAGAACTTCGTGGATGCATGTGCTTTGCTACGAGAGCCGCTAATAATGCACCTTAAAGAGCAAAAGCTGCACCCGAGCTGCATCATCTCTGATATGTGGCACCCATGGACTGGAGATGTCGCTCAGGAGTTTGGCATTCCAAGGCTCGCATTCAATGGCTTCGGTGGCTTCTCACTCCTCTGCAGGAACATTGTCCTCCAGAACGGGTTGCACAAAAAAATATCTGATGACAAGGAGGTCACCGTTATTCCGGGATTTCCCCATCATCTTGAGTTAGCAAAGACCCAAATGCCCGGGAACTTTCTCGGGCCGGACATGGAGAAATTTATGGAGGAGATGGTGAAGGAGGAGCAAAGGGTCGACGGTGTGATAGTGAACACTTTCAATGACCTGGAAGCTTTGTACATTGAGAGCTACCAAAAAACCATAGGAAAGAAGGTTTGGACGATCGGACCAATGTCGCTCTACAATAAAGAAGTTGCCGATATGGCTGCAAGGGGGAACGTAGCCTCGATCAATCAGAGCCATTGTTTGCGTTGGCTCGATACAATGAAGCCAAACTCTGTTATCTACGTGAGTTTCGGAAGCCTTGCTACCCCGATACCTCCACAGCTTGTTGAGATTGGGTTGGGGTTGGAGGCCTCTAACCATCCTTTTATATGGGTGATAAAGGCTGGAGATAAGTCTCCAGAGGTGGAGCAATGGCTATCGGAGGGGTTCGAGGAGCGGGTGAGGTCGAGGGGTCTTATTATCAGGGGATGGGCACCGCAGGTGATGATCCTCTCACACCCGGCGATCGGAGGGTTTATGACACACTGTGGATGGAATTCGACACTGGAGGGGGTGACCGCAGGCGTGTCGATGATAACATGGCCCCACTTTGCAGAGCAGTTTCTGAACGAGAAATTGATTGTCGAGGTGGCGAAAATTGGAGTTGCAGTGGGGGTCAAAAAACCGACCAGATGGGGGGTTGAGAACAGCGAAGTGCTGGTAAAGAGGGACGACGTACAGAAGGCAGTGAGCACATTAATGGATGAAGGGGAGGATGGGGTGGAGAGAAGGAAGAGAGCTAGGGATCTGGGGGAGAAGGCTCGCAAGGCGATGGAAGAAGGAGGCTCGTCTTACGAGAACATCACTCTCCTAATCAATCAAGCCCAAAATGACATGCATGCAGTGGCATAGAAAGAGAGGATGGGGTTCATATATAATATTTGTTCAGATCTGCTGCGAGTGATCTTGTACCTTCTTCCCGTAATGTATTTCTTTTGTTTTTCCTATTTTGATGTTTCCATCCAAAAGGAATATGATCGTACTACAATAAAAGTGATATGCTGATATTCTTCCAACGTTTGTATCAATATTGTATGCATAATTTACAGTTAGATAGGCATATAAGAAATTTTTTAATAGAACATTCCAGAAATTTTTTTTTTTTGCTTGTTTCTGTAATTATAAATTAAATGGAATATAAGTTAAATGGATGAAATCAAATAGTTAATTTATTAAATATAATTTAATACATATAATTTATAAATCGAAAAGAACTATAATTTCATTTACGAATAACGAATCGTATATCAAATAATATGATTGTAAATAATTTTAATGCAATTAAATTTATAATCCATAAAAAACTTGTAATGATGCATTTTTATTAAAGTTATTTTAATAAAATACTGTGAACAGAAAATTGAAGGATTTGAATTTGAGTTTTATTCCTAAAAAAAATTAAAAAAATATTGATAGCTGAGCCCATTTTTATCTCATCCGACATCATAGGCCTTTAAGGTAGAAGTGTAGAACTGCTGAGGGATACAATCATGGGAGGAACATCGCCATATGCGTGGGACCACAAGCTGGCTGATTGCACGCCGCCGTCAAGGCTGACCAAACCAAGAGTGCCGGACGGTGCAGCTGATGCCCAATTATTTGGGGGGATATAATCATATAAATGACCGGCGGCTAGCTGCCTCCCTTCGTCACAAGATACGTATGCCTTCACTTCTTCAAGCTTGAAGACAACAAGGTTGCTGTTGCATTTACGTCACCCCTTGAATCATCTCTCTACGATTGGATGCAATGAATGATGATAGGCGATGCCAAGCTGGCCCTGAAAATATCTCCACGAATCACAGATTGCCACACGAGACCCGTGATCTGAGAGACTGGGCTTCCCCGCACCCAAAATTTGATAGATGAAAATGATTAAATGGACCTTCTTTCTACCAGTGTTTCTCTTCGATAAACGGGCCAAAAACTCTTCGTGTATGAATAAATTTAAATAAATATTCTTTGTCAAAGAAGATTACTCCCGCACCTCAAATCTCAAAAAGATCATCTCTAATACTGACAGCAAACTTTGTTTCGTCTTCATGAGCAGCCAGCAAAAGAAGGCTTTGCCCCAAAGTCATCACTGAAAGATTCTTCCCCTAAATTAAAAATATACTCATCAACAGGAAACATCTAGTCAAATTGATGAGACCAGTACATTTTTTCTCAGAATGATAGTGAAGTAGGGTAGAAATGGGGAGTCAGTTTTCATCTCCACCTTCATCATAATGTTAGTTCTTCATCTTCATCCCCATTTCAACTGGACAAATACTTCTTGTCCCCATCCTTATGGAGGTCTACATCTCAACTTACCTTATTTTTAATAAAATTTTATTTTTATTTTACAAAGATTTCCATTCCATCGAAAATTCTATTCCAATCAACTCTATTTCTAATAATACAATATTTTTTTAATTTTAATTCTTACTCACTATATTTTAAAACTAAAATAAAATATTAAATTTATATAACAAATAAAATAGATTTAAATAAATATACTATAATTACAAGTTGTATAAGCTAATTCATAAGAAATATATTTGATGTGGCTAATCACACCCACAGGTGGTACGGTAACAGTCCGCACAGTTTTTGAAGCAAAGTAATGATTTCAACTAGTCCCAGCATCGGCCCGGCCTCGGTCTCGCCTCATCTCGGTCTCGGCTTCGGCCTCGGCCCCGCTCTCGGCTTTGGCCTTGGCTTCAACGTCGGACTCCGCCTCGGTCTCAACCGTGAAGTTTCAACATCATCCCCAACCTCGGCCTCGAGCTTCGTCTCGGTCTCGGCCTTGAGCCTGCCTCGGCCTCGGCCTTCGGCTTCGGCTTTGCTTTGGCTTTGAGCCCGCCTCGGCCTCGGGTCTCGCCTCGCATACTATCGGTCCATAGTTTCAATTGTGAAAACAACTCCGAACATTGAACAGGGTAATTTGAAACACCCCAGAAACTGTCGCGTAGCCTGCTCACCTGCTTTTTGTTAGGATCACGGGCAGTTACAGATATTATGTTCAGTTGCCGATATTCATGGTACGCGTTTAGCACTGTACGCCCATCTGTGGAGCCGATCTTAACGGAAGATTGGATTTAGCTGTTATCTGCAAAGGATAAGAGGGACCCCCCGAACAGGTATATAAAGCCTCCGACTCACAATGAAGAGGGGGGAATCTCTTCTCTCATTTTAATTCCTGTTCTCCAAATCGCTGACTTGAGCATCGAAGGGTCTCCACCGGAACCATCGGTCCGGGACATTTCTTGCAGGTTTCCGGCCAAAAGGAGGCGGTCGTCATCTCTCGAAGGTCTGTGAAGCCCTTTTCTTGTCCGATGCTCTTGAGAGGTGATCTGGCCGCAACAGATTGGCGCGTCAGAAAGGGTGATAGACGTTCATCTTCACACACTTGTGACCCTACAATCTCTGCAAGGAAGAAGATGGCGATTACATATGCGCAGGAGGCCTCCGCCAGCCAGGTGAGGGATGCCTCACGCAAGCTGAGCAGTCGGAGGCCAACCTCCCTATTCCGCCTCCAGTGCAGTCATAGGTTAGCCAAGCCGATCGGCTCGATGCCCTGACTCAATAGGTTCAGGACCTGATGGCGGTGGTGGGGACTACAGGAGCAGTCTCCGCCACCACACCATTGCCACCTCAACGCTCTCGCCTCATATGGAGGGTCATGGAGCCAGCCAGTATCATCGTGATAGGACCCCTTCGGAGGCCTTCCACCGTGCATCCCCAAAGTCTCATCATCGCCGGGAAACCTCCAAACGGCGGCGATCTCCTTTCCATCACTCCGATCGCTTTCCCAAGTGGCGTGGTGGGAAGGAACCTAAGCAGGTGCATTCCCTACTCCGCCAACCCTCTTCCTATTCATCTTCTGAATCCTCAAAGGAAGACACCAATAGAAAGGTCGCTTGCCAAGCTGAGCAACGGTTGGACGAATACCATCAGCGACTGAAGGAGCTTAGCCGCAGAATAACCAACCCATACGAGGCGGACTGCGACCACCGCCCCCCGCTGTCCCACCACATTATGGAGGAGCCGATCCCACCCGGTTCCGTTTACCCCAGCTGGACCCATACGATGGCACGACAGACCCCCTGGATCATCTGAAGAGCTATAAGGTCCTCATGCAAGTTCAGGGGGCAACAGATTCTCTCCTTTGCATCGCCTACTCGGCCACACTTCGGAAGGCGGCATATGCATGGTTTTTTCGTTTGCCACCACGTAGCATCAACTCCTTCAGGCAACTCAAGCGATCTTTTTTGGCCCACTTTGATGCGTGCCAGAAGATTCCTCAGGTGGCCGATAGCTTGTTCGCCATCCAGCAGAGGAGCGGTGAAACCCTAAAGGATTTTGTGGCTCGGTTCAAGGAAGCTGCACTCGAGGTCTACAATCTAGAGGACTCCGT
Organism: Calamus simplicifolius; assembly: GCA_900491605.1. Classification (NCBI taxonomy): domain Eukaryota; kingdom Viridiplantae; phylum Streptophyta; class Magnoliopsida; order Arecales; family Arecaceae; genus Calamus; species Calamus simplicifolius. The sequence continues at coordinate 176,636 of UESW01002322.1, forward strand.
GGCCACTCTGGCCCTGAAGCGGGGACTCCGTCCTTCCAGGTTCGCTTACTCCCTGGACAAAAAGCCTCCCAACTCTTATGCCAAATGCTGAGCCGGGCAGAACTATATTCGCGCCGACGAAGCAGACTCCTCTAGGAGGAAGGTTGACAAAGGGTCCGGTAAGAAGCCAGTACCTTCAAAACCCGCTGGGGTGCAGTCCAGAAAGCCTAAGCTACCTTATCGTTCAGATAACCGGCCTCAGACGTTGGTTCCCAAAGAATACTTCACCCCACTTCTCGCTCCAACATCCCACATTCTATTAGAAATTGAGGACGAGCCCTACCTTCGTCCACCCCCCATGAGGCCCGGAGTTCCTCGCAGTAAAGAGCTATACTGCCGATACCACAGAGACTATGGCCACGATACAGAAGACTATCGCCTATTGAAGAAGGCCATTGAAGAACTTGTCCAGCAGGGCCACCTAGGCAAGTTCATCCGTAGAGGAAACCCTGCTGTTCCGGGCCCGTCGGCACCTCCTGCATTTCAGATGGCATGGACAATGCCACGACGAAGAAGATAGTAGCCATGATCTCCTGGGGGGCAGGTAACAATTTTAAAAGGCAGCGTGAGGAGGGGATAGATTCTTTAATTTCTTTCTTTAAAAGGATGTAGAAGGGGTAGTTAACAAACATGGCGATAGCATCGTCGTATCTATGATGATAGCAAAGCACCCTATAAAGAGAATTTTAGTAGACAGTGGAAGTTCAGTTGATGTTTTGAGCTACGAAGCTTTTGTTCGGATGAGTTTGCCTCATAGTTCCCTTCGGCCTGTCACCATGCCCTTGATGGGTTTTGCTGGAGACTCCGTAAGGGTCGAGGAGAAATCACTCTTTCCATCACAGTCGGGACTCCACCATGTCAGAGCACAGTTCTCATGAACTTCTTGGTAGTCCTCGTCCCACTGGCTTACAATGCCATTCTTAGGAGACCCGGTTTGAATCTATTGGATGTCGTTATCTCCACCAAAAGATTACTTGTAAAGTTCCCCATCGGTAAGGGAGTTGGAGAGATGAGGGAAGAGCAGAGCCCATTGCCGCTCTGCTACCACTTAGCCCCAGCCCGCAGGGGGCAGTGTCGGCAACGGTGCCCGAGCCGCTCGACCCCCGAGACTTGGAGAGGAGAGGGAAACCAGCCGAGCACCTCCTGACCTTCCCATTGGGGAGGACCCGACGAGGACCATCCAGGTTGGGCTCTACTTTCGAGGAGGCACGTGATCAGCTTCTTGCTTTCCTGCGAGCCAACTCGACGTCTTTGCATGGTCATCATCCGACATGCCGGGCATCCCTAAGGAGGTAATTACTCACCAACTCAACATCAAATCAGGGTGCCGGCCGGTCTAGCAAAGAAGAAAAGCTTCACCCCAGATCGACAGAAGGCCATTGACGAGGGGATCCGCAAGCTGGAGGTCGCAGGCCACATTCGAGAGTCCATAACCCCGACTGGTTGACTAACATCGTGATGGTCCGCAAGGCTAACGGGAGCTGGAGGATGTGCATGGATTTCACTGACCTCAACAAAGCGTGCCCAAGGATAGCTTCCATTGCCTCGGATTGACCAGCTGGTGGATGCTACGTCCGATCACGAGACCCTTAGCTTCATCGATGCCTTCTCTGAGTACAACCAGATCAAGATAGACCCGACGGATGAGGAAGCTACCTCGTTTGTGACCGAGAAGGGGATATACTGCTACAAAGTGATGCCGTTCGGACTAAAGAATGCAGGTGCCACTTACCAGAGGCTGATGAATAAAGTCTCTAAAGACTAGATCGGACGCAACATGGAGGTGTACGTGGACGACATGCTGACCAAAAGTGTCTATATCACTAACCATATTGCCGACCTAGCGAAGACCTTTGCAACCTCTGTCGGTACCAGATGAGACTGAACCCCGCAAGTGTGCCTTTGGGGTGACAGTAGATAAATTCTTGTGTTTCATGATGATGCAGTGGGGAATCGAGGTGAACCCGATAAGATCCGAGCCATCTTGGACATGAGGTTTTCGGCTAACAAGAAGGAGGTGCAGCGCTTGACTGAAAGGGTTGCAGCTCTAAGCCGTTTCTTGTCCAAGTACATGGAGAGATGTATGCCTTTCTTTAAGGCACTGCGCAAAGTTAACAGCTTCGAGTGGACGAGGGAGTGCCAGAAGGCTTTCGAGGGGTTAAAAGAGTTCTTATCCACCCCACCATTATTATCCAAACCAAGGGGCGGGGAGGAGCTCCTCCTATACCTTGCGACCTCTTCCGAAGCTGTCAGCTCCGTGCTTGTTCGTATGGACGCTAACGGGACACAAAAGCTAGTATACTATACAGTAAGGTGCTTCACGATGCGGAGACTAGATATTCCAGAGTCGAGAAGATTATCTTTGCATTGATCGTCTCTGTCCAGCATTTCAGGCCCTATTTTCAGGCTCACCCGATCGTGGTGGTCACAGATCAACCACTCAAGGCAATCCTCTCTCGCTTTGATACCTCTGGCCGACTGGCGAAGTGAGTGCTCAAGCTGGGGGAATTCGACCTATCATTTCGGCCCAAGTTGGCCATGAAGTCTCGGGTCTTAGCAGATTTCCTGGTCGAGTGCACTTGGACAGAAGAGCAGCCAAAGGAGTCCCATGCAAACCCTTTGGGCACTACAATCAAGGGAAGAGGGAAGGACTGGATCTTTCATGTGGATGGCACGTCGAATTCTCAAGGGAGTGGGGCAGGCCTCATCCTAGCAAGTTCGGAGGAGTGGTGACTGAGTATGCCCTCCATTTCTTCTTCCCAGCCACCAATAACCAGGCTGAGTATGAAGCCTTATTATCAGGGATGAGGCTGGCACGGGAGCTCGAGGTGAAATGCCTTAGAGTCTTCACCGACTCCCAACTCGTCTCTGGTCAGATCAAAGAGGAGTATGAGGCATGGATCCTACTATGTCCCGTTACTTGAGTATGGTGCAGTCACAAGCCTCTCCCTTGGCCCACTTCAGTGTCAGCTACATCCCTCGGGGGGAGAACGCTAGAGTTGACGCTTTGTCCCAGTTAGCCACCTCGGCTGATGGAACTTGGGAAGAACCTACGTGGAGCAGTTGGAAGCCCCAAGCATCGATGCGGTAGAAGAATCCTTGTCAATCCGCCAAGAACCTTCCTTGATGGATGTTTATACCCAATACTTCACCGCTGGCACCCTCCCAGCCGACCTTGCTGAGGCCAAACTATTCAAGCGTGAGTACACAAGTTTCTAATGTTTGACGGACAACTGTACCGAAGATCCTTCTCTCATCCTCTCCTCAAATGTGTTGGTCCTGCCGACGCCGACTACATCCTCCATGAAATCCATGAGGGTATTTGTAGAAACCACTTGGGGGGCAGAGCGCTGTCACATAAGGCCCTACGTCAAGGCTACTACTGGCCCACCATGCAGGAAGACCCGGCCGAGTTGGTCCGAAAATATGATAGTTGTTAGCGGCATGCTAGCATTCAATAGCTGCTGACCTCTCAGCTGAACCCCTATCGGTTCCATGGCCTTTCGCCCAGTGGGGAATGGACATCTTGGGACCATTCCCTTCAGCTTCTGGTTAGTGAAAGTTTCTGCTTGTTGCCATCGACCACTTTACCAAGTGGGTAGAGGTCGAAGCGTTGGCCAAAATTACCGAGCCAAGGTGAGGAACTTCTTCTGGAAGTCTGTTATCGTCGGTTTGGACTACCCCATACACTTGTTACCGACAACGGACGCCAGTTCGACAACACTCCTTTCAAAGAATTTTGTGCCGAACTAGGAATACATTAGAGGTTCACCTCTGTCGGTCATCCGCAAACAAACGGAGCAGCAGAAGTGATAAATCGAACAATCCTTCAAGGGCTTAGGACACGCTTGGATGATTTCAAAGGAAGATGGGTGGAGGACCTCCTGAACGTGCTGTGGGCATATCACACGATGCCATGAACCCCCATAGAAGAAACTCCTTTCAGCCTTGTGTTCGGGTCGGAGGCAGTTATTCCACTGGAGATTGGCATCCCTAATCCCCGGACACAATCATACGATGAGGAGAACAATTCTAACTAGCTGAGAGCCAGCCTTGACTTTGTCGATGGTCTCCGCGATCGCGCATGACTCAAAATGGCTTCCTACCGATAAAGGGTAGCAAGGTATTACAATGCCCGAGTTCGCCCCAGAATAGTCCTCCCTGGAGACTTGGTCCTCAGACGAGCTGAAGTCTCCAAACCAATAGAGGGGGGAAAATTATCTCCCAACTGGGAAGGACCTTACTGAGTCACCGATGCACTTCATCGCGGAGCATACCAGATCGAGGAACTGGATGGAAAACCTCTTCCTCATACGTGAAATGCGGACAATCTCCGTCAGTATTACCAGTAAAGATATTAGTATCGTAAGCTTGAGTGTGTTTCCAAAAATGATGTTTTCTTTTCACTAACGAAAGTCCCTTCAAGCAATCCTACTTGTTCAGCTCAAGCCCGACTCCGCGTCGGCACTCAAGCCCGACTTTGTCTCGGCACAAGTCCAACTCTGTGTCGACACACTACCGACTCCATTGGCACTTAAATCTGACCCCGCATCGGCACTCTACCCCGACTTGCATCGACATTCACATCCAACTCGGCATCGGTACTCACACCCGACCTTGCGTCGACACTTAGGCTCGATTAAAGGTTGGTGCTCCAACCCGGATTCGTGTCGGTACATAAGCCTACATTGGATCGGCATTAATGTGCCCCGGTCTAAACTTCAGCCTTAAGGCTCTGGTGTTGAATTCTGCATCTTGGCTCCGGCCTCGACACCGATGTCAAGTATCGGCCATGTCCTAACTACAACATCGGTTCCTAAAGGGGATCTACGATCTCGGCCCCAGCCTCGGTACTAAAATGAGCATGCAGAATCTCGAAGATTAACAAAAATGTTGCTTTTTATTGATTGTTAAACATCTTACAAATTTGTTGGCTCTTGCCGGGCCTCATTACATAAAAAAACTCTAAGGCTCATCTGGCTCCAGCTCCTCGATTCCCTCGAGACTGTAGAGTCTTCGTATTTTATCCTTGCAATCCTGGAAGCTGCCATTATATGCGAAGGCAGTGGTCTTGGCCAGCTCCTCGTCGTAAGCGTCAGACTTCCTAAAATTCTCTATGGCCTTGGCGGCCTTCTTCTCAGCCACGATCACTGCCGCCTTCAGCTTGGCAATCTCGGCATCAGATCAGCGAGCAATTTCCTCAGCATTCTCGGCCCGCTCCTCGGCCACTTTTATTTCAACGATGGCAGTGTGCAGTCAGTGCTTCAGCAAGAAAACTTCTGCTTCTGCCATTTTTTGCTTCTCCTCTGCCACCTTTTGTTTTTCCTCCGCCACCTGAGCATTGTCGAGCTCATTCGCCGCCTGGTGCTGAGCCACCTCAAGCACCTCCTCTGCCCTTTTAGCCCGGGCTAGGTTTCTGAATCGGGCGGTCTCGGCTTCGGCCTTAGCCTTGTGTGCCTAGGCCACCTCTGCTTGGGATGCTTCCAAAGCTGCCGAGGCCATCCAAAGCTGCCTCGGCCTTTTCTTCTTTGGCCTCGGCTTGACTTGTGTTTTCCTGCAGCTGGCTGAGGGTAGCCTCGGCCTGGGATAAAAGACCTCGGACTGCAGCCTAAGAATTTATTGCCTATACCAAAAATTATTTGGGTTAAGTAGAGGAAAATGAAGTCCTTGAAATTGACAGGGGAAGAACACTTACCCAGAGGTGAGCCACGTATGCTTCCCGGAAGAAGACAGAGGTCCCTTGGTTCTGAAGGACACTCTGAAGCTCGGATACATGGACCTGAGCCATTATCCGCTCAGCCCAGTGGCTGTGATGCAACAGGATTGATTGGAAGGAAGGCGCATCGGTGTCACCTTCCTCCGCAGCACCAGCAGATGCTGGAGCCACCGGCGCTGGATCAGATGCCGATGGTGCCTCTTCCACTGGCACTTCAGCCTATGGAGGCTCCTTGGCCACCACCTCTTCGATGGATAGGGCGGCTTCTGAAACTGGCCCTATGGCCGAGCCAGTTGCCTCTACCTCAGGAGCAGTAGGCGGTGGCGGTGGTGCTTCGGTCCTCTGCTTTGGAGGAGTGTTGGTCAAGTCGATGGGAGATGGGGGTGGTGCTGGTGAAGGCGATCGAGGCCGTTTCCTTTCCTTGGATTCATTTCTTCCTGAGGCTCCTCCAGCCTCGGCTCTTTTAATGACTTTGATTTTGGCCCTCTTCTTTGCAGGGGCTCCATCCGCTTGGGCCCTTCTCTCCTTAGCGATGGCCTTTCTCACTACTTGAAGTGATGGTGCCATACCTGCACAAGCCAAAGGATTAAAAAAAAAGGAGAACAGGTGAAGGGATGAAAAGTTGTAGCTGCTCACCATCGCCAGGAATAAGGCCTGCTAGCCAAAGATTCTCCTCGGCTAACAGCTTATTGCATCGAGGGATGTTGGCAGTGATCAACTGTCCAAACGCCTCTTGATCTCTTGGGAGAATTGTCGGGTCCTTGTTTGGCTCAGTGTTAGGAATTTCCCACTCGGTCCTTACCCCCTCAACTTGGGTGAAGAAAAACCTATCTTTCCACCCTTTGATGGAAGTAGAAAGATACAACTTAAGGGTTCTGGCTGGCCTGGGGGCAAAGGACCACCATCCCGATTGTTTCCTAAGGGTATAGAAACAACGGAAGAGAGAAATCTTAGCCTCTATCCCATGAATGTGGCATAATACTAGGAAACCGATGATGGTCCGAATGGAATTCGGAACCAATTGAGCCAAAGATAAGGAATATCTGTCTAAAAGGTTAAATATGAAAGGGTGAATAGGAAGGCGAAGGCCGGCCTTGAAATAGGTCTCATAAAGGGCAATCCTACTAGGATAAGAGGAGGTTACCCTATCCTCGGGAAGAGGCCGGTATAAGCGGAGTTCAGTAGGGATTTGGTAACAAGCCCTGAGATTGATTATCTCTTGGGCGGTCATGATAGAGGCAGTCCCCTCGGGAGACTGCCTCACAAGGGAAGATGGTTCGGCAACAGCCGGATGGTGCCGGATGGGAGCCCATTTGGTGGCCGAGCAATTTCCGATGGGAAATCGCCCGACGGCTCATCGCTGTTCCACTGGGGCACCCTCCGCAGAGGTGGACCAGCTGGGTGCGAGAGAAGAAGAGGGTTGTGGAAGGTCGGGGGAATAACCCTCGGAATCAGATATCGAACATGAAAGAGATGAAGAGGCTATGGAAACAGAACTAACCTAAAGGATTTGAGAACTGAAATCAGAGATGAAGAGTTTGGGTGGTGGAAGATGAATAGGCTCGAGCAGGATCGGAACGAGGAAGAAGGCAAAGGCAGTGAAGGCGGCTCGGGTCAAGAACGATCCCCTTTTATAGTCTTGTCTTTTCAAATTGTCCCGCTGGTTCACTTCAGCCACGTGCCCGCTTGCCACTGGAGATCGTTACGACAACCACTCGGAGCGCAGAACGCGAAGGGCACTGCCAATGACGGAATGATGGTGACCTCACCGCAATGATGTGCCCTCCTTTCTGCAGCCCGACTCGAGGAAAATCCCCCTCGATCTCAACGGCCGGGACGGATGAGATGATGGCGTTGCAGCATCCGATGCATCATTAAAGAAGGAACGCCCTTAGACCCGTGGCACTCGAGGATCAGCCATCGGATGATAAAACGCTCCCTTTCGCTGGTGAGTGCACGCTCACCCATCTCAAGGGTAGGAGGGCATCTGATGTGGCTAATCACACCCACAAGCGGTACGGTAACACTCGCACGATTTTTGAAGCAAAGTAATGATTTCAGCTAGTCCCAACACCGGCCTCGGCCTCGGTCTCGGTTTCAGCTTCGGCCTCGGCCCCGCTCTCGGCTTTGGCTTTGGCCTCGGTTTCAACTTCGGACTCCACCTCGGTCTCAACCGTGATGTTTCAACATCGTCCCCAACCTCGGCCTCGAGCTTCGTCTTGGTCTCAGCCTTGAGCCTCGCCTCGGCCTCGGCCTCGGTTTCGGCTTCGGCTTCGGCTTCGGCTTTGGCTTCGAGCCCCGCCTCAGCCTCGGGTCTCGCCTCGCATACTATCGGTCCATAGTTTCAATTGTGAAATCAACTCTGAACATTGAACAGGGTAATTTGAAACACCCCAGAAACTGCCGCGTAGCCCACTCACCCACTTTTTGTTAGGATCACGGGCAGTTATAGATACTGTGTGCAGTTGCTGATATTCACGGTATGCATTTAGCAGCTATGCACCCACCTGCGGAGCCGATCTTAATGGAAGATTAGATTTGGCTGTTATCTGCAAAGGATAAGAGGGACCCCCGAACAGGTATATAAAGCCCCGACTCACAATGAAGAGGGGAAATCTCTTCTCTCATCTTAATTCCTGTTCTTCAAATCGCTGACTTGAGCATCGGAGGTTCCCCATCGGAACCACCGGTCTGGAACATTTCTTGCAGGTTTCCGACCAAAAGGAGGCAGTCGTCATCTCTCGGAGGTCTGTGAAGCCCTTTTCTTGCCCGGTGCTCTTGAGAGGTAATCTGGAAGAAACAATATTAAATCATAATATAAAAATATAATAACATAAATCTATGGTCGTGAGTTATTTAATAAGAAATATATGCATCTAATCATAAGTCTTAATAAACATAAAGAATTTCTCAGTTCTTGGGGTGGTTTCTTCACTTATGATAGGAATGACCTTTAGTTTGGAGTATAAATCCTCCATCCATGAGTATATGATATATTTATAATTTTTGTAGTATGAACTATTGGGATTGTTTCCAACATAGATTATTTTTGAAAGAAAAATCTGGATAGAGAAAGATTTTTAGTTAACAAGAAAAATAGATTTAGGGTTTCATAAGCATACCACCATCAAAAATATTATTTCTAGTTCTATGACATTTTAAACATAATGCCTCTCATCCATATGAGGTTATCACACCAAAGTCTAATAAAATAGGTCCAACTATATATAGGCCCAACACAAACTAAGAGCAAGAAATAAAAAGAAAAAACATAGCACTCAAAAATTAATAACCATTACATTTTAACACTCCCCTTTAATGATTGTTCTTGGATACCCATGAGATCTCTAAAGTGAATGAATTTCTTCTTGGATAGTACTTTGGTGAAGATGTCTGTCATTTGGTCTTGAATCCTCACATACTTGACTTCAACTTTTTTTTTTCTACCACGTCTCTTATGAAATTGTACTTGATTTTGATGTGTTTTATGCGGCTATGATATATAGGATTATTTGTCATAAAAATGGTAGGCTTGTTGTCACATAATAGTATAGTAGCTTCTTGCTTCTCATCTATATTTTTAAGTATTCTTCTTAACTAAATTATTTGTTGTAATACTAAAGTAGTTAAAACATATTCGGCTTCAAAAGATGATAATACCACTATATCTTGCTTCTTGGATGCCCAAGATATGATACCTATCCAAAAAGAATACATAGTCTGATGTGCTCTTCATGTCAGCAATGCTTCCAGCCCAATCACTATCACAAAACCCAAATAACTTCATAATATCATTCTTGTTTCTTTCATATATAATCCTATAATCATTAGTACCTTTGATGTATCTCAAAACTATTTTTGCTTGTCCAAAGTGAATCTTATTTGGTTTTGCATAAATCTGGAAAGTAAACTTGATGAAAATATTATGTCTAGCCTTGTAATTATTAGATACAATAAACTTTCAACAATGCTTCTGTATAATTGTGCATTGGCTTCACCACTTTTATCTTCTTTTATCAACTTCTCATTTACTACAAAAGGTATTTCTATAATATTGTAATTTTTTATTTGAACTTCTTGAGAATGTCTTCTACATACTTCTTTTGACAAATAAAGATGTAATCTTTTATTTGACTAATTTTAATTTTAAAAAATAATGGAACAAACCCATATCATTCATTTCATATTCTCGTCATATCACTTTTAAAATCAAAATCATATTCTTATTTTTATCAGTAATAATTAAATCATCAACATAAAAAGAGACAATGGGAATATCATTACCTTTCTTCTTCACATAAATTATTGGTTCATTTAGACTTTTTAGAAAACTTTTTTCACTAAAGTAGGTATCAATTTGAGAGTACCATGCTCGGGATGCTTGCTTCAGCCCATACAATGCTTTCTTTAACTTGTATACCTTACTTTCTTGACCTTTGATGATGAAGCCTTGAGGTTGTTCAACATAAATTTTTTCTTCCAATATTCTATTCAAGAATGCTGACTTTACATCTAGTTGGTGTAGTTTCTAACTTTTATGTGCTACCATAGAAATGAGAGTTCTAATTGTATTATGTCTAGCAATAGATGCAAAAGTTTCTTGATAATCAATACCAAGTAGTTGAGAGTATCCTTTTACTATCAATTTTGCTTTTTGTCTTTGAATGATCCCATCTGGATTGTGTTTTATCTTATAGATCCACTTCAAGCCAATAACTTTCTTATCACTTGATTTCTTCACTAACTCTTAAGTTTTATTATCCTCAATCATATTAATTTCTTCTTGCATTGCCTTGTTCCATACTTTCTTATGCATAGCATTTTTATAAGTTTCAGGCTCAATCATATAGAAATTACAAGATGCATAAATGTCACTTAGCCTTCTTATTCTTATGGAAGTAGAACTTGAAGATGAACTTGAACTTGAAGTTGGAAGTGGACTTACACTTGAAGAAGTTTGTGGTGAACCTTCAAACTCATTTTCTTCATTTTGAGCATTATGAATTTCTTCATCAAGAAAAATAATAGTTTCTTCAACTTTTTTTCCTTCCAATCTCAAACAACTTTCTCATTGAAAATACTATATCTTCTTATGATCATTTTATTTTGCTTCAAACTGAAAAGTTTATAACCTTTGATTTAGAACTGTATCCAACAAAGATGCATTTTCTACTTACTTCATCAAGTTTTATTTCATTTTCTTTGGAATATATGCATAGTACACACATCCAAAGATTTCAAAATGCTTCATTGAAGACTTTCTACTAGACCAGGCTTCAAATGATGTCATATTTTAAAGAGCTTTTGTTGGACATCTATTCATCAGGACATTGTTACACTGCTTCTGCCAAATAAGAATTTGGAAGGCCTTTATCTTTGAGCATAGATCTAGCCATCTTAATAATAGTATGGTTCTTTCTTTCTGCAATTCCATTTTGCTCTGGTGCATGACCAATAGTTAATTGTCTTTGCACATCAACATCTTCATAAAACTTCTTAATTTCATTTGAATTATATTCACCACCTCTATCACTTCTCAGCATCTTGATATAATGCTTACTTTATTTTTTCATAAGATTTTTAAACTTTTTGAAGATAAGAAATGCCTCTGATTTATGTCTAATAAAGTAACCCATATTATTCTTGAATAGTTATCAATAAAAATAATAAAGTAGATATTACCTACACGAGAAGAGTTTTCATGGGTCTATATATGTCAATAGTACACCCATATCATTCTTAAATAGTCATCAATAAAAATAATGAAGTAGATATTACCTGCATGAGAAAGAGTTTTCATGGGTCTATATATGTCAGTATGAATAAGCTCCAATGGTGCTTTGACTCTCCATACAATCTCTTTTGAAAATACCTCTCTATGTTATTTTTTAAGTGCACATCCTTCATAAGGTTCTTCTTTGTTATGTATTGCTGGTAGACCATACACTATATTCTTTTGATGTAAACTTCTCAAGTTTTGAAAGTTCAAATGCTCAAACCTTTTGTGCCATAGTCATGACTCATCATTCACTTCCATCTTCCATGCAACATCCTTTGCATAATGCAAAATAAGAAAAAAAATTCTATTTTTTTCATGTTAATATTTGTCATAAGTTATTTTTTCATCCCTCTGTCATATAACTTGCAAACATTATCTTCAAAGTGCACCATGATGTGCTCATGTTCAATCAATTGTACAATACTAAAAAGATTTTGCTTCAAGTTTGAAACAAATAACACATCATGGATGAACTTTCTTTCTTTCTTAGTATTAATTGCAATTGTGCCTTTGTCTCTTGCTTGAACTAGTACATCATTTTCAATCTTTATTATAAGATTGAAGAACTATCAATGTCCGCAAAAATGGATTTGTCACCAGTAGTCATGTGGTTGCTGCACCCACTGTCAAGATACCATACATCATTCCTTTACTCTCTATAATTTGACATGCATAGGGTGTGCTTTGTTCACCTTTTTTTTTTTTGAGAGGTGCGCTTGCTCACTTGCTTTTGTATCTGCAATCTTTTTAAATTTATTTAAGGTTTTTACAATTATAACATTGGGGTTGCATAAATAACCTTTGCTCATGAGCTTCAAGAGATCCAATCAATTCATGAACACTTAACATAGAAAGATCTTTAGATTCTTCAATAATTGTAACTATTGTATCAAATTTTTAAGACAAACTAGTCAAAATTTTCTCATATATTCTTTGCTCGATGATGGTTTCACCATAGTGTTAGAAATTTATATATTTTATATGAATCAAATTCATATGTCAAGCAGCGAAAGATAAAAATAAATACTAATTTAATTTTTAAAGCCCAAGATCCTTAGAGAACAAATTCAGTTAACAAGAAATAATGCATGATTAAATAATATATCATACATGTGTTTTTATTGAGAATAAAACTAATGAAGCCGATAAACGATTTAGCACTAGTTGTCCATGCATTCGGCCTCTAATGGTGATCCACATGAAGATCTTCGGATGATGTCCTTGCAGGATTGGATGATAACCTTTCAGCGAGGGATGCTAGCGCCTCTTTTCTTCTTCAACTAATTTTTCAAATCAAGAGAAAGAATAATTTCTTGATTAAGATCAAATTTTGATTAATAAAGAGAGAAAATATTTTTTGATCAAGATCACATCTTGATCTATCAAAGAAAATAATTTTTTAATCAAGATCAAATCTTGATCAATCAAGAAAGAAAATAATAACTTCTTCAACCCGCCCAAGAGAGTATGGGCGAATGAGAGAGAGAGAGAGGAACTTTCAACCCATCCAAGAGAGAGAAAGGAATGTCCTAGAAAGAAAAAAAATATTTTAGAGAGAGAAAGTAAAGTTTGAGCATCCAAAAGAGAGAGAAAGGAGGAGTTAGGCGTATATTTCAAGGGGGATGTCTCTCTCCTTTTATTCATGAAGAGAAGGTTGTGTGGTTCCATAAAAGAAAGATTTGTTTTAATCATCTAACCATTGAACCATATCAAGTTCATAACAAATTATTCTAACAAATTTAGATATTTATTATCATGATAATGTTACGATTATAACCACCAAACCGCATCCCTAACAATAAAAAATTGGTTATCCCATGAAACTAACCTCAAACCTTGGATTTGGCTTGATGATGATGCCAAAATTATGAGTGTTTCCTCCTCTATAACATAAATATGGGTCATATCCATCACATGAGCATGGATCCATCCTCCACGTGGCACGATCTCAGCCTTCGATTCAATTGGATTTTTATGAATCAAATCATACCATCATATGGACTCAATTAAATATTACATTATTAATCTCAATTAATATAAGCCATTCATCACATGGATCAAGCCTGATTGGGTATTCAATTAATGAATTTTATATGTACATCACATATATAAAAGGTCTTCCCCTTGAACATAATTTTTTTTCTCTATGATGAATCCTTTTCATCAATTTTATGTCTCTAATTAGGATTGAGTCAAGCATAATCCTAATTAATTGATCATCTAATCTGAATTAAGTCCAACTTAATTCTCATTTTAACTTCATCCAAAATTCTTAATGCGTGTGACCCATTAGGTTCTTTAACACGTTGGCAATAATCATATCCCGAATATTGACCCTAAGGATGACCTGGTCAATACTTTATTCAAGTCAATTCTTTGATCAAATTAATCCCTTGATCATATCAAAAAATTCATGATTATAGATCATGAGCGGCCTCTAGCAAAGCATCATAACCACCCAAGTGTTAAGGATTTTGTTAACGTGGTCATCAACACATGTCTATGAATGGTTATCGTACGATTCAATCCCTTTATCACATATTCCAGATCAATCAATGGTATGGAATGTGCCAACCATATAATTGATCTTTGTTTACTTGATCTCAAAAAAATTGACTCACATGAATTAAAACTTCAAAACCATTTCAAATTTCAATTCAACCTTGCAATGATTTAATAATCAATTCTATCCATCAAGTGGCCATGGGATATAACCCTCTCTATCAAGGGAGACGAATCCTATCTTGATCAAATACCATCTTCATGTACTTTATCTCATATCCAACCGACACCATATTTGTCATCCATGGCTAGAGCGACGTTTGTATATCGTCAAAGCATGACATTCCACACATGAGATACAATGAAGATCTCAAGTCAAAGGATCACTCGCACTACCGTCACTAGAGATCAACCATCGATACTATATAGAATATCCATATGAGATCTCTATGCGGGTCATCCAATGCATCATTATAATAACGAGCATCCACACACCTATCCAAGTATCTTCATACTTCAGCTTGCGAGATCAGCTGCTCACCATAAGGGTAAAGATATGCAATGTATGTTAGTCTCAATGGCATTCGATAGTATCCAGTCCTGTCTATGCATCGACTAGAAAAATTTAAAGAATCGAATCATAATGTGCAATTTTGGATCTTACAATTTGTAATCTCTATTACAAATTTCATATGTACAGTTCACATTTTTTTGAGCGTTATCTCATAGGTAAAATATATCTAATATATATATGGATAGATAAAGAAACTAATAATATTTGATTTGTATTTATAATATAATGTGTACAAAATAACATTCTATCCAATTGGATCTAGGGCACACACTAGCAATCTTTCACTTGCACTAAAGCTAATCGCCCATGTATCTAATACCAAGTAACTCAGCATGACCATCATGCTTCTGCTGCGATAGGACTTTAGTGAACAGATTGATAATATTATCGTCCATGGGGACTCATTATATTTTTATATCATTTCATCTAATGATTTCTCTAATTACATGATATTTTTTGAGTACATGTTGGACCTCTGATGAGACCTTGGCTTGTAAAATAGCTCCATTGTTATCACAATACAAAAGTATTAGATTAACAATGCTTGAAACCACTCCAAGTTCAGTGATAAACTTTTTCATCAAAACCGCTTCTTTAGCTGCATCTGATGCTAGGATGTACTTAGCTTCAGTTATAGAGTCAGTAGTCGTCTCCTACTTGGAACTCTTTCATTTGAATGTACCATCATTGAGTATGAATATATAGACTAATTGTGATTTATAATCATCTCTATTAAACTAAAAACTAAATCAGTGTAACCCCGAATTATGAGGTAAGGCCCTTATAAATCAAGAACATATCTTTAGTCCTTCGCAAGTACTTCAGGATATTCTTGTCATCCAATGTTTCTTAGTAGGGTTTTCCTGATATCTACTCATGATACTCATGGCATAAGAAATATTAGGCCTCGTATATAAATCACATACATAATGGATTCGATCGCTGATGCGTATGGTATCTTATTCATGTGCTTTCTCTTCTCTTGGGTATTAGGACTCATGTTCTTGGAGAGATGTATTCCATGCGACATTGTCAGAAATCCTTTCTTGGATTCACTCATGCTAAACTGCTTTAGCATCTTATTTATGTACGTGGATTGGGTCAATCCAAACAACCTCCTAGATCTATCTCTATAAATCTTTATACCTAGTGTATAGGCTGCTTCTTCCAAATCCTTTATGAAGAATTTATCTGACAACAAATCCTTTACTTCTTTAAGCAAAGATATATTGTTTCCTATTAATAATATGTCATCCATATATAATATCAAGAAAATAATATCACTCTCACTAACCTTCTTGTACACATGGATCATCCATATTTTTGATGAAATCAAACTCTTTTATTGTCACATCAAATTGGATGTTCCAACTTCTAGAGGCTTGCTTAAGTCCATAAATAGACCTTTGTAGCTTGCACACTTTCTTAGAATCTATGGTTTCAAAACCCGCTGGTTGTGTCATATACACATCATCCTCTAAATTTTTATTTAAGAAGGCGGTCTTGACATCCATATGCTAGATCTCATAGTCAAATTATACTGCTATTGCAAGCAAAACCCTTATGGACTTATGCATAGCTACAGGTGAAAACGTTTCTTTAAAGTCAACACCTTATCTTTGCTTGTAACCTTTTATAATTAGCCTCGTCTTATAGGTAATCAATTATCCTCCATGTCGATTTTTTTCTTGAAGACCCATTTGCACCCAATGGGTTTTATCCCTTCAGGTGGATCAACCAAGGTCCATACCTGGTTGTCATACATGGAGTCCATTTTAGATTTCATGGCCTCAAGCCATCTCTTGGAGTTAATGTCAGACATTGCCTCCTTGTAGTTGGTAGGTTTATCATCCTCTATGAGAAATGCATATCTTTTAGGGATGTGAATTGTCCTGCTAGATCTATATAGCTTGTGTATACCTGGAGCTACTTGTTGCTTTACTTTTCCTAATAGAGACTTATGCAATGGCTGCCTGAATATGGGTTGAGTCTCCAGCTCAATTTTCACTGCATTCAGCATGTGCTCTGTTCCATCTAATCGGCCTGGCAGAGGCACTCAAGACGAAACTTGGCATCACGACAGCGGGACTACTCTCGCTTGAGCTACACCTCGCTGCTAGGGATGACTGGAATGATGGCGAACGGATGGGGATGACTGGAATGATGGCGAACGGATAAGAGATCCGCTCTTTCTTTCAATTTTATTTTTAGATTTGTGAAGCCATTAAAAAATATTATTTTTGGTTCTATGGCATTTTAAATATAATGCCTCTCATCCATGTGAAGCTATGACATCAAAGCATAATAAAATAGGTCCAATTATGTATAGATTCAATACATACTAAAACTAAGAAATAAAATTAAAAAAAATATAGCACTAAAAAATTAATAACTATTATTTTTTATCATGAACTCACTAAGCCATTCCAGCATCTCGTTCCTCTTTGCAGCTATGAAGAATAAGAAGAAGAAGAGACAACATTTTCAACAAAACAAAAAATGACAAACATTAAGAGTATGGGCTCAGTGAAAAAAAAAAGGCAAATTAACAAAAGGAATTGAAAACAATTCTAATTTCTGACCCTATGCTAAAACATGAAATTATAACACAATATCCAAAATTTGCAAAAAAATAAAACTGAGATGAAGTGTCAACTGCTTATAGAATTGAGCACTCTATGAATGCAAGCTTTCCAGGAAAAAATTACAATATGCTCAGAATAAACGAAGTGGATTAGAAGCACCCGAATACATGGAGAAAAGATATGGCAAGGTTTGCTACATTATACTCCAGAAAGAGATGATTAAAAAAAGGTGATAATTGAAATTCTTTTATCATTAAACAGATCATATATTTACAGGCCACTAAAGAGTCCAAATTATTTTTTATTCAATGCATTTTAAAGCTTCATGTCCTCCCACGATCATTATAACAGGCATGCAAGTAACCTTGTTGTAATCCCCGGAAGAAAAAAAAAGGGTGTTGTGGGGGGGGGGGGGGGGTGTTGGGAGGCTGATGCACAGCGTGGCACGATAGTGCCGTATGCACGGCATGGCACCCGTGCATGCACGTACAGGGCATAGGGGAGGGCCAAGCCCTCTCCTTCGCTGATATAAGGGGCCGGCACGGCCCCCTTTGCCCCCGTCGAAGCTCTCACCGTGCCACCAGTAAGTCCTCCCCCACCTTCACCGCCATCTAGAGAGAGAGAAAAAAAAAAAAAAAAAAAGGAGAAAAAGGAGAGAGAAGAGGGGCAGTGTTCAGCCACTCCTTTCATGACCATGCCGGGCGCCTTGACAGCGCTGGCCGTGGTAGCCCAGCCGCTCGAGGTGGCTGAGGAGTGGAGAAAGAGGGCCGTCGGGCGGCCCTCCTTCACAACGGGAGCCGAACTGTCTCTTGCCTTGGATCCGAACTGTCTCTTGCCTTGGATCTGGCTTGGCGGCATGCCTTCCGACTCGTGGTGGCCCCCATCGGTGCTGGGACAGCATCCGGTGGGGTTGGATTAGTCAGAGGAGGCCAGTCGTGCCCCCATCTAAGGGGAGACAATGACGAGCAAGGAGAAGAAACATAGAAAGAAAAGAAGAAGAAGAAAAAGGAAAAGAAAGGAAGGAGAGGAAGGTGGCCACCATCGATGGCTTAGTACATCGCCAGCGGCCAGGCGAGCCCTTGAAGGGGCTGATGGTGGCCCTAGGTCATCGGCCATTTCCCCTGGTTCGGGTGAACCAAGGGAGAGAGAGGGAAAAGGAGGGGTTGAGCCCAGGTTCAGCCCAGCCCAGTGAACCCCTTTTTGGGCTGATTTTTGGACCGCAAATTGGGTCAGGCCAGAAAAAGGAAGGTGGTCTTTGGATCAACTTTGATCCTAGTTGCTTGAAAAGTTTTTATTTACTCATTTGGATTGATGTATTTGAAGATATTAAAGCCCAAATTTGGGTTTAGAATTAGACTGGGTAGAGTTTAGGAGTGATTTTTGTATCTTAATTTTTGGAGATTAAAATGTTGAAAAATTATGTTGTAGGTACCTAGGAGCCTAACTAGCTTATTTGTATTCTTGGACTACGAGATAAGTAAGTCATTTATCATGATTTCTATGAATTATTAATGTATATAAATTATGGATTTAAATATTATTGTTATAATATTGTCAATAAAATAGATGTCCTTTCGTATTATAAGAGGAGGTTATGTTAAGTTATTTCTACCAATAAAGATGATATCCATTGGTATTCTAAGGAAATGTTATATCTATTGGTATTAAATTCTTATGAATGTAACATTTTTTTCATTTGCCTATAAATAGATGGCATGAAGTTGTATTTAAGATATTGATAAAATAAGAGAAAATATATTTACTTTCTTTTCCTAATCTCTTTGTTCTATTGTTACTCTTTAATTATATAACACGAGTTTCTACCTCGATCATTATTCTACATTTGTTGAAGAAACTTTATTTAATTATATAATACGAGTTTCTACCTCGATCATTATTCTACATTTGTTGAAGAAACTTTTATTGAGATAAATATTATTTACATTTATGCAAGTTATTTGCATATCTAATTAATTATTTTCTTTTAATATTTTCCTTGTGACTCTTAGTTTTATCTTATCACTTGGTCATTTATATATACGATTATCTCTAGTCCTTGATAAATTTGACATAATTTTTATTTTAATAAAAGGTTGTGTACTAATTTACTTTGTGTACTTTGATAGTATTGTTATGGCAAATTTGGCAAAACTTGATTTTATGGCACTAGATATCACGGATAAAAATTATCTATCATGGATACTTGATGCTGAAATTCATTTGAAGGCTAATGCCTTTGGTGATACAATTAAAGATGGTAATGAGGCATCCAACCAAGACAAAACAAAAGCAATGATCTTGGATTAAAAGTTGAATACCCTTTGTCCTTTGGAATAACCTAAAAGAGCGTTATGACCATAAAAAAATAGTCATTCTCCCCAAGGTTCGTTATGATTGGATGCACTTATGTCTACAAGATTATAAGACAGTAAATAAATACAATTCAGCTATGTTCAGAATTACTTTCCAGTTGAAATTATGTGGAGAAAAAGTTATTGCTAAAAAAATCCTTTTCCACTTTTCATGCTTTCAATTTACTCTTGCATTAGCAATATCTTGAAAAGGGTTTTAGAAAATATTCTGAACTAATTTTTGGTCTTCTTATGGAAAAATATTCTGAACTAATTTTCTGTCTTCTTATGGCTGAACAAAATAATGAACTATTGATGAAAAACTATGAAGCCCATCTAATTGGCTCTATACCATTCCCTAAAGTGAATGTGACTACATATCAATTTTATAAACAAAGGTATAGTTGTGAACGTGGCTGTGGACATGGATGTGGTCGAGGACATTTTGGTTATCATGGTGATTATGTTAAAACTCCTTCTCACCACCTGAAGTAAAAAAAATGAGAAGAAAATTGAGAAAGACAAAGGGGACTTAAGTAAAAATTTGGTGGAAAGCTCATGCTATCATTGTGGAATGAAGGGTCATTGATCGCGTACCTATCGTACGCCAAAACACCTCGTTGAACTTTATCAGGAGTCATTGAAAAAGAATAAAAAAAGATAAAATCAAATTTATTTCTGAAAGTGGCCCTTCTGATACTAGATTTGGTGATCTGAATGTTACTGACTTCTTTATCTATCTAGAAGAAAATAATGCTTGTCTAATTGATACATGAATGTATAAGGATAATTTTAAGAATGCCTATGTCATCAAATAATAACATGCAATAAAATAATATCTTATTATACATATGTTTGTTTTAAGAAAACTGATGCAATGATGAATTATGACTTTTAATTTTTATGCCTTTATATACCTTGTATTCTAATTTATATTTCACTACATGTCATTCTTTTCATGAAGAAAATGGAATTATCTTGAGTAAGATCTTGTATCGATAACAATAATTTATACCTCATAAACAGTGCTACAACACACACTATACTTAAAGATATGAAATACTTCTCTTACTTAAGAATGCAGGCAACAAATATCAATATAATTTATGGTAGTGTAAAATTGATTGAAGGCTCTGGAAGATCCCATATCATTTTGCCTGGAGGAATAAAATTCATAATTGATGATGCCTTATATTCTTAAAGGTCTCAAAGAAATTTATTGAGTTTTAAAGATATTCGCAGAAATGAATATCACATTGAGATAATTAATGAACTCAATATTAAGTATTTATACATTACAAGTACGATCTCAGGCAAGAAATGTGTATTAGAAAAATTGCCTGCATTTTTCTCTTGTTTGTACTACACAAATGTAAGCATAGTTGAAGCATATGCTATAGTAAACCAAAGGTTTACTAATCAAAATAATTTTATAATTTGGCATAATTGGTTGGGTCATCTTGATTCAATTATGATGCAAAAAATTATAGAGAATTCATATGGACATTCAATGAAGAATCAAAAAATATTATGACCAAATGAAATCTATTGACCCACTTATTGATTTTGATGATTAACAAAAGCTATGAGTATATTTCTTATGTTACTAATGTAATTGACATATGTTTTAGAAATTTAGAAAGGTAAATTATTCAAATATTAAACAGAAAATCAGTTTGAATAAATGTTTAAAGGTATTTGTCAAAGTTCAGAAGTTGGAGCCGACACCCACAGTCATTAGAGCTAACTCCAGAGCGTATCAGAACAGTTTAAAACTTTCGGCACGGTTTAGAGTCGACACTTGAAAAGTTAGAGCCTACTCTAACCTGAGATATAGAGAACTGTTTTCTTCTTTAGATTTTAGAGCCGACACCTGGATATTTAGAGCCAACCCTAACCTGAGAAATAGAGACTATATTTTTAGGACATTATTAGAGCCGACACCCCAGGAGATTAGAGCCGACTCCAGATCGCGATGTGTCGACACCATAGAATCTTGGAGCCGACTCCACGATGGACTTTTTGTTACTATTTTTGGAAACCCGACTTAGAGCCGATACCTGAAAAGTTGGAGCTGACTCCAACATGTCAAAATCATTTTTTCAAATCTATCAGAGTCAATTCCAATGGTAATATTTTTTCACCTACCCTCCAACAGATCTATTTCTTTGTGTGAGGAAGTAATCCAAGTACATTTCAATGGCTATTTTTTACCTAATCATGGATTAAGAAGGATTATAAAAAGGGGCTTCGTCTGTTCAAAAATAGAAAACGAGAAAAAAGAAATAAAACGAAAAGAAAAAGAGAGAAATCAAGAAGTTTTAAAAGAGGAAATTCTCTGAGTCAAAGCCTAATTGTTATTGAGAGATAGAAGAGAAATCTAAAAGACTTTCAAGATCAAATTCAAAGGATTTCAACGTTTTGAAGAAGAAGAGCAAGAGCCCTAATTTTAAACCTTCTCTTCACCGAGCCTTGTTCAAGAATCGGAGTTCAAATTTGATAGCCCATTCAGAAGAGAAGAGGAAAAGAAGAAAAGCTCAACTTCACATTGCTTCAAAATAAGCTTTTCTATTCTCATTTATCCATATTGTTTATTTGCTCATTTGGGGAGCTTTTAATTTGCTATACACGTATATTTGAATTATTTGTTTTCTAATTCAATCAGGAGGATTGAATTAGTTGAGGTAGTTGACATCGGGGTAAGCTAAGAGTAGCTTATGTTAGGTTTTGTGCTGGTGAACCTATGAAAACCAGTGGGTTTGTTGTGACTCCGGTGTAAAATAACAAGTTCGAGTTGTGATCTTGCAAAACAACTCAGCTGTAATCTGGGTGATTATAGTGTGGACCCAAGAGTTGCTTGGGAGTGGATGTAGGTGTGGCTAACATCGAACCACTATAAACCTTGTGTGTTTGTCATATTTATCTTTCTCTCTCTCTTCTTCTATATTATGCTTAGCATTATTGCATCACTTCACTTGTGCACATTAATCTTGTGTAATTGGTTTTAAGTATAAAATTTTAAAAGAAACCAATTCACCCCCCTTGGGTTGCCATATGGGCCAACAATTGGCATCAGAGCTTGTGCTCATTTTGGCTTGATCTAGCAATCAAGAGCTAAAGATCCAAATGGCAGCTCAAGCTGGATCATCTTTTTCTAAAGGTCAATCCATAAACCGACCTCCTTTGTTTAGTGGCACAAATTATTCATATTGGAAAGCTAGAATGAGAATTTTTATTCAAGCTTTAAACTATGAATTATGGAGTGTCATTATCTATGGTCCTAGCACTCTCACACACATAGTAGATGGATCTATTGTTCCTAAGCCCGAAAGGGATTGGAATGAAAATGATAGAAAATGGCGCAGCTCAATGCCAAAGCCATGAATGTATTATACTGATCTTTGGATGTAAATGAATTCAATAGAATATCCACTTGCATCTCAGCTAAAGAAATATGGGATAGGTTGAAAGTTACTCATGAGGGTACCAACCAAGTTAAAGAATCTAAAATTAACATTTTGGTACATAAATATGAACTTTTCAGCATGAACAAAATGAATCAATTACATGCATGTACACTAGATTTACTGATATAGTAAATGGATTAAAGAGTCTTGGTAAGACTTATACTAACTTTGAATTAGTGCGAAAAATTCTTAGATCTCTTCCAAGATCATGGGAAGCCAAAGTGACAGCAATCCAAGAAGCCAAAGATTTGAATGTTCTATCTTTGGAGGAGCTATTTGGATCCCTTATGACTCATGAGCTTACAATAAAGCAACATCAAGAGGAAGATATGAAAAAGAAAAGAACTATAGCACTCAAAGCTGTAGAAAATGAAAAGAGTATCAGCGAAGAAGATGAAGAAGATGATGGGAAAGCTCTCCTTGCAAAGAAATTCAGAAAATTCATGCAAAGAAGGAGACCCTTCCATAAGAGAAAACCTGGAATTAAAATGGAAGGAGAAAGAGAAAAAGAAAAGGATAAGGGCAAAGAAAAGGATCCCTTGATATGTTATGAATGCAAGAAACCGGGACATTTTAGATCAGAATGTCCTAAATTAAAGAAGGGATATAAAAAGAAGAAGAAAGCTTATGTTGCAACTTGGAGCGACAGCGAGGAGTCTTCATCTGAAGATGATCAAAAAGAGGTTGCCAACATATGCTTTATGGTAAATGATGAAAATGAGGTAAATTCTGAAACCCCAATGATGATTTTACTTTTGATGAATTATATGATGCTTTTAATGAATTAGTTAGTGATTTCAAAATTTTGAGAACTAAAAACAAAACTTTGAAAACTGAAAACTTAGATCTTCTCAAAAAGGAGAATGAACTAGTTCTGAGATCAAAAATTTGAAATCTGAAAAAGAAGATATGTTAAAAGAAAAGGAATCAATTTCTACTAAAAATCTTAATTTGAAGAAAAAAATTAAAAAATATAAGAACATTGTTGATAAATTTACAAATAGCTCAAAAAAACTTAATCTACTTTTGAACAATCAAAGAGCTATTTTTGATAAAACTGGTTTAGGATATAGACCACACATGAAACAAAAATGTGTCAACAATTTCTTCATAAAGAAACCAATCAAAAATGATATTTCATGTTATCATTGTAACAAAAAGGAACATAAATCTTATGAATGTAATTACAAAATGTTTCATAAGAATTTAATGCTTGAAGGTAAAAAGATATGGGTTCCAAAAGGAACGGTGTTTATTGCTACTAACCATGAAGGACCCAAGAAGGCTTGGGTACCTAAACAAAAGATTTGATTGCCTTGCAGGAGTGTCTTGCGGCCAAAGGATCAAAAAGAAAATGGTAGTGGCTGCTCAAGACACATGACGGATGACAAGAAGCAATTCATCACCCTGGAAGCAAAAAGAGGAGTTGTAACTTTTGAGATAATGGCAAAGGCCAAATCATGAGCTTTTGGTAAAATTTAAATCACTCCATCCACTTTTATTGAAAATGTTTTATATGTAGATGGATTAAAGCATAATTTAATTAGTATTAGCCAACTGTATGATAAAGGTTTTAAAGTTTCCTTTGAAGCTTCTATTTGTACTGTATCAAATCCCATTGACAATAGCATTATATTTATTAAAAATAGAAATGGCAATGTATACTTAATTGATTTAGACAATTTGTCTACTAGTAACCATTGCCTAATTGCTGATAATGCTAAGGTAAATGAGATTGGATGGCTATGGCATCGTAGATTAGGTCATACAAGCACACACTTAATTTCAAAATTGATTAGAATGGATTTAGTTAAAGGACTTCCAAAACTAGATTTTGAAAATAATAGAATTTGTGATGCATGTCAATTTAGAAAGCAAACTAGGAATTCTTTCAAATCTAAAAATATTGTTTCTACTACTAGGCCACTCGAGCTACTTCATATGGACCTTTTTGGACCTACTAGAACCACTAGTTTAGAAGGAAAGAAATATGGTCTTGTGATAGTAGATGATTATTCTAGATTCACTTGGGTATTGTTTTTAGCTCACAAAGATGAGACTTTCCCTATATTTCTAAAATTCTTCAAGAAAGTCACAAATGAGAAAAATAACACCATAGTGTCTCTTAGAAGTGATCATGGAACTGAATTTGAAACTCATTTATTTGAAAATTTCTACATCAAAAATGACATTCATCATAACTTCTCAGCACCTAGAACAACTCAACAAAATGGAGTTGTAGAAAAAAAATAGAACTTTAGAAGACATGGCCCGTACCATACTATGTGAAGGCCAACTCCCAAAGTATTTCTAGACGAAAGCTATAAACATGGCATGTTACATCCTAAATAGAGGCTTAATTAGACCAATTCTTAAGAAAACTCTATGAATTATGGTATAATAGGAAATCCAACATTATTTATTTTCATGCATTTGGTTGTCGATGTTTCATTCATAATAATGGTAAAGACAATCTTAGAAAGTTTGACGCAAAATCTGATGAAGGTATATTCTTAGGTTATTCCACTTCTAGTAAAGCTTATAGGGTATTTAATAAGAAGTATTTAATTATAGAAGAGTCAATTCATGTAGTTTTTGATGAATCTTTAGCATCAAGTTTTGAAAAGATAGATGATGAAGAAGATATAAATTTGCTTGAAAGAGATATTAAAAAATTGAATGTAGATGTATCTTCAGATCATGAACCAGAGGCTAAGGATGATGATTCACCTAAGGATGATGGTATTGATACTACTCGTAATGATATAGATCTACCTAGAGATTGGAGATATGCTTATGGTCATCCAAAGGACTTGATTATAGGTGATCCATCTCAAGGTGTAAGAACTAGATCATCAATGAGAAATATCAATAATCATCTTGCATTTGTGTCTCATATAGAACCTAAAACTATCGAGGAAGCCAAAAAAGATAGTAATTGGATGTTAGCTATGCAAGAAGAATTAAATCAATTTACTAGGAATAAAGTATGGACCCTAGTTGATAGACCTAAAGGTCATCCTGTTATAGGATCTAAATGGATATTTAGAAATAAATTAGATAAAAATAAAATTATAATTAGAAATAAAGCTAGATTAATTAAGAAGAAGGAATTGATTTTGATGAAACTTTTGCATCTGTTGCTAGATTAGAAGCAATTAGATTGTTACTTGCATTTGCATGTCATATGAACATTAATTTATTTCAAATAGATGTAAAAGTGCATTTTTAAATTGTTTTATAAATGAGAAAGTTTTTGCTGAACAACCATCTGGTTTTGAAGATCATGAATTTTCAAATCATGTTTTTAAACTCACAAAGCACTTTATGGTTTAAAACAAGCACCTAGAGCTTGGTATGATAGGCTAAGTAAATTTTTAATTGAAAATGATTTTTCTAGAGGAAATGTTGATAAAACTTTGTTTTTGAAAAGAAAAGATAAAGATTTATTAGTAGTACAAATCTATGTAGATGATATAGTATTCGGTGCTACTAATGATCTTCTTGTCAAGAATTTGCAAAGTTGATGCAGGAAGAATTTGAGATGAGCATGATGGGAGAACTTAACTTCTTCCTTGGACTACAAATCAAACAAGAAAAGAGGGAATTTTCATCAACCAAACAAAGTACACTAAAGAAATCCTCAAGAAGTTTGGTATGGAATCAGTTAAACCTCTTGGAACACCTATGAGTCTTCATGCAAACTGGATAAAGATGAAGATGGTAAGCAAATTGATCAAAAATATTACAGAGGTATGATCGGTTCGCTACTTTATTTAATAGTGAATAGACCTGATATTATGTTTGTTGTATGCTTATGTGCTAGATATTAGTCTGAACCTAAAGAATCTCACTTAATTGCTGTAAAAGAATTCTAAGATATTTAAATGGAACTAAAAATGTAGGATTATGGTACTCTAGAGACTCAACATTAAATTTGATTGCATATTCTGATTTTGCTGGTTGTAAATTAGATAGAAAAAGTATAAGTGGTGCATGCTAATTTTTAGGTAGTAACTTAATCTTTTGGTTTAGCAAAAAGCAAAATTTGGTTGCATTATCAACTGCTGAAGCTGAATATGTTGCAGCTGGAAGTTGTTGTGCTCAAATCCTTTGGATTAAGTGACAACTTGAAGATTATGGTATAACACTTGATAAAACTCCAATTAGATGTGATAATACTAGTGCAATAAATCTAACTAAAAATCCTATTCAACACTCAAGAACAAAGCACATTGAAATAAGACATCATTTCATTCGAGAACATGTAGCTAATAATGATGTTTATCTTGATTATGTATGTACTGATGAACAATTAGCTAATATATTTACAAAACCTTTAAGTGAAGAGAGATTTTGTTATCTTAGAGGAGAATTAGGAGTCTGTGATCCTATTGGAATGATTTTAAATCTCCTAGGAATGACTATCTAGAATTCAATCAATTTCTTAAAAATTCTCTTTTGTGATTCTAAGAAAAACTTATCTAGATAATTGAACCTTTCGATTCACCACATTCTAAGGAAGATTTATCCAAAATTTATTGATTATTTTGACAAGTTTCAGATCCTTTGAAACTCTCATTTTTCACTGAAATTGTCTTGGAGCCGACACCACTATTGTGGAGTCGACACCTGTCTGTGTTGCTCTCTGTCTATGACTTTGGAGCCGACACCCGCCTTTGCAGAGCGACTCTATTTCGGACGCTGACTGTGTTAGCGACTTGGAGTCGACACCTCGCTTTACGGGAGCCGACACCTTGTGGTCCCAGTTTGACTTTATTAGGGCAGAGTCGACACCTCTTCATCCCCAATCGACTCCAAACTCTTCCAAAACCTTCTCCACTTCTTCCAAATCCTAGAATCCCTCTAATTCATCTCTTCCTAGTGCTTAATGGCACCCAAGCACCGCGGATCAGTCTTTGGAGAAACTGTGATGACGGGAAAAAGAACGGCGAGGCGTCCTGCGAGACAATCGTTGCCTAGCTCAACTTCTGCCTCATCATCCTCTACTCCGAGCGCTATTCCTGGTCCATCCTCTCCACAAATAGATCTTCTAGCCAGGAAAGTTATTACAATGGGAAGAAAAGTCTTTTGGTTTCTTTGAAGCGGAAGGTTTCACTCTAGGAAGACAAATCAAAGAGATGGGTTGGGAAAAGGTATGTTCCTTAGATGTTCCCACCTTCCCAGCTTTAGTAAAGGATTTTTATCACAATTTGACTAGAGGTGATGGTGGTATTGTTAGTCATGTTAGAGGAACGAGAATTCATTTGACTTCAGAGATTTTAGAAAATTTGTTGGAGATACCAGTTATAGGTTTGATTGCTAACTCTTACAGTGAGAGGGGTGAAGCCTTATCAAGAATCCTTGGTAGAGATGTGGAAGAATTTGAGGAAATTAGGGCAAATCAGTTACCCCTAGAATTGAGGCTTTTGCACAACATTTGTAGTAGAATTTTATTCCCTAAGACTGGAAGGTTTGAGTATGTGTCTGAGAGGGACATAGTTGTAATGGACTGTGTTATTATCGGTCAGCCTATAAACCTACCAAGCATGATGATTGGATACATGGCAGAGGCATGTTGTAAGAAAAGATCTACATTACCTTATGGAATGATTTTGACAATGACATTTCAGAGTCAAGGAGTGAATATCTTAGACAATGAGCCTATGAAGAGTCTTAGACATACGAATTGTTATAATAGTGCAACTTTACACCGTATGGGATTTGTGAAGGTTAATGCCATTGGAAAAGGAAAGGGCATATGGATGATAGAGCAGCTGAGGTTGAGACTGCGGCCCCTGGTCCATCAGTGACAGAACCATCATGAGACACTCTTTGCCAGGTCCCAGTAGTTCTGCACCCCCAGCACCAGCACCAGCTCCAGCCCCTACATCCTTTACTCATGTACCTTCTGGATTTTCTGAGAGACAATTGGAGCAGCTTAAAGAATTATTTGTGAATCATGAAATCAAGATGAAGAATGAGATTGAAAATCAAATTATGGGAGTAAGGCAATTGTGCTACTCTTTGGAAGATAAAGTCAGTAAGATTGAGTTATCACTAAGCTCATCTTCAGTCACCTTGAAATCTGATTTAAAGTTGATATTTAATAAAATCAAGGATATAGAAGGTGACTCTGACACTTATTCCAAATGCAACGCTGAACTTCAGGAGAAAGTTACAGTTGCAGCTGCTTTGGTTGAGAAAATGTTAAATAATTTCATGAAGATTCAAGAGAAAGGGATGGGACAGATATTAGAAGAACTCAAAAGGATTTTGAGATGATGCAAGCCTTGCCAATTCAATCTTGTCAATTTCAAGTTCTCTTTAGTTTTTAACTAGGATTAATGATGTATTTTGATATTTTGATGTAATGTGAATGATGTAGTTTGTAATGACTTAATGAATATTTTGATGTAATGACTTTGTACTTAATGAATGCAATATGAAGTTAATATTGTTACTTAAATTTTTGAACCTTGAGTTACTCAATTCTTGTGTTTGTATGTTGATTTTAGCTAGATGCACCCTCTTCTTAACTTTTTGTTGATAACAAAAAAGGGGGAGAAAGAGTGTTTATGTATATGCATAGGGCAATTAAAGAGTATATGTACTTATATGCATGGAGCTATGTTAAATGAAAGCAAAGTTACATGGAATCAAAATATGCATAAGGAAAAAGAATGAATGAAATTTAAATGAAAGTAAATTATTATATGCATATCCATAGGGGGAGCTACCTCATTTAGGGGAGCTTAACTATGAGAACTTATTCATTTCAATAATTTTATTAATTGATTATGCATATACTCAATGTTTTTATCATCATCAAAAAGGGGGAGATTGTTGACCCACTTATTGATTTTGATGATTAATAAAAGCCATGAGTATATTCCTTGTGTTACTAATGTAATTGACATATTTTAGGAATTTCGAAAGGTAAATTATTCAAATGTTAAATAGAAAATTAGTTTGAATCAGTGTTTAAAGGTATTTGTCAAAGTTCAGAAGTTGGAGCCGAGACCCACAGTCATTAGAGCTGACTCCAGAGCGTATCAGAACAGTTTAAAACTTTCGGCATGGTTTAGAGTCGACACCTGAAAAGTTAGAGCCGACTCTAACCTGAGGTACAGAGAACTATTTTCTGCTTCAGATTTTAGAGCCGATACCTAGATATTTAGAGCCAACTCTAACCTGAGAAACAGAGACTACATTTTCGGGACATTGTTAGAGCTGACACCCCAGGAGATTAGAGCCGACTCCAGATCGCGATGTATCGACACCACAGAATCTCGGAGCCGACTCCATGACGGACTTTTTGTTACTATTTTTGGAAACCCAACTTAGAGCCGACACCTGAAAAGTTGGAGCTGACTCCAACATGTCAGAATCATTTTTTCAAATCTGTTAGAGTCGATTCCAATGGTAATATTTTTTCACCTACCCTCCAACGGATCTATTTCTTTGCGTAAGGAAGTAATCCAAGTACATTTCAATGGCTATTTTTTACCTAATCTTGTATTAAGAAGGATTATAAAAAGGGGCTTCATCCGTTCAAAAACAGAGAACGAGAGAAAAGAAAGAAAATGAAAGAAAAAGAGAAAAATCAAGAATTTTCAAAGAGAAAATTCTCTGAGTCAAAGCCTAATTGTTATTGAGAGATAGAAGAGAAATCTAAAAGACTTTTAAGATAAAATTCAAAGGATTTCCAACGTTTTGAAGAAGAAGAGCAAGAGCCCTAATTTTCAACCTTCTCTTCATTGAGCCTTGTTCAAGAATCGGAGTTCAAATCTTGATAGCCCATTCAGAAGAGAAAAGGAAAAGAAGAAAAGCTCAACTTCACCTTCCTTTAAAACAGGCTTTTCTTATTTATTCATATTGTTTATTTGCTCATTTGAGGAGCTTTTAATTTGCTGTATACGTATATTTGAATTGTTTGTTTTCTAATTCAATCAAGGGGATTGAATTAGTTAAGGTAGTTGACCTCGGGGTAAGCTAAGAGTAGCTTACATTAGGTTTTATGCTGGTGAACCTATGGAAACCAGCTGGGTTCGTTGTGACCCTAGTGTAAAACAACAAGTTTGAGTTGTGATCTTGCAAAACAACTCAACTGTAACCTGGGTGATTATAGTGTGGACCCAAGAGTTGCTTTGGAGTGGACGTAGATGTGGCTAACACCGAACCACTATAAACCTTGTGTGTTTGTGTATCTTTCTCTCTCTCTCTTCTTCTATATTGTGCTTAGCATTATTGCATCACTTCACTTGTGCATATTAATCTTGTGTAATTGGTTTTAAGTATAAAATTTTAAAAGAACCCAATTTACCCCTCCTCTTGGGTTGCCATCTGAGCCAACAAAATCTCATGTGCTGCTTGCTCTCAAGGCAAATTAATTATTAGGCCATCACCGGCTAAAATTAAGATTGAATCTTTTGGATTTCTGAAATGCATGCATGATGATATTTGTGGGCCTATTCACCCACCAAGTGGATTATTTAGATATTTTATGATTTTAATTGATGCTTCAACTAGATGGTCATATGTATGCTTATTATCGACTCGTAACCTGGTGTTGCGAGACTACTAGCTCAATTAATTCGACTATGCACTCATTTTCTAGTTAACTTTATTAAGACAATACACCTTGATAATACTGATGAATTTACTTTTCAAGCATTCAATGATTATTGTACTGCTATTGGAATTACCGTTGAATATCCTGTAATATATGTTCATACTCAAAATGGTCTTGCAGAATCGCTTATCAAACAGATCCAATTGATTGAAAGACCATTACTTATGAGAGCAAAACTTCCTTTGTCTATATGGGGACATGCTATTTTATATGCAGTAGCACTTATTCACATCAGGCCAACAAATTATCATGAATTCTCTTCATTACAATTGGTTTACGGTCAAGAACCAAATATTTCTTATCTAAGAATTTTTGGATGTGCGATTTATTTTCCAATTGCTCCACCACAATACAATAAGATGGAACCTCAAAGGAGGTTAGTGATATATGTTGAGTATGATTCTTCATCTATAATTAAATATCTTGAACCATCTATAGAAGATTTATTTACGGTAATTTTTGTTAATTATCATTTTGATGAGTCTATTTTTTCAATATTAGAGGGAGAAAATAAGCAGTTGATAAAAGAAATTAGTTGGAATGAATTATCATTATCCCATCTTGATCCTCGTACAAAACAACATGAACATGAAGTTTAAAAGATAATTCATATGCAAAAATTAACAAATCAACTGCCAGACGCATTTACTGACCTCAAAAGTAATAAAGTCATATATACTAGCTGCAAATGCTCCAATCAAAATTATTGTCTCTAAAGGATAACCTACCACTACTAATAAGATAAAGGGACAAGTAAAGCTTGGTAGACCAGTTAGTTCCAAAGATAAAAACCCTCGAAAAAAAAAGAGCAAAGCATTTAGATAACCAGATTGAAGATACTGTGACTCGAGAAAAGATTCTCAATATAATAACAAAAGTAATTGAAACTCTAAAAGAGTCTATTCTAAAAGATAATAAGGTACCTAAAATCAAAGAAAATGAAGAGATCTCTATCAATTATGTTATGACTGAAAAAAGATAGAACCGATATAAGATGATCGTCGATGATAAGTTTACATATTATGTTGCATAAAATATTAAAAAAAATAAGAATCATGAACCAATGTTTATAGAAGAATGTAAACATCGACAAGATTGGCCAAAAATGGAAGGATGCAATCAATTCTGAATTAAAATCGCTAACGAAACATAAAGTTTTTGGATTGATTGTCCAAACACCTGCTGGTGTAAAATCTGTAGGATATAAATGGGTATTCATGCAAAAGAGAAATAAGGATAATGAAATTATAAGGTATAAAGCAAGACTAGTTGCCCAAGGGTTCTTACAAAGATCTGGTATTGATTATAAAGAGACGTATTCTTCTGTGGTGGATGCAATAATTTTTTAATATTTGATTAGTCTGGCAATGCATGAAAAACTTGAATTGCATCTTATGGATGTAGTGACGGCCTATATATATGGCTCACTTGACAATGATATCTATATGAAAATCCCAGAATGATTAAAATTGCCTGAAAAGTCTAACTCTAATTTGAGAGAACTTTATTCGATAAAATTGCAGAAATCTCCCTATGGGTTAAAACAAGTAGAGTATATATGGTACAATCATTTGACTGAATACCTATTGAAACAAGGCTATAACAATGATTTCATATGTCCTTGTGTCTTTATAAAGAGATCTGGATCATAATTTGCAATCGTGCAGTATATGTTGATGATTTGAACATAATTGAAACTTCTCAAGAGCTTCAAAGGACAGCAAATTGCTTAAAACAGGAAGTTAAAATGAAAGATCTTGAAAGAATAAAATTTTGCTTTGGCCTGCAGCTCGAACATCTTAAGAATGAGATTTTTGTGCACCAATCTGCTATACAGCAAAGATACTTAAAATATTTTATATGGATAAAGCACACCCATTGAGTACTCCAATGATCGTAAGGTCACTTGAAATCGATAAAGATCCTTTCCGACCTAAGAAAGATGACGAAGAACTACTTAATCATGAAGTACCATATCTTAGTGCAATAGGTACATTAATGTATCTTGTGACTCACACTCGATCTGATATATCTTTTCAAGTAAACTTGTTAGAAAGATATAGTTCTTCGCCTACAATAAGGCATTGGAAAGGTGTTAAGCACATATTCCGATACCTTATAGGTACAATGGATATGGGTTTGTATTATTCAAATTTATTCAAATCCGAGTTAATAGGTTTTGCAGATGCAGAATATTTGTTTGATCCTTATAATGGTCGATCACAAACGGATTATGTTTTTTTACATACGATGGCACTGCTATTTCATTGCATTCTACAAAGCAAACAATTATGGCTACATCATCTAACCATGCCAAAATTTTGATAATTTATGAAGCAAGCCAAGAATGTGTATGGCTTAGATCGATATCCAACACATTCAGAAAATATATGGATTATCTCTTAAAAAAAGGTATCAACTATTTTGTATGAGGATAATTTAGCCTGCATAGCTCAACTGAAAGGAGGGTATATCAAAGTGATAGAACAAACATATATCCCCAAAGTTCTTTTTTACTCATAACCTTCAGAAGAGTTGTGCTATTAGTGTTCAATAAGTTCGATCTAACAATAATCTTGCTGATTATTTATGAAAGCACTATCTACAAAGAGATTTGAAGAGTTAGTCCAAAAAATTAGACTAAGATGACTCAAGGATCTCGAATGATAATTTTAAGGTAGTATATTAAAAATATAGTCAAAAGGGGGAGCAAAATATTGTACTCTTTTTTTCTTAGCTATAGTTTTGTTCCATTAGATTTTCTTGGTAAGGTTTTTAATGAGGCCGTATCCCCTCTCAATAAAAGACATGAATGATGTACTCTTCCCTTAACTAAGAATTTTTCATGGTCAAATAAGTAGATATCCAAGGGAGAATGTTATAATATTATCAATAAAATGGATGTCCATTGGTCTTCTAAGAGGAGGTTATGTCAAGTTATGTCTACCAATAAAGATGGTGTCCATTGGTATTTCAAGGGAAGGTTATATCTATTGGTATTACCGATGTAAATTCTTATGAATGTAACATCTTTTTTTATTTTCTTATAAATAGATGGCATGGAGTTGTATTTGAGATATCGAGACGGAAAAAAGAAAATATATTCCAATACTTTTTTTCCTAGTCTCTTTGTTCTATCATTACTCTTTAATTATATAACTCTTTAATTATATAACAGTTGTATGGTTTTACATAATGCATTATTTGTTAAATGGAAAAATGTGGATTTGATACACCATATATGCAAATGTCTAGGTTTACATGATTACTTGAAGTTGCTAAATTTGGTGTATAATATAAAAAGTGAGAAAATAGATTTGGTATTATTTACCTGCAAATGACTATTTTACATGGTTATTTGAAAGTGCTAATTTTTGTATAAATTATTTGGTATCCTTACATGCAAATAATTATTTGACATGGTGTTTGAAATTGCTAAAAGTTTTATAAAAGGATACAATATTTTGATATATTCAAATCACTGTATATATAAAAGTATGTTGTTATACTTTGGGCATGCTATTTTGCAAATATGACATAAAAATGATGTTTTACGAATATGCTAATATGTCCTACCGTGGTCCACTATACTGACATGATTTGTTACATGACTCCGAAACCCATCCTCCACAAGAAGAATATATGAAGGACACATAATAATGGGATGTGCTGTGACAAGATACAACATGATATGCTACATAACTTTGGTACATCAAAACCAATCTCCATAGGGTATATGTGGAGAACACACACTCCTAGGGTGTGCTGTGATAGGATATTACATGTAATATGATGCTGGTTCCAAGACCTTGCTTTGATATGCTATATAACTTTGGTACATCAAAACCAATCTCCATAGGGGTATATGTGGAGAACACACACTCCTAGGGTGTGCTGTGATAGGATATTATATGTAATATGATGCTGGTTCCAAGACCTTGCTTCTAGAGGATGTTTATGGAGGTTACACCTTTAGGATATTATGTTTACGTGGACATAGTGTCTGATCGAGGGACATTGATATAAAATAAATTTTACATGGTGATTATAGTAGTACGGTGGTTTTAATCTAAAATTGTATATTCTTGAAATGCTACATAACATTTGCTTCTAAAATTATTTTGAGTATATAGCATGCATGTTTTGATAATATGATAAAATATATCTAAAATTGAAAGCTTTAAATATGCAAATTTGATTTGCTAAAATTTTGAAATGAATATATTATATTATAGTAGGCTTACTTACTGAGTATAAACTCATTAAAATCTCATAATATTTTTCAGAGCCACAAAATCAAAAAAGGTATATGAGGTAGTTGGAGCTTCTATTATTGTAATCCCATTGATCTATATATTTAGCATATAGCCATGGCATTGATTTTAAATGATAAGTAGTTATTATCCCTTCTTATCTTATTTATATATTATGGATGCCTTGTATGATAGGCATGTGGTGGGTTGTCATCCTGTGCCATCACCATTGAGTCTGAGGTTGACACTTGTTAAGCTTTTAAGACCATCTTTGAGCAGTATAGAATGCAGTTCTCTGATCTCTTTTTGTTGACAAGATTCTCGGTGGGTCTTCCATTAAAGTTTGTTGCTGCCGCTATGCTCCTCCCTAGAGGCTTGTGAACTTGTTGTAATCAGAATCACTATCAAACGAGCAAATTACAGGAGCACAAATACTTCAAGCTTCTAATTTTCTTAGGACATCTCTATGAAAAAACGTGTTCTTTTCCAAACACACTTCAGGAATTTCTTCATAACTTGCAAAGCAACAAATGACTTTTCACGTTCAATAATGTTAGTGAACAGTATTGTAAAACTCTTAGGAACTAAATCTATGCATACATAGAGATATGCTATATAGATCAAATATATTAAATGTCAAGATCAAAAAATTACCTTTAGCCATTGAACTTTATCTATGATTTACCTTCGATAACTTTTCGATTGAGTACTTTCGATCAATGAGCAATCGCATGATGATGGTGTATACCTTTAGGATTTGCTCTTAATTAGGGACCCAATCTCTCTTTGCCTTCCGTATGTTTTTCTCTCTTATGAAAAACCTTGAAGAAGGGATCTTAATTTATAGAGAAACCTCGATTTCCTTATCTCACCTATTTTTATCAAAATATTCCTTTTTTAATTTTTAAAAAGAAATATAGTTATCACTTCCTTAATTAGTGGATAGATATTTTGAGAGTTATCTCCAAGAGGTTACGAGTATCTGTAACGGTCACGTGCGGTGCTGCTGCGCCCACCCATCTGCACACCCAAGCGGTTTTGGCAACTGCTCAACGGTTCGGTTAGTTGCTTGGCACGCCCACTAGCGGCATGGCGGTTCTACCAACCACCCCCCAGCATAGATCCAACTATTGTGCCTTACCTTGCGCCATGTAGGGGTCTTGCCCGGTGGAACCTTTCTGCGATCGACCTTGCCCATCCGTCTCGGTCCTTGGCAGTGACTCGCCTGGCCGATCTGGGCAACGTTGAAGTAGACTTCATCACATCGTGCCGATCATGGCCAAACCCTGGCCAAGCCCTTGGGCCATGCGCAAACCACCAGCATCCGTGTGCCCAAGGTTGGCGAGCCTGCCCCTTGGCTCGTCACGTCCGTCGCCATCCTGCGCAACAGTGCGTGCACCTTGGCCCCCAGCCTCAGTGCTTGGTTGGGGTCGAGACAATCCTCCCCCCTAATGTTCTGGTGGGGCATCAAGTCCCTGGCCACCCGAGGGCTCCCACAAAATGAGCGGCATTGCAGGGTCTGTCCAAAGCCACCACTTGACCTTGCCTTGTGCACGCCGCTGTGCCAGCGGTGCGCCATGCAGGGATGCCTATCCCTACATGAGGTTCTTCCTACCGAACCTTGCTGTGGCCGAATTTGCACGTGTGCCATGCCCTTACTGCGTAGCCTTCACGTTGGCCCCTGGCGATCATTGCCGCATCGCCTCCTCACAACACCCCACTCCCGGGCATCCATTTGGCCCTTGGCCGCCCCTCAGCCAAGCCTTTGGGCTGCACACCTCCTGTGCACTGGCTGCCCAAAGGTTGGCAAGCCACTCCATGGCTCACCTCACTCGCCGCATCGTGCCAACGGGCCGTGCCTCGACCTTGGGCTTAGGCGCATAGTTGGGGGCATGACAATTCTCCCCCACTTGAAGATGCAAATGCCCTCATTGCACTGCTCCTTAGGTAGGCCTGGATAACGCTTTGTCCA
Organism: Calamus simplicifolius; assembly: GCA_900491605.1. NCBI lineage: Eukaryota > Viridiplantae > Streptophyta > Magnoliopsida > Arecales > Arecaceae > Calamus > Calamus simplicifolius. Next base: position 214,509 of record UESW01002322.1, read on the forward strand.
CCTCCAACTCTTGTCGTTCGCAGTTCCACCACCACAGACTTGTGGACCTCAGCCCTCCCGCCTTGGCTCCACCTTGAGCATGCTGTCACTCTGATCAAACATCCAAACTACTCTATCGAGCACCAAGCATTAGTACATGGCCTTTTGCATGCCTTGCGCTTGGTCTATACGTGCCTTGTTGGATTTTTAATCCAACATTGGGCTTATATGTGAAATAATTATATGTTGCATATTGTCAAATAAGGTTAAGCCCAATTAAAAGTGATCAGCTGAGGTTTAGTTATTTGGGTTATTTGGGCTTTAATATATCTGATTAGGTGTGGCCCTTTAATGTGTAGAGACCTAAGGGGTTATTTCTATTTTTATGATGGGCTAAATAGGAATACCAAAAGATAATGATGAGATTATCTATATATAGCGGTTATGGTCCCTGGATCTCTGAATCCATTATCAGAAAGAATAGCCTAAAGAGAAAATTCTAAAGGGCTCTAGTACATGTTGATCTGGAAGGCCAACTGCAGAACTCTGGAGAGCAATCAAGCAATATGAATTCAGGTACATGGATTCAGGTACGCTTCCGTTTATGTTTATGGATTCTTGATGATTTAACATGAATGATCCTTGGGTTTTATGGTGATGGTCTTCACAAAAGGTTCGGATTTAATTTCCAACAAATGGTATCAGAGCCCATATTCATGTTGAATCATTAAGAATAAATTTGTTTTGGTTCTTTATGGATTAAGATCCATGTGTTGTCTTAATTTTTTTCAAACACGTCCGCTTTTCTTCACGGGGAACCGAACGCGTTGCGTGGAGTTCCAATTTTGTTGGGAATTTGGCCACTGATGGTGGATTCCATTAAGGTGTTAACAAAGGGGCATTAAAGTGGTGATTCCCTTTCCCTCATACTGGTAGAGTTCCCGGGATAATGCTCTTCGGGATCTCTCAAGAGATCGTAAGCGTTGAGACATGGTGTTGGGGAAGAGAGAGGCCTCTCAAGTCTCTCGCATGAACGTACAAAAAAAAAATCCCATGGCGGTTGGAGTTCCATGTTTCATTGGAAAATCTATTTCTCATGCAAGCTTAGGAATCTAACAGTTGGTATTCCAAATTTTGTGGGCCGTTGCCTTTTTTTTTAATTGAAATTGAATGTGTTGCGTTCAAGCCTGAAGCGAAGAAAAGGGGCGTTGCGGGGGAGTTAATTTTTTTATGCGCTAGCCGTTTTTCTGTTGAAAATTTGATGCTGGCCATTTTTTTTTCACAAGAAATCTTGTGCAAGAAATCTTGTGCTGGCTATTTAAGCATCTTTTAGATAATGGTGATCCATTTTTTCGCTAGAAGAGAATCTAATTACTGGGATTTAGGAAGTGATTCAATTAAGGGCGTTGCATGGAATTCCGATTGCATGAAATTCCGAAATTCCATAAGGCGATAAGAGTTGCGTGACAAAAGAATGAAAATTCCATTGGGAATTAAATGCATTACATTCTAGTTGGCCGTTAGTATTTTACATAATAAATAAATAAATAAATAAGAGGTCATTCGGAACGAAGGCGGTTAGAAAACCTTGCCTAAGACTTCTTTAAAAGAAAGTAACAGAATGGCGGTTAGAAAACCTTACCCAGTTGGACTTCTATGAAAGAAAGTAACAGAGTAATGCATAGCAGTAATGCATGAATTTTAGATCAGTTCATGAACTCTCAACGTTTTCGGGCTTTCATTAAAAATTATTATTATTAATTTTGTAAGAATGAGCAACCTCCTTCCGTATGTTTTAATTGGTTCCATAAAGTAAAGTTTTATCCATTATGATAAATTATTTTTCTGTTATAAAGATTGAGTTGGAACCACAAAATAACATATCGTTATTTTTAAAAGGTTCGATCAAATTCAAATTAATGGTATTTTTTATACCTAATAAATTTGTCCATCATTCGAAATTAAACTAATTGAAACAATATATCACTAAAGTAACCTCTCCTGTGTAGATGGTTCATAAAGGATGTTGGATGTTGTGTATGTGTATATTTCATGCGGGTATTAATCGGCCCAAAAGAAGGTTAATGCTTGGCCAAACTACACATATGTGTGATGGTAAACACGTAACGATTATAATGATTTACATGTGAATAATAAGTCGATCCAAAGATAGATTTATTATTTGACATGTATTATTGTTATTGATATTTGGTGTTAATTATTTATATGAGCATATTATTTATGTATTGCTTTTATTGTACAGCTAATGTTGCTAATATTTCTGCTAACCTCAATTCAGTATCGGTCCTTAATGACAATAACTTCAAGGGCAGGGATAAAGGCAAGAAAATAAGGAATAAGGCTGCTAAGGGTCCAGCAAAGAAGGAACAAAATCAGGATAAAGACAATTGTTTCTTCGGTAATAAGTCTGAATACATTAAGAATGAATGTTCCAAATTTCATGCATGGCATGAAAAGAAAGGTACATTTCTTAATATGGTCTGTTCTGAAGTAAATATAGCTTTAGTACCTAGAAACACTTGGTGGTTAGATTCTAGTGCTACTACTAACATCAGTGTTTCAATAGAGGGTTGCCTAAGTTACCAAAGGCCAATTGGGCATTTTAGATTGTTATTAAATTCTGGTTATTATTTGGATTTGAAAGACACTTTTGTAGTACCATCATTTAGATGAAATTTGGTTTCTATTTCAGCTTTGGACAAATTAGGATATTATTGTTCATTTGGAAATAGTCAGTTTAGTCTTTCGTTAAATTCAAATATTATTGGAATTGGTTCTCTTATGGTGTATGACAATATATATTTGCTTGATATTGTTTCTTCTTATAATGAAACCCTGAATATGGAATCAAGAGGTACTAAGCGTAAAATTTGCAATGAAAATTTAGAAACATTATGGCATAAGCGATTAGGTCACATCTCTAGAAATAGAGTTGAACGACTTGTGTCAAATAGAATTTTGGATTCTCTTGATTTTACAGACTTTAATGTCTGTATTGATTGCATTAAGGGCAAACAAACCAAAACAAAGAAATTGGGTGCATATAAAACTATGGAAGTCTTAGAGTTGATACATACGGACATTTGTGGACCATTTTCTATACCTTCTTGGAATGGTCAACAGTATTTTGTATCATTCATAGATGATTATTCAAGATATGCATACCTATTTCTTATTCATGAAAAGTCCCAAGTCTTGGATGTGTTCAAATCATTTAAAGCTAAAGTTGAGCTTCAGCTCAACAAAAGGATTAAAGTAGTCAAATCTGACCATGGTGGTGAATATTACGGTAGATATGACGGATCAGGTGAACAACGTCCAGGACCATTTGCCAGATACCTAGAGGAGTGTGAAATTGTCCCATAATACACCATGCCAGGATCACCTAACATGAATGGTGTAGCTGAAAGATGAAACATGACTCTTAAGGATATGGTAAGGAGTATGATTTGTCATTCTACCTTACCAGAGTCACTCTGGGGAGAGGCACTAAAGACAACAGCATATTCTAAATAGAGTACCAACTAAAGCAGCTATTAAAACACCTTATGAGCTTTGGATAGACGAAAGCCTAGTCTAAAGCATTTTCATGTTTGGGGATGTCCAGCTGAGGCAAGGCCTTATAGGCCATATGAAAAGAAATTGGACTCCAGGATAGTGAGCAGCTATTTTATTGGGTATTCTGAGTGAGTAGCTATTTTATTGGTTATTCTGAATGATCCAGGGGTTACAAATTTTATGATCCCAAATCAAGGATAATTTTGAGACAGGAACTGCAACGTTCTTTGAGGATATTGAGTTTGGGAAGAGAAATAAAGTTAGAGAATTTATCTTTGAGGAGGAATTGGAACCTACTACTCTTGTTGAAGAGAAGCTAGTTCCTATTCCTATAATTGCTTTTGATAATGATCAAGTTGTAATTAAAGAACAATGTGAAATTATTGTTCAACCCTCAGAGGTACAAACTCAACAACCTCAAGAACAAGTGCATCAAGAACAAATGCCTTTGCGGCGATCCACTAGAAAAAGGAAGAATGCTATTTCGGATGATTATATAGTGTTTCTTCAGGAACATGAGAAAAATAATGGTGTGATGGAAGATGATCCTGTCAACTTCCTTCAAGCCATACAAGGTTCCAATTCAGAAAAGTGGATTGAAGCAATGAAAGAAGAGTATAAGTCTATGCAAGACAATAAAGTTTGGGAACTTGTCCCGTTACTAAAAGGCGTGAAACGCATTGGTTGCAAATGGATTTTTAAGATCAAACGGGATTCAAAGGGTAATGTGGAAAGGTATAAAGCTCGTCTTGTGGCTAAAGGCTATACTCAAAAGGAAGGGATTGACTTTAAAGAGACCTTCTCTCCAGTTTCATCGAAGGACTCTTTTAGGACAATCATGGCTCTTGTTGCACAGTATTGTTGGAAGATTATAGAAAAATTATATGATCCAATCCTTTTGATTTTGATGATTACTAAAAACCATTGAGTTTATTAAAGGATGTAATGAGTTTATGTAAATGAGCAACAAACTTATTTTGAACAATCAATGAGAATGCTCAAGTTTAACTTTAATCAATTTTGAAAGTGACTTTAAGCTCAATATTCAAACTTTCGAAAAGAAATGTTATAATTCATGTTTTATTCAATAATTTTTGGATTAGTTCTTGAATCAATTCTAAATGTTAATTTATTGATTTCAGTCAAAACATTGAATTAAAATGAATCTGGAACGATTTTAATGTCAATCAGAAAAGTTTCTGATTTTTGATACGTTCCGGAGCCGACTCCTGAGTTTCAGAGTCGACTCCGCTCAGTGTACAGAAATGTGCATCTGTGTCGAGTCGACCCACGAAATTGTCGAGTCGACCCCTGATTCTGTCGAGCCGACTCCTGGACTGTGCGAGTCGACTCCGCTCAGACACCAGAAGAGTATTTTTCTGAGCACTTCGCGAGTCGACCCAAGTCTTTCTCGAGTCGACTCCCGACTTCAGGAGTCGACACTTATTTTAGCGAGTCGACCCCTAATTTTTAAAATTTCTATTTTTGGTAATCGAGCTCGAGCCGACTCAGCTCGAGTCGACTCCGCAAATCTGGGCGCGATTTTTAACGATGACACATCAGCCCCAACGGTAAGATTTTTGAATAACGGCTATTTTTCCTTGTCTCTAACGGATATATTTTTGCAGATTCTATAAATAGAGGAGCTCTTTTCAAATCAAAGAAGAGAAAATCAAAAAGAGAGAAAAGAATATCTTTTGAAAAGAGGGAAAAACAGAGCATATTGAAAAATCTTCTAGCTCAAAGGAGAGTGATTCAAAAGGAGTGAAATCCAAGAGGAAGTTTCGTCTGCTCCTTCTCATCAATCCACAAGAGTCAAAAGAAAATCCACAAGCATTTCAAAGGTCAAATCGAGGATTTTCAAAAGAGAAAAAGCTTCATCTCAACTCCAAAGTCTTCAACGGTCAAGAATCTTGCTGAGGCGTGATTCAACACTTCAAGAGGAGTTAAAGAGAAGAAGGAAGAAAGCCAAAGCCACTACCATCTGCAATACAATCAGGCTTTTCTAACCTTTATTTTTGTACTTCATTTGTATATTTGCTCAAGGGGAGCATTTCATTTCAAACACTTTTATTCTATTGTTTGCTGATTCAATCAGTGGATTGAATCAGTGGAGGTTGGTATACCTCGTTGCAAGCCGGAGTGCTTGTGTTGGGTTAGTTGTGAGCCCGTGAAAAACAACGTGTAGGGTTTTGTGCTGGTAAGCCCGAGTTAAAACCAGCTGGGTTCGTTGTGCACCCGGGAAAACAACAAGTTTGAGTTGTGAGCTTGGAAAACAACTCGGCTGTAATCTAGAGAGATTATAGTGTGGACCCAAGTGAATCTTGGGAGTGGACGTAGGTGTTGGTTGCACCGAACCACTATAAAATTATCTTGTGTTTGCCGTGCCTATATTTCTCTCTCTCTATCTCTCTTTATTTTGCTTGTGCATTGCTTATTAGTTAATTTCTCACTTGCACATCTTGCTAACTAATCATTAAAGTTAAAAAGTCTTAAATTTTTAAGAACCCAATTCACCCCCCCCCTCTTGGGTTGCCATCTGGGCCAACAATTGGTATCAGAGCAAGTGCTCATTTAGAATTTGATCTCACGATCAAGGGCTAAAGATCCATATGGCAACACAAATTGGTTCAAGTTTTGCTGAAGGTCATTCTACGAATCGACCTCCTTTATTTAATGGAACCAACTATTCATATTGGAAAGCTAGAATGAGAATATTCATTCAAGCTTCGGACTATGAATTGTGGGGAGTAATAATAAATGGACCTAGTACACCCACACACCTTATTGATGGCACTATTGTTCCTAAACCCGAAAGGGATTGGAATGATAATGATAGGAGAATGGCACAACTAAATGCTAAGCCATTAATATTTTATATTGTTCCTTAGACTCAAATGAATTCAACCGAATCTCAACTTGTAATTCCGCAAAAGAAATTTGGGATAGGTTGGAAATAACTCATGAAGGAACAAACCAAGTAAAAGAATCAAAGATAAATATTTTGGTTCAAATATGAATTGTTTACAATGGAACAAACTGAAACCATCACATGCATGTTCACTAGATTCACTGATATTGTGAATGGTTTAAAAGTCTTGGTAAATTTATTCTAATGCTGATCTTGTGCGCAAAATTCTTAGGTCACTACCAAGATCGTGGGAAGCAAAAGTCACTGCTATCCAAGAAGCAAAGGACCTCAATGCATTACCTTTAGAGGAGCTTCTAGGATCCTAATGACCCACGAGTTAACAATGAAGCAGCATGTTGAGGAGGAACAAAAAGAAGAAAACCTTGCCCTCAAAGCTGCAGAAATGGAAAGAGCAGCAGTGATGAAGATGATGAGATGATGAACTGCTCTCTTGGCCAAAAAATTCAGAAATTTATGAGAAAAAGGCCCTTCCAAAAAGAAATTTGGAGCAAGAATGAAGGAGAAAAGAAAAGGATAAGAAAAAGGAAAAGGAAAAGAGAAAGAGCCCTTAGTATGTTATGAGTGCAAAAAGCCAGGGCACTTTAGATATGATTGTCCTTTGCTGAAAAAGGCCTACAAGAAAAAGAAGAAAGCATACATGGCAACATGGACTGATGAAGAATCTTCTTCCGAAGAAGAAGAACAAAAAGAAGTTGCCAATATCTGCTTCATGGCCAACGACGACGACAACGACAATGAGGTAAGTTCTGAAAACTCAAATGATGATTTACATTTGATGAAATGTTTGAGGCTTTCAATGAACTTATGATTGATTTTAAATCCTTGAAAAAGAAGTATAAGTTTTTGAAAAATGACAATATTAGCTTAGCTAAAAGTAAAAATGAATTAGCTTTAGAAGTTAAGAACTTAACTAATGAAAAAGAAGAACTTAGCAAAGAAAGAGATAATCTTAATCAAGAAATAGATTTGTTAAAATCTGAAACTAAAAACTCAACAAAAGATTTAAAAGATCAATTAGAAACTTTAGCTTTAGATAAAGAACAGCAAGTTAAAGAAAATGACTCTCTTAAGAAAGATGTTAAAAAATATAAAGACATTGTTGAGAAATTCACTTTAAGTTCAACTAAACTTAACATGATCTTAGATAGTCAAAAAGCTGTTTTTGACAAAGCAGGTTTAGGATATAACACATTAAGGAAACAAAAATCTTTAAAGAATATTTTTATAAAAGCCAACCAAAGTAATATAACTTGTTTTAAATGTAATGAAAAAGGTCATAAATCATTTGAATGCAAAACGTTAAATAATAACAACAAGTTAAATGTTAAAGCTAAGAAAATATGGGTTCCGAAAGGAACAATTTTTGTTGCTGCTAACCATGAAGGACCCAAGAAAGCTTGGGTACCTAACATAAAGTTTGATTATGTTGCAGGAATGTCTTGTAGCCAAAAGATCAAAGAAAAAGTGGTACCTTGATAGTGGCTGCTCAAGACATATGACGGGTGACAAAGATGAATTCATCACCCTAGAAGAAAAGAAAGGTGGAGTTGTGACGTTTGGCGATAACGGTAAAGGTCAAATTATGGGCCTTGGTAAAGTTCGCATAACTCCATCTACATTTATTGATAATGTACTTTATGTTGATGGTTTGAAGCATAATCTAATAGTATAAGTCAATTATGTGATAAAAACTTTAATGTTTCATTTAAATCTTCTGTATGCACTGTAACTAATTCTATTGATGATAGCATTGTATTTACTGGTTATAGACATGGCAATGTTTACTTAGTTGATTTAGAAAAATTATCTTTGAGTGATCATTGCTTAATTGCTGACAATGCTAACATAAATGAAATTAGTTGGTTGTGGCATCGTAGATTAGGTCATGCAAGCACACACCTTATTTCAAAACTAATTAAAATGGATTTAGTTAAAGGATTACCTAAACTAGATTTTGAAAATAATAAAATATGTGATGCATGTCAATTTGGAAAACAAACTAGAAGTTCTTTCAAATCTAAAAACATTGTTTCAACTTCTAGGGACTAGAGCTACTTCACATGGATCTTTTCGGACCAACTAGAACCACAAGTCTAGGAGGAAAGAAATATGGTCTAGTGATTGTAGATGATTATTCTAGATATACTTGGGTAATGTTTTTAGCTCACAAAGATGAGACTTTCTCGATATTCCTGAAATTCTTCAAGAAAGTCACAAATGAGAAAAACACTACTATAGTATCTCTAAGAAGTGATCATGGAACAGAATTTGAAAATCACTTATTTGAAAGTTTTTGTTCTGAAAATGGAATTAATCATAATTTTTCAGCCCCTAGGACTCCACAGCAAAATGGTGTAGTTGAAAGGAAAAATAGGACTCTAGAAGACATGGCCCGTACCATGCTATGCGAAAGCAACTTACCAAAGTATTTTTGGGCGGAAGCAATTAACACAGCATGTTACATCTTAAATAGAGCTTTAATAAGACCAATATTAAAGAAAACACCTTATGAATTATGGAATGAAAGAAAACCAAATATAAAATACTTTCATGCATTTGGATGTAAATGTTTCATTCATAATAATGGTAAAAACAACTTAGGAAAATTTGATGCTAAATCTGATGAAGGAATTTTTCTAGGTTATTCAACAACTAGTAAGGCATATAGAATCTTTAACAAGAAAACCTTAGTAGTTGAAGAATCCATTCATGTAGTTTTTGATGAATCTTTAGCAACTGGATCTGAAAAGATTGATGATGAGGAAGATACAAACATAATTGAAAAAGATCTTGAAAAACTTAATATTGAAGTATCTTCTGATCATGAACAAGAGGCTAAAGATGATGATTCACATAAGGACGATGATGTCAATATTGATCATAATGATATAGATCTTCCAAGAGACTGGAGATATGCTCATAGTCATCCTAAGGAATTGATTATAGGCGATCCATCTCAAGGAATAAGAACTAGATCATATATGAGAAATATTAGTAATCATCTTGCATTTGTATCACAAATTGAACCTAAAACTATAGAAGAAGCTGAAAAAGATAATAATTGGATGTTAGCAATGCAAGAAGAACTAAATCAATTTACAAGAAATAATGTTTGGACTTTAGTTGAAAGACCTAAAAATCATTCAGTAATAGGATCAAAATGGGTTTTTAGAAATAAACTAGATGAAAATGGCATAGTAATTAGAAACAAAGCTAGATTGGTTGCTAAAGGATATAATCAAGAGGAAGGTATTGATTTTGATGAAACCTTTGCACCTGTAGCTAGATTAGAAGCCATTAGGCTATTACTTGCATTTGCATGTCATATGAATTTTAACTTATTTCAAATGGATGTAAAAAGCGCATTTTTAAATGGATTTATTAATGAAGAAGTTTATGTAGAACAACCACCAGGTTTTGAAGATCACGATTTTCAAATCACGTTTTTAAATTGCACAAAGCTTTATATGGGTTTGAAACAAGCACCTAGAGCTTGGTATGATAGGTTAAGTAAATTCTTAATAGAAAATGATTTTACAAGAGGAAATGTTGATAAAACTTTGTTTTTGAAAAGAAAAAGTAAAGATTTACTTGTAGTACAAATATACGTAGATGACATTATTTTTGGTGCTACTAACGATTCTCTTTGTCAAGAATTTGCAAAGTTGATGCAGGGAGAATTCGAGATGAGCATGATGGGAGAACTCAACTTCTTCCTTGGACTCCAGATCAAACAATGCAAAGAGGGAATCTTTATCAACCAAACCAAATACACAAGAGAACTACTCAAAAAGTTTGGTATGGAAACAATGAAACCCCTCGGAACTCCAATGAGTCCTTCATGCAAGCTGGACAAAGATGAAGAAGGTAAAAAGGTTGATCAAAAGTATTATCGAGGTATATCGGATCCCTTCTTTATTTAACAGCAAGTAGACCAGATATTATGTTTTCAGTATGTTTATGTGCTAGATTTCAATCTGAACCTAAAGAATCACATTTAATAGCTGTTAAAAGAATTTAAGATATCTAAATGGAACAAAAAATGTAGGTTTATGGTATTCTAGAGACTCCACATTAAACCTAATTGCATATTCAGATTCTGATTATGCTGGATGTAAATTAGATAGAAAAAGCACAAGTGGTGCATGCCATTTCTTAGGAAGTAACTTAATCACATGGTTTAGCAAAAAGCAAAATTCAGTTGCATTATCAACTACTGAAGCTGAATATGTAGCAGCTGGAAGTTGCTGTGCGCAAATCCTATGGATTAAGCGACAACTTGAAGACTATGGTATCACACTTGATAAAACACCCATAAGATGTGATAACACTAGCGCAATCAATTAACTAAAAATCCAATTCAACACTCAAGAACAAAACACATAGAAATTAGATATCATTTTATAAGGGAACATGTAGCTAATGATGAAATTTGTTTAGATTATGTAAACACTGAAGAACAATTAGCTGACATATTACTAAACCTTTAAATGAAGAAAGATTTTGTTATCTTAGAGGAGAGTTAGGAATTTGTAATCCTTTTGAATAAATTTTGAAACCTCTAAGGAAATATATCTAGATTCTTTCAAATCTCAAAATCTTAAGGAAATTTATCTAGAACTCATATCAATTTGATCTCTCAAATCCATGATTTTTAATCAAAGATCAATTCCGGTTCATTTCTGAAATTTCTTTTTCTCTGAAATGTCTCGGAGCCGACTCGAGGTGAGTCGACTCGAGTTGCTAGGGCAGAGTCGACTCGTCGCTCATTCCATTCGACCCCAATCTCAAAATACTCTCTCCACTTCTTCCAAACCTTCCAAACTTCCAAAATCCCTGATTATCACCTCCAATCATCAATGGCACCAAAACCGAGGATTAGTTGTGGCGGGTGGAAGAGGAAGCGCCGTGAAGAAGAGAAGACCCGTGCGGAGCCTTCTACGGACTCCACTTCATCTGCTTCTCTCCGACTGCTCTCCTGCTCCACTCTTCAGGTAGATCTCTAGCTAGGATCATTACACAGGAAGGAAGGTTGATTTTGAATTGTTTGAGAATGAGGGATTTCATTGGTAGACACTAATTGAGATGGGTTGAGAAAATTTGTTCTTGGACTGCCCACTACCCTGCTTAGTTAAAGAGTTTTACAAGAATTTGTCTAGAGGAGATGATGGCTTAAGCAATGTAGAGGAGTCTGAATCATTACTGCTATTCTATCTAGATTATTGGAATTACCCTTGTCTGGACCTTCCACCTTTGCCCCAGAGATAGATCTCCAGCCAGATTATTGAACAGAAATTTTGGATTTGAAGAAGTTTTGCTAGTCAGCTTGCCTTTGGAATTAAGATTACTCACAATATCTGCAGCAGGATTTGTTTCCCTAAGACGGCAGATTTGACTATGTTTCTGAGAGATATTTTGTATGGATGCCTGTTTCAGGAAGCCATCAATCTACCCAGATGATTTATGGTACATAGCAGATTGTGGAGGGAAAAGGAAATCTAGTCTGCCCTATGGCATGATCTTACTAAGTTTTCGAAGCCAAGGGTGTGATTTCTGATAGTGAGCCAAGAAGAATTTAAGACATACTGATTTTATATTGGCACTATTCATCGGATGGGTTTGTTAAAAAGAATGGTAATTGGGAAAGGAAAGGAGTGACAGAAGATAGAGCTATACTGAGGCTGCAGGACCCTCTGTTAGACATCCTTCGCCTGACCTCCGAGTTGGTTTCTGCCTCTGCTCCAGCCCCTGCTCCAACTTTTGTTCATCTTCATCTTCTGTAGTTTTTCAGATTTATGCAACTTCAAAGTATTGAAGATCAATCTGATAAGCTTAAAACTGAATTTGAGAAAAATTTATGAATTTGAGAGAAGACTTTATTCTCTTGATGATCGTATTCGATTGAGTCTACTCTCAGCTCTTCATCGGCATCCTTAAGTGGTGATTAAAGAATATCTTTGAAGAACTTAAGGATATCTGCGGAGATCGGAGACATATCCCAATGCAACGCGAGCTTCAAGAAAATTCTGCTTGCACCTTTGTTGATGAAAACTCAAGACTATGTAAAATTCAATGTGAAGGATGAAAAATTAGTTGATCATTAACTAGAATTGTAAGAACTCATTTTTGAGTTACTAGAGTTTCAATTCTTGTTTTGTACTGAAGTTTTTTTATGCTTTCATTTTGAAATCAATGTAGAACATTTTGATGTATTCTTTAATGAAATGAATTCAATTTCCTTATTTCAATGAATGAATTGAAATTTGAATGATTCTCTAACCTTTTTGTTGATTACAAAAAAGGGGGAGAATTTTATAGTTCTGATTTGATTTGAAAGAAATCAAAGAAAATGAGAAAAATGAATTTTAATTAAGTTCATAGGGGGAGCTACCTCATTGAGGGGGAGCCTTAACATGAAAACAAAGTTTTCACTAATCAATCATGAACATATACTCAATGTTTTTGTCATCATCAAAAAGGGGGAGATTGTTGAGAAATTATTGAAACATAATTGCCCCAACTTTATTGATTTTGATGATTTCCAAAAGCCATGAGTATTAAAGAATACAATGAGTTTATTATCAAAAACCTTATTTTGAAAATCAATGGAATGCTCAAGTTTAACTTTAATCAATTTTGAAAGGAGTTTAAGCTCTATATTCAAATTTCAAAAAGAAATTTATAACATTTTAATTCAATAATTTCTTGAAACATTCTTGAATCATTCTAAATGTCATTTTATTGATTCAAGTCAAATTTTTAAAATAATTGGGACGAGTTTTAAAGTCAATCAGAAATTTTTCTGATTTTTGATACGCTCCCGAGCCGACTCAAGGGTTTCCGAGTCGACTCCCCCAGAAATGTGATTTGTCGAGTCGACCCATGTTTTCAAGAGTCGACCCCTGATTCTTCGAGCCGACTCCTGACTGTGCGAGCCGACTCCGCTCAGACACAGAAGATGTTTTTTTTGAGTTTTTCTCGAGTCGACTCCCGACTTTCAGGAGCCGACACTTAGTTTTCGCGAGTCGACCCCTAATTTTTAAAATGTTTCTATTTTTGGTAATCGACTCGAGCCGACTAAGCTCGAGTCGACTCCGCAAATCTGGGCGCGATTTTTAACGATGACACATCAGCCCCAACGGTAAGATTTTTGAATAACGGCTATTTTTCCTTGTCTCTAACGGATATATTTTTGCAGATTCTATAAATAGAGGAGCTCTTTTCAAATCAAAAAAGAGAAAATCAAAAGAGAGAAAAGAATATCTTTTGAAAAGAGGGAAAAACAGAGCATATTGAAAAATCTTCTAGCTCAAAGGAGAGTGATTCAAAAGGAGTGAAATCCAAGGAAGTTTCGTCTGCTCCTTCTCATCAATCCACAAGAGTCAAAAGAAAATCCACAAGCATTTCAAAGGTCAAATCGGAGGATTTTCAAAAGAGAAAAAGCTTCATCTCAACTCCAAAGTCTTCAACGGTCAAGAATCTTGCTGAGGCGTGATTCAACACTTCAAGAGGAGTTAAAGAGAAGAAGGAAGAAAGCCAAAGCCACTACCATCTGCAATACAATCAGGCTTTTCTAACCTTTATTTTGTACTTCATTTGTATATTTGCTCAAGGGGAGCATTTTATTGTTCAAACACTTTTATTCTATTGTTTGCTGATTCAATCAGTGGATTGAATCAGTGGAGGTTGGTATACCTCGTTGCAAGCCGGAGTGCTTGTGTTGGGTTAGTTGTGAGCCCGTGAAAAACAACGTGTAGGGTTTTGTGCTGGTAAGCCCGAGTTAAAACCAGCTGGGTTCGTTGTGCACCCGGGAAAACAACAAGTTTGAGTTGTGAGCTTGGAAAACAACTCGGCTGTAATCTAGAGAGATTATAGTGTGGACCCAAGTGAATCTTGGGAGTGGACGTAGGTGTTGGTTGCACCGAACCACTATAAAATTATCTTGTGTTTGCCGTGCCTATATTTTCTCTCTCTATCTCTTTTATTTGCTTGTGCATTGCTTATTAGTTAATTTCTCACTTGCACATCTTGCTAACTAATCATTAAAGTTAAAAAGTCTTAAATTTTTAAGAACCCAATTCACCCCCCCCCCCCTCTCTTGGGTTGCCATCTGGGACAACAAGTATGATATGAAACTCCATCAAATGGATGTCAAAACGGCGTTTCTCAATGGAGACATTGATGAGATAATTTATATGGTGCAACCAGAAAACTTTGTATCAGGAGACTCAAAAAAAATGGTTTGCAAATTGACAAAATCCATTTATGGGTTAAAGAAAGCTTCTCGTCAATGATACCACAAATTTCATCAAGTAATTCTCTCATTTAATTTTGGAGTGAATGCAGTTGATGATTGTGTGTATCACAAGTTCAGTGGGAGTAAATATATTTTTTTTGGTTTTGTATGTGGATAACATTTTGCTTGCCACAAATGATATAGGCATGTTGCACGAAACCAAGAGATTTCTATCAAGCAATTTTCAAATGAAAGATCTTGGTGACGCTTCCTTTGTATTGGAAATCCAGATACATCAAGATCGTTCTCAGGGTATCCTTGGATTATCACAAAGGAACTATATCGATAAAGTACTTAAGAGATTTAATATGAAAAATTGCAAACCAAGTGATACCCCATCGCTAAAGGAGATAAATTCAATATTAATCAGTGCCCAAAAGGAAACCTTGAAGTTGAAGAGATGCAGAAGATTCCTTATGCTTCGGTTGTAGGGAGTCTAATGTATGCTCAAGTTTGTACGCGTTCGGATATTGCGTACATTGTTGGAGTGTTAGGAAGATATTTAAGCAACCCAGGTATGGATCATTGGAAAGGAGCCAAAAGGGTTATGAGATATCTGAAAAGAACAAAGGATTACATGCTCACATATAGGAGATCAGATCATTTTGAGATCATTGGGTATTCTGACTCCGACTTTGCTGGATGCCAAGATAGTAAAAGATCCACTTCGGGCTATGTATATCTGTTAGGTGGGGGGGCTATTTCTTGGAGAAGTGCAAAACATACACTCATAGCTTCTTCATGTTATGAAGCATCCAATCATGGGATATGACTGAAAAATTTTGTCACTGGGCTGCGCATATTGGAAGGAATTGAAAGACCACTAAAGTTATTTTGTGACAACAAGTCAGCCGTTTTATATTCCAACAACAATAGGAGCTCAATCAAGTCAAAGCATATTGACATCAAGTTCCTGGTTGTAAAGGAAAGAGTACAGAGTGGTCAGATTTCTATAGAGCATATAGGGATAAACTCCATGGTTTACAAAGGGTGTGCCGCCCAAGGTCTTTCATGAGCATACTGCTCACATGGGCGTTATAGAGTATGATGATGCTTAGATTCAGTGGGAGTTTGTATTTTTCTATTTTATGCTTTATGTTTGGTTTGTACACACTTATTGTTTGGATATTTTCTGATCAGAAATAAAGTATTTCATTCAGTTCAGTACACTAAAGTACTTCATTCAATTCAGTACACTCTGTACAATTATGTTAAAGTTTTGATCTCACTCAAGTTTAAGAAGGACCAATTGAAAATAGGCATGTTAAGATCACATTACATGTAATTTTCATGCTACACATCCACATCATGATCCATGTCATTCAGTTGTGTCAACATACGTGACCATTGATGGGTCGAGTTATGATAGATATAACAAAGGCCGCTTTGATCCTATATTGGTATGGTTGATGGACTGGATTGGTTATAGATACATTTCAATAATGACAGTAAAATTGAGCTCATTTGGTTATTTTTGCAACATAATTATAAGGTTACACATATAGCCTAGTGGGAGATTGTTGGATTTTTAATCCAATATTGGGCTTATATGTAAAATAATTATATGTTGCGTACTGTCAAATAAGGTTAAGCCCAATTAAAAGTGATCAGCTGAGGTTTAGTAATTTGGGCTTTAATGTATCTGATTAGGTGTGGCCCTTTAATGTGTAGAGACCTAAGGGGTTATTTCTATTTTTATGATGGGCTAAAATAGGAATACCAAAAGATAATGATGAGATTATCTATATATAGCGGTTATGGTCCCTGGATCGTACGCACGACCTTCTTCTCTGAATCCCATCATCAGAAAGAATAGCCTAGAGAGAAAATTCTAAAGGGCTCTCTGAGAGTACGTGTTGATCTGGAAAGCCAACCGCAGGACTCTGGAGAGCAATCAAGCAATATGGATTTAGGTACGCTTCTGTTTATGTTTATGGATTCTTGATGATTTAACATGAATGATTTTTAGATTTTATGATAATAATCTTTATCAAAGATTTGAATTTAATTTCCAACATGCCTATCCCCAAGGCACCGCCTGTGCCCTTACGCCTGACTACAAAGAGCCACGCCGAGCCTCCTATCGGCGTATTCGGGCGCACCTCCCTACGCTCTAGCAAATCCTCTTGACTGTTGTCGTGGCCCCACAGTTCACCTATCCATGGGTCGGCTGCATTGTGATGGTCTTCATTTGGCCAGCCTGTTCGGCGCACCTCCCCACCCCTGGCGTGGTCCTATAGGAGCTCTCCACCGTGCCGTGCCCACCTACTCCTAGGTGTGGGCCCTCCACCCTGCAGCGTCCTCGCATGCCGGAATGAAATGACCTGGGGTCCCATACCTCCAAATTAGAATTTCGGGCAGATGTGGAGCGATCACTATCTTGGCTCTTGAACAAAAGTCAAAGCCAAGAATGATCTGGTACTCGTCCAGGGGCAGGACGATGAGACTGCATCTTTCCTTCTATGGGCCAATCTCAATCGCAGCCTCAGTTCGATCGAGTGCTCCCTCCGCATCAGCACATCTGATCGTGGTGAGAGTGTCGTTGGGTGAAATGGTCAGTCCCAACTCCTTCGCCACCTCCTCAGCAATGAAGTTGTGTTATGTCCCCATGCTAATCGTGGCTGGCACCTCATGGCCATCAATCTGCACCATCACATTGAGAAGCCCTCTGATAGATGGGGCCACCAATGCTGAAAGTGCTTGCACCGATTTCTCCCTTGCGACATCCTCCATGGTCTCCTCAGAACCCTTGTTCTCTGGGACCACTTGTCCATGGGAACTCCTTTCCCTTGGACATGGGGGATCACTTCATCCTCTCCTTGGATGAAGTCACGGACTTCAGCTAAGTGCATGTCAGCCCGAGCTCGCACACGCCACTCCCGAGGGCACATTAGCTGCACTGGACATTGGGATCTCTCAGCTGGAAACATCCCGAGGTAGACAAGGCTATCGTCGTCCACCTTGTTGCTTCTTGTGCTGTTATCACTCCAAGCTTGCTCCATTTGTGTGAAATGTTGTGAGTGATTCTGAACAACATTGTCTAAAACATGGCTCTGATACCTTTGTCACACCCCCATGGTTAGGATATGATATGGATAATAAATAAAACAGTTAGAAAATTAAAGTTGGTCCCTAGTCCTGAACAACCCCTGGTCTTGGGCGGCTCCCAGTTCTGGTCGGCCCCCAGTCCTGGGCGATCCCCAGAGTCTGGGCGGTCCCCAGTCCTGGGCGGCCCCCAGAGTCTGGGCGGCCCCAGTCCTGGACGGCCCCCAAAGTCTGGACGGCCCCCAGTCCTGGGCGGCCCCCCCAGTCCTGGGCGGCCCCTCCAGTCCTGGGCGGTCCCCAGAGTCTGGACGGCCCCCCCAGTCCTGGGCGGCCCCCGGAGTCTGGGCGGCCCCAGTCCTGGGCGGTCCCCAGAGTTTGGGCGGCCCCCAGTCCTGGGCGGCCCCCGGAGTCTGGATGGGACGGTCCCCAGAGTCTGGGCGACCCCCAGTCCTGGGCGGCCCCCAGAGTCTGGGCGGCCCCCAGTCCTGGGCGGTCCCCAGAGTCCGGACGGCCCCCTTCCTGGGCGGTCCCCAGAGTCTGGACGGCCCCCAGTCCTGGGCGGCCCCCGGAGTCTGGGCGGCCCCCAGTCCTGGGTGGCCCCCGGAGTCTGGGCGCCCCCAGTCCTGGGTGGTCCCCAGAGTCTGGGCGGCCCCATTCCTGGGCGGTCCCCAGAGTCTGGACGGCCCCCAATCCTGGATGGCCCCCAAATTGAGAATAATATTCATGTCAGAACCACTAAACATGATAAACCGTCGTATTCGGAACAGAAATCGAAAAATGTTAAACATCATAACGCTTTAAATGGTTCGAATAAGACAAGCACTGAAACACCCGTTTATCTAGAAAAAGGAGACACTGAACTTCTATTTTAGAGCCAGATGCCTTTTCTCTGACTCTGACATCCCCACTAACCCTGACATTCCCTTGGGATAATCAAGGTCATCATGAAAATCCTTATCTTCATGAGCAAGTTTCTTAATACCCTTATTATTATTATCACTGAATGACCACGTAGCGAATAAAAGATGAATACTTATCCTACACGTGGACCTCTGAAATTAAAATGATAAAATAAAAAATTAGGGGGATAAAAGGAGGAAGGAGAAGGAAGAAGGGACTTTTTCTTCTTCCTGAAAGAGATCTCATAACAACAGAGGAATCTGGTGATCCAGCATCAACAGATTGGCGCGCCAGGAAGGGGACCATCGTCGGAGCAGTGAGACGTACCTGTTCTACGGTTCCGTAAAGATGAGCTCCAGATCTCTGGAAGAAGATCCTTCTGATTGGTCTGGGGGGCATCTTCGCCTCCCAACCATGATCTCAAAACTCTTGGCCTTCTGAGCCGGTGAAGTCAAACCCTCCGGTTCCTTCCTCGCCGCTGCCGGCTCCAACTATTCCTCAAGATCCACTGCTGATCCTCACCCAACAAGTTCAAACTCTCGTTGGATGGTTCAGCAGATGCAAGAACAGCATTCTAGAGGAGCCCACAACGGCCGAGCTGCCTCTTGCCTAGGTCGGCTACTCCTGTTAGCCGACAATCAGCTCGAGGGAGATCTCCTCCGACAAAGCCTCTCCGCCCTTATTCTCCGAAAAGCGGCGCTCCCAAAGCTCCCACGACGGTTCGCGCTCTTTGTCCCATTCCCCTACAGCCCACCTGCCGGGCGACGACGGGGAAGGAACCGTATAGAGCGCCGCCGGTGGCGTCGTCAGTCTCCTTCCAGTTCTCCTGAACCAGCCGAAGGACGTATGACCGATAGAATGGAAAAGCGTCTTGAAGAGCAAGATCGCGGCTGGAGGAGCTCAGTCAAAGGATCAATAATCAACCGGGGTCGGATTACGACACCCGCCCCCCTCTCACTCGCGGGTGATGGAAGAACCCATTCCAAGGAGGTTCCGATTTCCTCAGTTGGACCCCTATGACGGTACCACTGATCCCCTAGATCATCTGGAGAGCTATAAAGCTATCATGCAGGTCCAAGGGCAACGGATGCCCTCTTATGCGTTGCCTTCCCGGCCACCCTCCGCAAGGCGGCCCGTGTTTGGTATTCTCGTCTGCCCTCACGCAGTGTTGACTCTTTTCGGCAACTGGAGAGATCTTTTCTGGCTCATTTCGACGCCTGTCGAAAATTCCTCGGTGGCAGACAGCTTATTCTCCGTGCACAGCAGGAAGGAGAATCTTTGAAAGACTTTATAACCCGCTTCAAGGTGGCGGCCCTGGAAGTCTATCATCTTGAAGATGCTGTGGCCACTCTGGCTTTAAAACGGGGGCTCCGACCCTCCCGTTTTACTTACTCCTTGGACAAAAGACCTCCTTCTTCTTATGCTGATCTCCTGAGCCGTGCGCAGAAGTACATCCGCGCCGACGAAGCTGACTCATCCAGGAGAGGTGCACAAGAGAGGACTAGCAAAAGGTCCACTCGCCCAGAGTTGAACGGACCTCCTTCCAAGAAACCAGAGCCCTTGCGCCGGCCGATTGATCGCCGCAAGAGCCAGACTCCCAGAGAGGACCATCTTACACCCCTCTTAGCACCCCGGACTCACATCCTTATGGAGATTGAAAACGAGCCTTATCTACGGCGTCCGCCCCCGTTGAAGAAGGGCACTGCCCGCGACAGAAGCCGCTATTGCCGTTTCCATAGGGATTATGGCCACGACACTGAAGAATGTCGGAACTTGAAGCAGGCCATCGAAGAGCTAATTCAGAGGGGATACCTTGGGCAATACGTCCAGAAGAAAGAGGCTCCTCCCATACCAGCCTTGATGGGACCTCCTCCCGCTCAAGCTGGCATTGATAACACCCCGACAGAAAGGATGGTGGGTATGATTTCCCGCGGAAAAGCTTCATCTTCTAAAAGACCAAGGGGAGGCGAAGAGTTAGATGATGTAATCCCTTCTGAGGGAAATATAGCGGGGAGTAATGTTGTAAAAGATGATAGCGTCGTCGTTTCGATGACGATTGCTAGGCATCCTGTAAAAAGAATCTTAATTGACAGTGGGAGCTCCGCTAATGTGCTTACTTATGATGCATTTCTTCGGATGAGTTTATCTCTGGATTCTCTTCGGCCCGTAGCCGTCCCTCTAGTTGGTTTCACTGGAGACTCCATCCGGGTAGAGGGCGATTACTTTGCCAGCTACGGCAGGATCGCCGCCGTGTCAAAGCACGGTTATGCTGGATTTTCTGGTAGTTCGGGTCCCCCTGGCTTACAACGCCATTCTTGGCCGTCCCGGCTTGAATATGTTAGATGCAGTTATATCTACTAAGCGCTTATTGGTGCAGTTCCCTACCAGGCAAGGAGTCGGTGTGATGCACGGAGAGGTAGACTCGGTCAGACCCTGCTATCATTTAGCCCCTAGTCCCCAGATGGCTAATATCCTCCGGTTGCCGAGTCATTTGACCCCAGGGAAGTTGAGCGGAGAGGAGAGCCAGCGGAGCTTCTGATATCTTACCCCCTGGGAGATGATCCCACTAAGATCGTGCAGATCGGTGAGCTCCTCTTCCCTGAGTCCGGGATCAACTCCTAGCCTTCTTATCAATGAATGCAGATGTCTTCGCCTGGAAATAACGGATATGGTCGGGATTCCTCCGGAGGTGATTACTCATCAGCTTAATATTAACCCAAGCTGCCGCCCTGTCCGCCAGAAGAAAAGGAGTTTTGCTCCTGAGCGGCAGAGGTCATTGACGAGGAGGTAGACAAATTGCTCATGGCCGGTCATATTCGAGAAGCACGATATCCTGATTGGCTAGCCAATGTGGTTATGGTCCGGAAAGCCAGCGGAGGATGGAGAATATGCATCGACTACACAGATCTTAACAAAGCTTGTCCTAAGGACAGTTTTCCATTGCCCCGGATCGACCAGTTAGTGGATTCGACTTCTGGTTATGAACTCCTTAGTTTCATGGATGCCTTCTCAGGGTATAATCAGATAAAATTGGACCCCTCAGATGAAGAGCATACTTCTTTTATCACTGAGAAGGGCATTTATTGTTATAAAGTAATGCCCTTCGGGTTGAAGAATGCAGGAGCTACCTATCAGAGGCTGATGAACAAAGTTTTTAAAGACCAGCTCGGCCGCAACATGGAAGTATATGTAGATGATATGTTGACAAAAAGCACCTGCATCACCGACCATGTCGCCGACTTGCAGGAAACTTTCCACAACCTCCGGCTCCATAGAATAAAGCTCAACCCGCGCAAATGTGCATTTGGAGTTACTGCAGGGAAATTCTTGGGTTTCTTAGTCACCCGGCGGGGGATTGAAGCAAACCCAGAGAAAATTCAAGCCATTCTCAGTATGAGACGGCCTATGTGTAAGAAAGAGGTGCAACAACTCACCGGGAGGATAGCAGCGTTAAGCCGATTTTTATCCAGATCAGCCGAGAGGTTTACCTTTCTTCAAGGTCTTGCGTAAAGCAGATGGCTTCGAGTGGACAGAAGACTGTCAACAAGCTTTTGAAGAACTTAAGGAGTTCTTGTCCACACCACCCCTGTTATCCAAACCGGAGCAAGGAGAAAAGCTCTTCCTATATCTTGCGGCTTCTTCGGAGGCCGTCAGTTCCGTTCTGGTGCGTGTCGGCGACCATGCCGTTCAACGACCTGTATATTATACCAGCAAGGTGCTTCATGGTGCAGAAGAGAGATATTCCAAAACGGAGAAAGTCATTTTCGCTTTATTCGTTTCTGCTCGACGACTCAGACCCTACTTCCAAGCCCATCCCATAGTCGTCCTCACTGATCAACCTCTCAGAGCTATTTTGTCACGACCAGACACTTCTGGCCGGTTAGCCAAGTGGGCCATCAAACTAGGGGAATTCGACTTATCATTTCAACCCAGAGCATCTTTGAAATCCCAGGTCTTGGCTGATTTTCTAGTAGAATGCACCTGGTCTGAGCCGCATCAAGAAGAAATCCCCCGGATCCTTTTAGATGCTGGGGAGGAGGATCATGAAGCATGGGTCCTCCACGTCGACGGAGCCTCTAACTCACAGGGTAGCGGAGCTGGCCTCATTCTCGCTAGCCCAGAAGGCGCAGTACTAGAATATGCTCTTCGTTTCCTCTTTGAAGCCACCAATAATCAAGCTGAATATGAGGCTTTACTGACCGGAATCAAACTAGCGCATGGGATGGGAATCAAGAATCTCCGGGTTTTCACTGACTCACAGCTTATTTCCGCCCAGTGGCAGGGGAGTATGAAGCTCGGGACCCTATCATGTTCCAATATCTGAACAAGGTCAGACTATTAATTCCTTTATTGGATCACTTCGCCATCAGTTATATACCCAGAGGTGAAAATGCTAGGGCCGATATGTTAGCCCGACTAGCTACCTCGGTGGATAGTGCCATGGGCAAAACCTACATTGAGTATCTGGAAACACCTAGCATCGAAGCTACTGAAGAAGCTTTGCCCATTATCCAAGAAGAAACCTGGATGGAATCTTATATCCGTATCTGAAAGACGGCGTTCTCCCAGTTGTCGTGAAGAAGCTAAGCTGCTTAAGCGGAGAGCTTCTAAATTTGTGCTACTAGAAGGCCAACTTTACAAGAAATCCTTCTCTCAGCCCCTCCTCAAATGTGTTAATTCGGTTGATGCGGATTATATCCTTAGAGAAATTCATGAAGGCATCTGTGGGAATCACTCCGGAGGCCGATCTCTAGCACGCAAGGCCCTCCGACAAGGATATTACTGGCTCACCATGCAAGAGGATGCAACCGAACTAGTGAAAAGATGTGATCGATGCCAACGGTACGCCTACATTCAGCGGCAACCATCTTCTCAGTTAAATTCTCTTTCTGCTCCTTGGCCCTTCGCTCAGTGGGGCATGGACATCCTCGGCCCTTTCCCTCCGGCATCAGGACAGCGCAAATTCCTACTAGTAGCCGTCGATTATTTTACTAAATGGGTTGAAGCTGAAGCACTCGCCAAAATTACTGAAGCCAAGGTCAAAACCTTTTTCTGGAAAGCCATTATTTGTCGATACGGCACACCCTCATCACTGACAATGGCCGACAGTTTGACAACAACACCTTCCGGACTTTCTGTACTGATCTCGGCATCCTGCAACGATTCACCTCCGTCGGCCATCCACAATCTAATGGAGAGGCTGAGGTTACAAATCGCATGATATTACGGGGACTAAGGACCAGACTGGATACGTCCAAAGGAAGGTGGGTAGAAGAGCTCCCGAGTGTACTCTGGGCATACCACACAACTCCCAGAACACCGACAGGAGAAACGCCATTCAACCTGGTTTTTGGTTCCGAAGCTGTTATTCCCGTCGAAATTGGCTTACCAAGTAGCCGAGTGGAAACGTACAACGAAGCAGACAACCTCCCTAATTTAAGAGCCAATCTTGACCTCATTGATGAAGCAAGAGATCGGGCTCGAATTAAGATGGCGGCATACCAGCAGCAGGTAGCGAGGTATTATAATACCCGCGTCCGCTCGAAGAGTTTCCGTCAGGGAGATTTAGTTCTAAGAAAAGCTTCGATATCCAAACCAACAGAAGGGGGCAAATTGTCTCCGAACTGGGAAGGGCCCTACCGGATAAGAGAAGTTCTTCACCGTGGAGCATACCAGCTTGAAGACCTAAATGGACAACTAATCCCCCGAACGTGGAATGCAGACAATCTCCGGCCATACTACCAGTAATGTAATGTATTTATCCAAATATTAAATGAGCCTGCACATTTGAACACATATTTTTAGATAATTCTTCAGAACGGCTCGGCGGCCCTACAGTCCAAAGGACACCCCCAGGCCGGTATAACTTGCCCCTGAGGAGGTTCAAGTCCGTGACTCAAGCGGCCCCGAACCACGATAGACGGCTCGGCGGCCCTACAGTCCAAAGGACACCCCCAGGCCGGTATAACTTGCCCCTGAGGAGGTTCAAGTCCGTGACTCAAGCGGCCCCGAACCACGATAGACGGCTCGGCGGCCCTACAGTCCAAAGGACACCCCCAGGCCGGTATAACTTGCCCCTGAGGAGGTTCAAGTCCGTGACTCAAGCGGCCCCGAACCACGATAGACGGCTCGGCGGCCCTACAGTCCAAAGGACACCCCCAGGCCGGTATAACTTGCCCCTGAGGAGGTTCAAGTCCGTGACTCAAGCGGCCCCGAACCACGATAGACGGCTCGGCGGCCCTACAGTCCAAAGGACACCCCCAGGCCGGTATAACTTGCCCCTGAGGAGGTTCAAGTCCGTGACTCAAGCCCCGAACCACGATAGACGGCTCGGCGGCCCTACAGTCCAAAGGACACCCCCAGGCCGGTATAACTTGCCCCTGAGGAGGTTCAAGTCCGTGACTCAAGCGGCCCGAACCACGATAGACGGCTCGGCGGCCCTACAGTCCAAAGCCCCCAACCCGGTATGACTCACTCCTGAGAAAGTATAAATCCTTGGCTCGAGCAGCCTTGACTTAGATGGTTTTGAGTCACGCCCATAGGCAGATATTCGGTTACCCTCGAGGTACAATTCTACAAAAACACTAAGTGGCCCCACAATCCAAGAGCTTCGTGCTTCCTTGAACCCAGGATTAGCTCCCCTGCAGGGGCCCCTAAACTGCCTTATCAACATTCTAGGACTTACATCTTAATACAACACACCGGAAAACGACCCGAAGACTAGGATTTCCTGCCAACTCGTGGACGGATTCCCTAATCCATAAGTAGGAATCAAGGATTAAGCAGATGAAATATTAAGTAACACCAAATAAATAAAGGGTAACATCTGCTCATTTAAAGTTAATCTACTAGGAAACTTTATAAAGTCTCGTCAATATTCATTACAAAAAGAGGTCCTTTAAAAGGACCAAGTCAAGGATAGAAAAACTAAAGCTAAAGTCAAAATAAATTTAGGCATCCTCAATCAATTCTCTGAATGCTCCTTCTCTGTATTGGGATCGGAAGCCGGCTCCTCAGTGAGGGGCATTTCTGCAGCAGGATCTTTGGTCGCCGCCACCCTACCCGCCACGTCTTCGACCTCCATATCAGGAATTTCTTCGTCGTCCACAGGTCGAAAACGTTCAAGGTTCTTTAAGTTGAAGTGTCGGGCTAACATCCGTTTACACCTCTCAAAGCCTTGAACAAAGGCGTCTAGGGCGGCCTCCTGGAACTCCGATTCAAAATCCGGGGAGCCCTTGTACTCCTTGATAGCATCCCGGACTTTGGCTTCGGCTATGGCCACCTTTTCTTGAGCTTCCTTCGGCCGCGGCCACCTTTTCTTGAGCTTTGGCCTCGGCCACAGCTATCTTTCCCGGGCCTCGGCCTCGACCGCAGCTATCTTTTCCGGGCCTCCGTCATCACTGTTGCAACTCTGTCGAGAGCGTTCTTAGCATCTTTCTCGGCTAGAACCAATTTTTCTACAGCATCGCGAGCCGTAGCTTCCGCGTTATCTGCTCGATTTTCAGTATGTTCTAGCCTAAGAGTAGTTTCTTTTAACCTCTCTTCCGTTGGCAACAACTTCGCCCGAACCTCAGATAGTTGGGCATCTAAGCTCTGCAGCTCCATTTCCGCCTTTCCCGCCAGGTCCGATAATCCTCCCGAATAACCCGAAGGTCGTGTAGTGCTTTTGACTCTCGGGCCTTCGTCTCCACCAATTCTTTGTCTAAGCTCACACTCCGAGACTTGGCCTTGTTTAAGTCTTCGCGCAGTACAAAAAGGCCATTAGACATCTGCAAAATACATTCAGTGAATGCCCGAATTCGATAATCACAAAAGGAAAAGGTCGAAACTTTACCTGAAGCGCAGCTGTGAACATGGTGTCAAATGACTCTTCTTGTGTTACCTTCCTCATTTTATCTTGGAACCTGGGCAGGATCGCAAGTTTAAGAATTGTCTCCGACAAGCAACTTTTGTACCCAGCACCCTGATTAGGCGGTTGAGGAGGTGGAGATAGATTTCCTAAAGCATCTGAGGGAGCGGGGCAGGAACGCCCACTTCCTTTGACGACGAAGGACCTGGCAAATCGATTTCGACTGCTTCCGCACTCCCTACAGATCCCCCAGCGCCCTTAGTGGGGGATGGAATGACCTCCGGAAGCTCCCTCTCGACAGGATCTCCTATCGGGATCCCCGTTGGAGGACTCGTCTCTCCTTCGCTATCTTCTATCAGGGTCGCTTCGGGAATAGCCGCCGGAGGCTGGGCCTGGCAATCCGATCCTGACTGACGGGGCTTTTTAGGTTCGTTCCCTGCCGCGCCATGCTCGCTCCTCTCTCTCTTTCGAAGGTTTGATACCAAAAAGTCTTGAGAAAACTTCATTGCTGCAATATAGTGAACATAGGGTTAGCTAAAAAAGACACCAAATATGTTAGCTAGGAATACAAAGAAGAGATAGAAGAGGAAAAGAGAGAGATGAATTCTTCGAGGCTCACCGGGCGCTGCAGCCAGCGACACCGGCACGAACGCAATCTCCCGGAGATTATCCTCCGATAGCAATTCTTTACTGGGGGGAATGATGGTAGAGATTAGAGTGTTGAAAAGCTCACGGTCTCTCTCATCAACACTCGCATTCTGGTTAGAACTGGTATCCGGGATACCCCAATCTACACCCAACCCCTCCAGATGTGCATAGAAAAACCGAGATTTCCACCCTTTGATCTTAGAAGGGAGATTAAGCCTAAGAACCCTTTTAGGCCTCGATGCGAAACTCCACCACCCATCCCTGACTGGGTTTCGAATCCTATAGTGTCTAAATAAAGAAAGTCTAGCGGAAGCTCCATGAAAAGAACAAAGTACTAGAAATGAAAATATAATACGAATAGAATTAGGAGTAAGCTGTGCGGGGATAAGGCGATATCGGTTCAATAAGTTTACAAAGGATGTAAGGGCAGTCGTAGACCACCCTTAAAAAACTCTTCATACAAAGCGACCTTACCTGGTCGCCTAGAGTGACCCTATCCTCAGGAAGGGGAACGGAGAGCCGAATGTCATCAGGGATCCGAACTGAGCCCTAAGGTTCCTAAGATCCTGAGAGGATATAACAGAGGCAATGTCCGCCGGTCTAGCCAATTTAGAAACAACCGCGGGAGGCCCTACCTCACGACTGGTAGACGAAGAGGAAACCCTAGGGACTGAGATAACAACCTAGACACGGGCTGTATGGACCGAGCAACGGGTTGGTCCCCACGGATGACTACCCCTCCCAGAGCCTGTCGACGTGCTTGAAGAATCTCCTCTCGGGAGGGCTCAACCATGGGGCCCTTACCTTTCCTATCTACGGAGGAATCCATAAAGAGAGAAAGGAGAAGAAGGAGTCGACTGACCTGGGCTTGAAGAGGTAAAAAACGCAGGAGGATACACAAAATCAAAGATTAAGGGAAAGGGATGGCTCCCCCCTTTTTTATATATATATCAGACGCGACGCCTCGAGCACCGCAAGGACACGTGGTAGTCCATCAGTGGAGCCGGACAAACGAAAAGACGCTATCCTCTTAGAGATATGCGCCTCCCCTCCTTTTCCCTTTTTCGAAATGTCACTTATCATGTACTGGACGTTTTGAAATTCAAATTTTTCCGCCCTTCTCCCTTGCACGTGCACAACACACCTGAATACAAGGAAGATGGGCGAGGGGGCATATGATATGGATAATAAATAAAACAGTTAGAAAATAAAGTTGGTCCCTAGTCCTCCCCCCTGGGCGGCCCCCTGGGCGGCCCCCAGTCCTGGGCCCCCAGAGTCTGGGCGGCCCCCAGTCCTGGCGGCCCCCCGGCGGCCCCCAGTCCTGGGCGGCCCCCAGAGTCTGGGCGGCCCCCAGTCCTGGGCCCCCAGAGGCGGCCCCCAGTCCTGGGCGGCCCCAGAGTCTGGCGGCCCCCAGTCCTGGGCGGCCCCCCCTGGCGGCCCCAGTCCTGGGCGGCCCCAGAGTCTGGGCGGCCCCAGTCCTGGGCGGCCCCCCTGGCGGCCCCCAGTCCTAGCCCCCAGTCCTGGCCCCCTGGGCGGCCCCAGTCCTGGGCGGCCCCAGAGTCTGGGCGGCCCCCAGTCCTGGGCGGCCCCCAGAGTGGGCGGCCCCCAGTCCTGGGCGGCCCCCCCCCCAGAGTCTGGGCGGCCCCCAGTCCTGGGCGGCCCCCAGAGTCTGGGCGGCCCCCAGTCCTGGGCGGCCCCAGAGTCTGGGCGGCCCCCATCCTGGGCGGCCCCAGTCTGGGCGGCCCCCAGTCCTGGGCGGCCCCAGAGTCTGGACGGCCCCCAATCCTGGTGGCCCCCAATTGAGAATAATATTCATGTCAGAACCACTAAACATGATAAACCGTCGTATTCGGAACAGAAATCGAAATGTTAAACATCATAACGCTTTAAATGGTTCGAATAAGACAAGCACTGAAACACCGCCGTTTATCTAGAAAAAGGAGACACTGAACTTCTATTTTAGAGCCAGATGCCTTTTCTCTGACTCTGACATCCCCACTAACCCTGACATTCCCTTGG
>UESW01002323.1:0-79509 GCA_900491605.1 Calamus simplicifolius
TGATAACTATTATCATTACGGAAATTAAAGATTACATATTAATCTATCTAATATGCATCAAGATCATATCTTTGCCTATATATTCAGGGTCGTTTGATCTAAAATATGCATATAAAAATATCAAGATCATATCTTGATCTTCAAGATGACTAGTCACACTATTATCTTGAAGCCTGCCTTAAGATCTAGGGATCAAATCACTTACCTTAAGAACAGTAGGTAAATCCTTATTGCTCTACAGCCGTTCAATCATCCGGCCTCTAGTATCGTCCACGCGAAGCCCCGAATGATCAGATTTTCGAAAGTGCTACCTCGCGAAAAAATAGCTTTGTTGATCTTGAATCCTCTCACTTGAATCTTCCTCCAAGATCCACCAGGCTTCCGCTAACACCAGAATCATCAGGATTTTTTATTCTAACATTTTAGAATTATAATCCATGACAATTTAGAATTACAATCCATGATAAATCGTGTATTGTTGTTCTATTTTTTGTTCTGTGTTCTCTAGTGAGGGAATGCCCTTTATTTATAGTCTAGATTTAGCCTTGACATTTAATTCTGCATTTAAGAATCCGTTGTTTGGCAAAAGCGAAGAGACGCCGAAGGCGCGGCGCTTGGTTTAATTCCAATGTTTGAAGAAAACCAAGGAGTCGCGGCATTTGGTTTAGTTCCATCGTTCAGAGAAAACCAAAGAGACGAGGGATAAATCCGACGTTCGGTAAATAAATGTCATGCATTAAATTCTATCTCATGAGATGAGATTTTAGCCATCTCATCATATGAGATCCATATTCGAGAGGTTTGGATTCTGATCTGAATTTATTTGACTTAACCCACATAGATCATGGTCCAAGCCCAAATCAAATTTGGCTAGTCCTGAATCTATTTAAATTCAAATCAAGTCTAATTTCAAATCAATATTTAAAATTGACTTGTCCTTCTAATAGACTTAAATCAAATTGAATCTTATTCAATTGTACTTAACCCAATTGAGATAATTCAATCAATCAAATTGATTAATTAAATCATATACGATTCTCAATCATTGATCAGCAAATAGATCATCCTAGGAAACTTCTATGCGTGTGACTCTCTAGGTTCGAACCTAAGCCGGTAGCATAGAAACAACTTTCTATACTAATCGATGTGCCCATCTAGCAATGGAACCCGACGTCCGGATAGGTCGAAGAGTTGTCGAGCAAACTCCAAGAACCCTAAGAAACAGTTACCGTATAATTCATCCTCTTGACCACAAATGCTAAGGATGGCTTAAGAGCCTGTCAACTCTAAATAGCAAATCCATAAAGTGATTTCAACTTTAGTGATCATGTGACTTTCACATAAAGTGCCTTGGCCAAGGTCTTGCTAAATTGAAACACAAGCATTTCTCCTTTTAATGGGATAGGTCAAATTCCATCTTGACCCACAACTGACTACCACAAGTACTTGACTGAACCCAGTAACCTTTCGTAGCCGGATTAGAAATCCAGGTGGTCCGACACCTAAGTACAATGAGTTGCTTGTAAGCCACTGGTTGTGATCTTCAGGTCTGAAGGATACTTATACCTATATCTTCTCGGATTAACTCTTGACAGCAGAGTATCCAAAAATGAGTCACATTCGGTGAAATGTACTCCTACACTTTCACCTGTATGTCATACCAGTGTCTCTACACTCCTCGGTTAAGAGGATAACCAACAAATGTGATATACAACGTCCTATAATTGATAGTACTATGGCCCTGTCATAGTATATCATTTGGTCGCGAACTCTTTTAAGGACCTTCTAAGATAAATCCTCCTTTATCGTGAGGAAGATCCTAAGGGCTTCATTACTTTCAGGAGTATTAAGAAGATGTTCTTGTAATGAATAAACTACCAAATAACTTTTATTAATATATCAATTTATATACAATTTACATCAGCACAATCATCAAATGATTGGCTTTAGGATACAATTCCTAAAAAGGCCGACATCTCCAAGACCGGCACCTCCAAGGCCAGCACCTCGAAGACCGTCGGCCCAAAGGCCGACAGCTCCAAGACCGACACCTCAAAGGCCGGCACCTCTAAAGACCGTCGGCCCCAAAGGCTGACACCTCCGAAGACTGCCGGCCCCAAAGGCCGACATCTCCAAGATCGGCACCTCCAAGGCCGGCACCTCGAAGACCATCAGCCCAAAGGCCGACAGCTCCAAGACCGGCACCTCTAAGGCCGGCACCTCGAAGACCGTCGGCCCAAAGGCCGACAGCTCCAAGGCCGGCACCTCCAAAGACCGACAGCCCCAAAGGCCGACACCTCCAAGATCGACGGCCTTAAAGGCCGACGGCTCCATGACCAACGGCCCCAGAGGCCGACACCCCCAAGGCCGGCATCCTCCCAGCCGGCCCCCGGCACTCTCATTTCAGCCGGCCCCACCTGATTCAAGTCGGCCCCGACACTCTTATTTCAGCCGGCCCCGGCGTGTCCAAGCCAGGTGGCCCCGGCACCTCTCAGCCGGCACCGGCATCCTTCCAGCCGGTCCCGGCACACTCTTTTCAGTCGGCCCCGCTTGATCCAAGTCGGCCCCGGCACTCTTCTCAGACAGCCCCAGCGTGTCCAAGCCAGGCAGCTCCGGCATCTCTCAGCCAGCCCCGGCATCCTCCCAGCCGGCCCCGGCACACTCTTCTCAATCGGCCCTGGTGTGTCCAAGCCAGGCGGCCCCGGCATCTCTCAGCCAGCCCCAGCATCCTCCCAGCCGGCCCCGGCACTCTCATTTCAGCCGGCCCCGACGTGTCCAAGCCAGGCGGCCCCGGCATCTTTCAGCCGGCCCCAGCATCCTCCCAGCCGGCCCCGTCACTCTCATCCCAGCCGGCCCCGGCACTCTCATTTCAGCCAGCCCGCCTGATCCAAGTCGGCCCCGGCACTCTCATTTCAGCCGGCCCCGGTGTGTCCAAGCCAGGCGGCCCCAACACCTCTCACCGGCCCCGGCACACTCTTCTTAGCCGGTCCTGGCGCGTCCAAGCCAGGCGGCCCCGGCATCTCTCAGCCAGCCTCGGCATCCTCCCAGCCGGCCTTGGCACTCTTATCCCGGCCTGCCCGCCTAATCCAAGTCGCCCCTGGTACTTTTCTAAGCCGGCCCCGGCATCCTCCCAGCCGGCCCCAGCACTCTCATCCCGGCCGGCCCACCTTATCCAAGTCGGCCCCGACACTCTTCTCAGCCGGCCCCGACATGTCCAATCCAGGCGGCCCCGGCACTTCTCAGCCGGCCCTGGCGTGTCCAAGCCAGGCGGCCCCAGCACCTCTCACCAGCCCCGGCATCCTCCCAGCCAGCCCCGGCACTCTCATCCCGGCCGACCCCGCCTGATCCAAGTCAGCTCCGGCACTCTTCTTAGCCGGCCCCAGCATGTCTAAGCTAGGCAGCCCCGGCACCTCTTAGCCAGCCCCGGCATCCTCCCAGCCGGCCCCGGCACTCTCATCCCAGCCGGCCCCGCCTGATCCAAGTCGGTCCCGGCATGTCCAAGCCAGGCGGCCCCGGCACCTCTCAGCCGGTCCCGGCATCCTCCCAACCGGCCCCGGCACTCTCATCCCAGCCAGCCCTGCCTGATCCAAGTTGGCCCCGGCACTCTTCTTAGCCGGCCCCGGCGTGTCCAAGCTAGGCGGCCCCGGCACCTCTCAGCCGGCCCCGGCATCCTCCCAGCCGGCCCCGACACTCTCATCCCGGCCGGCCCCGCCTGATCCAAGTTGGCCCCGACACTCTTCTCAGCCGGCCCTGGCATGTCCAAGCCAGGCGGCCCCGGCACCTCTCAGTCGGCCCCGGCATCCTCCCAACCGGCCCCGGCACTCTCATCCCGGCCGGCCTGCCTGATCCAAGTTGGCCCCAGCACTCTTCTCAGCCGGCCCCGGCATCCTCCCAGCCGGCCCCGGCACTCTCATCCCGGCCGGCCCCGCCTGATCCAAGTCAGTCCCGACACTCTTCTCAATCAGCCCTGGCATGTCCAAGCCAGGCGGCCCCGGCACCTCCCAGCCAGCCTCGGCATCCTCCCAGCCGGCCCCACCTGATCCAAGTTGGCCCCTTGTGCCTCGGCACCTACCTCCGCCGAGCCTCCGCCAGCCATGATGACTGAACCACAGCGTTCAAAACACCTCTACGGAATCTGGCGCGGGAGAGTTCAAATTCACTATAACAGAATAAGATTCCAAACAAGGAATCATACCAAGATATGGCCTATGACCTACAATAGCGGCCTAGGGACCACGCAGCCACTGAGTCTCGAGCCATCGGCCAGCTCTCCCCGCCTCCCAGCCGTCGATCCTCTAACTAACCATATACGGATCCTACCGGCCCTGTAACAACTTGATTCGAATCCGTTTCGAATCCCAACAACTTTCAGACCTCATCCAGAGCATGTCCAAGAAGTTAGGTGACCGCCTATAAATACGACCACCCTCAAGCCTCTCAGGTATGGCGATTCTACGCCCATTTTTCATTCGCAGTTCTCACACTCCGCCATGAAAGCTCCCACAAGAGCTCGGAGGAACTCTTCCTGGGGGATCCTTCTCTCCATATTTGTTGATTGCTGGTGTCCACTGACTTGAGCGTCGGAGGGTCTTCCACAGAGGGCCACCCCCAACGCCTCTCGCGTGAGGACTGTCTTGCAGGTCCGCCCAGGAGGGAGCCCACGCTGCAGCCCGACTGCGCCCGAGCCGGAGGACAGATTTAGCAGCAACAATTATTAAATTAAAAGCAAGGTTTAGTGGTTTCTGGAGTGGATATTTAAATTTTGATGATGAAATTTAGAGCAAAGTTTATGTGAGGTGATCTGTGATTTTTTTTAGTTTGATTAGCCTGATTTATGAACATATTATTATTAACATGAACTCTCGATTTAAATACTCCGCCTCCTTTCATTTATTAACATCAATATATTTAATTAATAAGAAACGACTCCACCTCCTTCCATTTTTTTTTCTATTTATTATGATGTTCCATCCCAAAAACTCCTCTTTTTTATCCTCTTCTCCCCTCTCTCTTTCGGCGTTCGATCCTGATCTACACCCGGTTGGGCCCGAGGCCGGAGATCGCCTCGATCCTTTGTCTAGGGTTTTTGATGAACTTTTCACACTCCATCTTGGCATTTCTTGGGTTTCGATTGCATGAAGAGGTCTAAGAGCATGGAAGCCCTTGGCGGCCGGCGATGGAGGTTCTTCCACACCATTCTCAGCATCCTTCTCCGCCTTGGCAGTGTTGACCTAGAGGCAGAGGTCCCGGATGATGGCATCGGCCCTCTCCGCCACCGCAACAGCGTCGTGAGAGAGAAGCCGGAACTCCTCCTCAGAGAGGAATAGCGACATGATCCCCAAGCTACGAAAATCGCTATGAGGAGGAGAGGGCATGAATGATCTCCGATGGCAGGCAGTCGGGTCTTGTGATTCCTCTTCCCTTTTTTTATTTCCATTGATGCCCATCGAATAAGGTAAAGCGCGAATACGCCTATTCCATGGGTCACCCAGGAATAGAAAAATGGGAATACGAGGACTGAGGGGAATACGAATTCTTCTGGGGCCTATTTGCTTTTTGACATATGTTTGGGAGAATAAGGTGGAATAAGGCCCTATTCCAAGCGAGAATAGGGCATCCAAACACAGCCAAAAGCCATAATTACGAAGAATATCTGGGAATAAAGTTAACTAAAGGATAACCTATGGTTAACCATGGGTTATCCCCTTAATTTATTTCATAGGGAATACAAGAATAGCTGGTTATCCCTCAAATAAGAGTAAAAAAAAGTTATCCTATGGATGGGATAGCTAAGGGATATTCCTAGAGATAGCCAGCGAATAAACTCTATCCTGTACACTTATCCAGGAATAGTGTTTTTTTCTATCAAACACTACCTTAGAGGCGTCTAGTGCAGGTCCAACTAAGTTATGGTCAAAGAGCTTCTATTTGCATAGCAAAAATTACTTTTCACACCCTCAAATTTAATCAAAAAAATATCTATTTTACTTCTATAAAAAATTACCATAATGCTCCTATAATTTCTCTCAACACCCATCATAAATAAAACACATCCTTCCCCTTCCAACGTTTAATTGAAAAAAATTCCCCTCAATCCATTTTCAGCTTGTAAACCCCTTATTTGAAAAGATTTTAACCTTCAATTGAATAATGAACAAGCAATTAGCGATTTGAGAAAGTTTTATGGATGCAAAGGTTCAATTTTTTAACTTGTTTTGATTTTTTTTTTTTCGGTTCGTGTTTTGTTTGACCACATAAGGCTAAACAAATTACCTCTATAGGGCCGAACAAAGGCCTTCTGTTCAACCTTGATGGGCCCTCTGTTCGGCCCATCCCAACCTAACAGAAGGTCTCTCTGTTCAGCCATACAGGCCCGAACAGAGAGTATAGGGTTTAGGATTAATTTAGGGTTTAGGGTTTAAAATAATTTTTTAATCATGCATAGCGATGCTTCAATCGAATGCAACATGATTGGCTCTGAATGTGTAATGGATTACACAAATGAATTTACAACTTATGAGATCTGATAATTTTGATTGTAATTATTTATTAGTTGACTGAGCAATGTGTAAAATTGTCTACTCATATTAAACTATTAAATGTGTAGATATTCAAGAGTAGAGAAGACTTGTGTAATTAGTATCAGAAAGCTGGGAGGAGGAATGAATTTGTTGTTGTAATTAAAACTTCTGATTCGGATAGCAATGTTAAGAAACCAAGAATTATATTTTATTGCAAGAGGAGTGGTACCTACAGAAGTAAAAGTACAAAGGAAAAGGGATTGAAGACCAGGGCCAAGCACAAAGAAGTGTGGATGCCCTTTTGCATTAAGAGGGAGAAAATTGGACACTGCAGATGATTAAATGTTAATAATCATTTGTGGTGTGCACAATCATCCGTTGCGAAGCATCTGGAGGGGCACTCATATGCTGGACAATTATCTAAGCAGGAAACTTCATTGTTAGTGGATATGTCGAAGAGTTTGTGTTGGCCCAGATGGCAACCCAAGAGGGGGGAGAGGGGTGAATTGGGTTCTTAAAAATTTGGCGCTTAAAAATAATCTCACAAAGTGAAGGTGCACAAGATTAAATACAATGAGTGTGGTGCTAAGAGTGCAAAGCAGAATATAAAGATAGAGTAGAGAGAAAGAGAGACAAGCACGCAAACACGAAGATTTATAGTAGTTCGATGTTAGCTACACCTACATCCACTCCCAAGCAACTCTTGGGCCCACATTATAATCAGCCTGATTACAGCCAAGTTGTTTTACAAGCTCACATCTCAAACTTATTGTTTTACAATGGGATCACAACGAACCCAATCGATTTTTACATGCTTACCAGCATAAAACCTATCACAAGCTACCTTAGCTTGCACAAGGCCAAACTGCCTCATCTGATTCAATCCTCTGATTTAATCAGTAACCAAATGTAATAAAAGTAAGGTTACAGCAGATATATAGCTCCTTAAATGAGCGAATAAGCAATATAAACAAGATAGAATAGAAGAGCTGATTTAGAAGATTTCTTAAGTTGAGCTGTTCTTCTTTTCCTCTTTTTCTCTTTTCATCATAAATGAGCTTCCTCAAGTTGGGCTTGAAGCTTTGAAAGATTCATTGATGTAGAGGCTTTTAAAGAACTAGGATTTTTTCTTCTTCTTTCTATTTGATGGAAATCCTTCAAGATTGGCTTTTGAATGCTTTGAATTTCTCTAAACTCTTTTTTGAACACTTGTGATTTCAAATCTGAACTTTTTCTTTTGATTTTTCTTTCCTCTCTTTTATATTTTCAAACGGTCGGATAGATCTATTTATAATCTCCTCTTAATCCATTCTTGGATAAAAATTAGCTGTTAAAAGTACTTGTGGATGCATTTTGTAGGTTTGTTGGAGAAAAGACAACCTCTGGAGTCATCTCTGATACTTCTGAAATTCCATCTCTAATAGGTTAGAGTCGGCTCTAATCTGGCCTGGAGTCGGCACTAAGTCGGATATTCGAAATGATAACATTTGCTCATCGTGGAGTCGGCTCTGACTTTTCATGGAGTTGACATTTTTATGTGCTAGAGTCGGCTCTAACAAATGCGGGAGCCGGCTCTAATTGTGCCCCAAAAAGCATAGTTTCTGTTTCACCATTAGAGTCGGCTCTAATTTGACGTAAAAATGAGGTTCTCTATCTTTCAATTAAAGTCAACTTTAGTCTCCGCAGGAGTCGGCTCTAATCCATGCCGAAAGTACCAAACAGTTTCGATACGCTTCGAGTCGGCTTTAATCCATTTAAAGTCGGCTCTAATGACTAAAACTTGACACTTAACATAAGACATGGATTCAAACTCAATTTTTCTTGGATTTTGATTAATTAAACATTTTAAATTCCTAAACACTTAATCAAAATCATTAGTAACATAAGAAATATACTCATATGATTTTTGTTATTCATCAAAATCAATAATTGGGTCAAATCTCTTTCTTTTTGATGATGACAACAACATTGAGTTTATGCATAACCAATTAAATCATAAGTAACAATTTAAACAACTTCTTTAATCAGAGTGATAATAATCAAAATTTAACCAGATTCATCTTGAACAATTACTTCATTTCAGCTATTCCAAGAAATAAAAAAAATTATATCTATTGATTCATACTCTTCAAATCTCAAAACTCAATTCAAATTATCAATTCAAATAAGCTCTTACCAATTCAATTAAGCTCCCCCTGAGTAAGATAACTCCCCCTCTATATGCACATACTATTAAAAGTCCATATGCATATACAACTCTTCCCCTTTTTATCATCAACAAAAAAGTTAAGGAAGCATAGGGTAGTCCTTGCTCAGGTGGGATACAAATCAACCAAAATAAGAATCAAGCATCACATAATTCAATCATTTCAAAGATAACCAAGAAATTTCATTAAGTCATAGAAGCATTTCATATAATTTTCATTAAATACATAATACCAAGTACAAGTTAAGTATAAAATAACAACATAACTTTCAACACTTCCTAAGTACAAGCTAAATATGAAACAAATACAAAGCAACAATATAATATAACTTTAAAGACCTAAATACAAGCTAGAAATATTATAGATTCTAAATATAACTCTAGGAATAAACTAAAATTGATTGTCTAGATTGGATAGAATTTGATTGGCTTAGCTTGGCTTGATCAACAGGAAAGGAAGGGATCTTCACTTCAAGTTAAATCTTAATAGTCTCTTCAATTCTTTCAAAACCTATCCCATTCCTTCCTTTTGTGTCTTCAAAAACTCATTCAATAATTTCTCAATAGTGGAAGTAGCTAAAACAATTCTTCCTTGAAGCTCCGCATTACATTTGGAATAAATATATGAGTCATCACCAATACTTCCGATCTTATCAAAAATTACTTATATTTCTAATTTCAAACCATCAGCCAAAGTATTGATTGATTTTTCAATTTTCTCTACCTTTTCCTTCAACATGCAAACTAGCTACCTAATGCTTAGAAGCTGATCTCGAAAATCCTCTTTTATTCTTTCTTCTTGCTCAGCCAATGCAGATTTCATCACTTCTTTAATTTGCAATAGCTGTTCTAGAGTAAAAATAGAGGAAACAAGGGAAGGTCCAGTAGCCGCTGCCGGTGGAGGTGCTGAAGAAGAACTTGGTTCAGGTAGAGCATAAGAAGGTCTAGGAGCAGAGGGTCTAGCTACTGAAGGCCTAGGGACCTCCTCAACATTATCATCATCATCCGTTGTTCTGACTCCTATGATTGGCACAGGCACATCAGACTGTCTCCTTCTTTGCCATTGGCCATTTATCTTTTTAAAACCCATTCGGTGAAGAATGAAGATGTTGTAGTAGCTAGTATGCCTTAACTTCTTTTGAGGCTCATTCTTCAAAATGTTTACTCCTTGGCTCTGAAAAATTAATGTCAAAACCATCCCATATGGTAGGGTGGACCTCTTCTTATTCCCGGCCTCTGCCATATAACCAATCATCATACCAGCTAAATTAATTGGATGTCCAGTCATTACACAATCTATGATGATCACATCTCTTTCCAAAACATACTCGAATCTTTCGATTTTTGAAAATAAAATTTTACTGTAAATATTATGTAATAATCCAATTCCAAAGATAACTGATTTACTAAAATTTCCTCAAATTTAGTGATCGCTCTTCCCAACATTCTCGATAAGGATTCACATCTGTCACTGTGTTGAGTAGCATTCATCCCAACAACAGGTATTTCCAATAAATTTTCCAAAATCTTACATCACTTACTAATCCACCATCTCCTCTGCTAACATTGTTATAAAATTCTCTCACCAATGTAGGATAGGTGGGGACATCAAGTGAGCAAACTCTCTCTCAACCCATATTTCTTAGAAGTCTCCCAATATCAAAACCTTCACAGTCAAAGAAATGGAAATCTACCTTTCTTCCCATGGTGATAGCCTTTCCAGCCAAGAAATCGACTTGAGGTGAGGAGGAGTAGAAACAACACTCAAAGTATAGAAGGAAGAAGTTGAAGGAGTGCTTGGTGAGGGCAGCCTCACCGGACGATGCACGGACCATCT
The DNA here is from genome assembly GCA_900491605.1 of Calamus simplicifolius. Taxonomy (NCBI): domain Eukaryota; kingdom Viridiplantae; phylum Streptophyta; class Magnoliopsida; order Arecales; family Arecaceae; genus Calamus; species Calamus simplicifolius. The sequence continues at coordinate 10,565 of UESW01002323.1, forward strand.
TCCAATGGTGACAGCGACTCCAATGGTGGATGCTTGATGCTTGGGTACCATGGAAATGAAAGAGGTTGAGAATCAAGAATTATTGGAAGCTTGAGAGAAGTGGAGCGGAGTTTGGAAGATTTTGAAGATGTTTTGGTTTGGAGAAGTATCGGCTCTGCCCTAGATATATCGATTGGGAACCACTTAGAGTTGCTCCCACAAAGTGAGGTGTTGGCTCTAAATTGACATAACAATAAGTGCTCAAAATAGAGTCAGCTCCGGTAGTAGCTAGAGTCGGCTCTAATGAACAGACAGAGAGTCCAAATAATTAGAGTCGACTCCAACTCCAATAGAGTCAGCTCCACGATAGTTTCAGTGAAAAAATAAGAGTTTCAAAGAATCTAAAACTTATTAATCCAGCATCAAACTCTAGATAAATTTTTCTTAAAGCATGGGGGATCAACTAACTCAAATGTCTAGATGATTTTCCTTAATAACATAAGAGAGTTTTCAAGAAAATTGATTGAAATCTAGATAATCATTCTTAGGGTTTCAAATATATTATAATGGATCACAAACACCTAATTCTCCTCTAAGATAACAAAATTTCTGTTCACTCAAGGGTTTTGTAAATATATCAGTTAATTAATCATCAGCACACACATATAATTAAGAGAAACATCATTGTTAGTAACATGTTCTCTAATAAATGGTGTCTAATCTCTATGTGTTTAGTTCTAGAATGTTGAATAGGATTCTTAGTCAAATTTATTGCACTAGTGTTGTCACATCTAATTAAAATTTTATCAAGTGTGATGCTATAGTCTTCAAGTTATCGGTTAATCCAAAGGATTTGAGCACAGCAACTTCAGCTGCAATATATCCAGCTTTAGCAGTTGATAATGCAACTAAATTTTGCTTTTGCTAAACCAAAAGATTAAGTTACTACCTAAGAATTAGCATGCACCACTTATGGTTTTTCTATCTAGTTTACAACCAGCAAAATCAGAGTCATAATATGCAATCAAATCAAATGGTGAGTCTCTAGAATACCATAATCCTACATTTTTTGTTCCACTTAGATATCTAAAAATTCTTTTTATAGCAATTAAGTGAGATTCTCTAGGATCAGATTGATATCTAATACATAAACATACATCAAATATATATCAGGTCTACTAGCTATTAAATAAAATAGAGAACCAATCATACCTCTATAAAGCTTTTGATCTATTTTCTTACCATCTTCATCTTTATCGAGTTTGCATGAAGGACTCATTGGTGTACCAAGAGATTTGACTATTTTCATACCAAACTTCTTAAGAATTTCTTGTATTTGTTTGGTTAATGAAAATTTTCTCTCTTTTTTGCTTGATTTGAAGTCAAGAAAGAAATTCAGTTCTTTCATCATGCTCATTTCAAATTCTTCCTGCATTAACTTTGTAAAATCTTGACAAGAAGATTGTTAGTAGCACCAAATATTATTATCAACATAAATTTATACCACTAATATTTTTTTAAAAAAATAGGGTTTTATTAATATTACCTCTAGAAAAATTATTTTCAATCAAAAATTTATTAAGTTTATCATACCAACTCTAGGTGCCTATTTTAAACCATAAAGTGCTTTGTGTAGTTTAAAAACATAATTTAAAAATTCATGATCCTCAAAACTAGGTGGTTGTTCAACATAAACTTTCTCATTTATAAAACCATTTAAAAATATACTTTTACATCCATCTAAAATAAATTGATGTTCATGCAACATACAAATGTAAGTAACAACCTTATGGCTTCTAATCTAGCAACAAGTGCAAATGTTTCATCAAAATCGATACATTCTTCCTAATTATATCCCTTTATAACTAGTCTAGCCTTATTTCTAACAACTATGCCATCTTCATCTAACTTATTTCTAAATACCCATTTGGATTCTATAATTGGATAATCTTTGGGTCAATCGACTAAGGTTCATACCTTATTCTAGTAAACTGATTTAATTCTTCTTGCATAGCTAACATCCAATAACTGTCTATTTAGCTTCCTCAATTATTTTGGACTCTATATGAGACACAAATGCAAGATGATTATTTATATTTCTCATAGATGATCGAGTTCTTACACCTTGAGATGGATCGCCTATGATTAGATCCTTTGGATGACCATAAGCATATCTCCAGTCTCTAGGTAGATTTGTATCATTACTATTGCCCAGATGTAGCAACCTAAGAGGGGGATGAATTGGGTATTTTAAAAATTAATTGCGTAGTAATGTGCTTTTAACAAATCAAAATTTAATTGATAGTGGTGTAGTGATGTCAACACAAAATTATAACAGAAATTATGCAAGCAATCACAAATACAGAAAATTTTATAGTGGTTCAGTGCCAACCCAGCACCTACTCACTCCCCAAAAATCTTTAAAAATTTTACTCTAATCGTATTACCAACGATTACAACCCCTAGCCTTTTCCGGCTAGTCCTCTTGTTACATGGTACAAGGCAGCCAAACCCCTAGCCTTCCAGACTAGTCCACTTGTTTCATAGCACAAGGAAGACAAACCCAAAACCAGTTGACTAGATTGAAAAGGGCACGGCTAGGAAGAATTTTCATAGCAAACTAGTTGACTAGAGTTGAACTCCAGTTAACTATATTTGGAAAAAGGATCTGCCAGAAGAAATTATCATACCAATCTAGTTGACTAGAGCTGGACTCCAGTTAACTAGTTTTAAAGAACTCACTGCCATGAGGAATTTCATATCAATCTAGTTGACTAGAGCTAGACTCCAGTTAACTAGTTTTAAAGAACATACGGCCAGGGAGATTTTCATGGAATGCTTAGTTGATTGGATGCAGAATCCAGTTAACTAAAATAAATGATAGCAGCCTGGGAGAAGTTTCAGTGAGCTTAGTTAACTAAAAAAATAAAGCAATCATCCAGAAAGAGTTGTAGTAGTCCATAGTTAAAACTAAAAGTTCAGTTAATTGATTTCAATAAGAGCGCGACCAAATTGTATATCAGACTTCCCTATTAGCTGGACCAGAAAGTCCAGTTAACTATTTCCAACATGAGTTCGGCTAAAACAAAAATATGTAAGGGATCCTTAGTTAGTTGAACTAAAAGTCTAGTTAACTAGATTCGAAAAGGCACTGCCAGGATATATTTTCACAGGAAGCTCAGCTAGCTATGCAATTCCAGTTAGCTAGAATGACATATTGTTCAACCAAGAGAATTTTATAGCCAATCTTAGTTAACTGGTGATGAGCTCCAGTTAACTAGATCACCAATGCATTCGGCCAGAGAGAGAGAGCCGTAGGGTGCTTGGCTAGCTGGATAGGATTCCACAAGCTGTTTGCCCAAGAAGAATGTGCAGAAATCCTTAGTTAGCTGGAAGCCAATTCCAGTTAACTAAAAATAAAGGACAGTTCGGCCAAGAACATTTGTAGGGGCCTTAGCTAGCTAGATCAAAGGTCCAGTTAGCTAGATCTCAATGTGATTTGGCCAAAAGGGGTGAGCAGCAAATCCGGTTAGCTGGAAGATGATTCCAGATAGCTGGATTTAAATAAGATTAGGCCATAGCACTGAGTGACTCAATGAAACATCTTCTTGATATGCTATTTACCTGCAATGATCTTTGTTTTCATAATAAACACATTAGTACTCTACATAATTATTTTGTAATCATCAAAATGAACATGGGTCAACAATTACAAGTAGTATCAACATCATCAACCTTAGATGAGTCATCATCTTTAGCTTTAGGTTTATGATATGAAGATACATCGACATTCAATCTTTTAAAATCTCTTCCAAGGATATTAGTATCTTCCTCATCATCTTTCTTTTCAGAATTTGATGCTAAAACTCATCAAACACTATATGAATTGACTCTTTTACAATCAAATACTTCTTATTGAACACTCTATATGCCTTGCTAGATGTAGAATAATCTAAAAAAATACCTTCATCTGACATAGTATCAAACTTTCCTAGATTATTCTTTCATTGTTATGAATGAAACATCTACAACCAAATGCATGAAAGTAACTAATATTTGGTTTTCTATCATGCCATAGTTTATAGGGAGTTTTCTTAAGAATAGGTTTAATCAAGGATCTATTTAGGATGTAACATGTTGTGTTTATAGCTTCCATCCAAAATATTTAAGGAGTTAGCTTTATATAGCATGGTATGGGCCATATCTTCTAGAGTTCTATTTTTTCTTTCTACCATCCCATTTTATTGAGGTATCCTAGGTGCTGAAAAATTATGATGGACATCATTTTCAATGCAAAAATCTTTAAATAAATAATTTTTAAATTTAGTTCCATGATCACTTCTAAGAGACACTATGGTAGTGTTTTTCTTATTTGTGACTTTCTTGAAGAATTTCAGAAATACCAAGAAAGTCTCATCTTTATGAGCTAAAATAGTATCAAAGTGAATCTAAAATAATCATCTACTATCACAAGACCATATTTTTTCCTCATAGACTAGTGGTTCTAGTAGGTCCAAAAAGGTCCATGTAGTAGCTCGAGTGGCCTAGAAGTTAAAACAATATTTTTGGATTTGAAAGAATTCCTAGTTTGTTTTTTAAATTAAAATGCATCACAAACTCTACTGTTTTTAAAATCTAATTTTGGAAGACCTTTAACCAAATCCGTTCTAAGCAATTTTGAAATCAAGTGTGTGCTTGCATGACCTAATCTACGATACCATAGCTACCAATCTTATTTACTTTAGCATTATCATCAATTAGGCAATGATTACTTGTAGATAAATTATTCAAATTAATTAAGTATACATTATCATTTCTATTTTCAACAAAGATAATATTATTGTCAATGGGATTAGATACCGTGCAAATAGATGCTTCAAAGAAAACTTTGAAACCTTTATCGCATAGTTAGCTAATGCTAATCAAATTATGTTTTAGACCATCAACATATAAAATATTTTTAATAAAAGTGGATGGAGTGATCTGAATTTTACCAATGCCCATGATGTGACCTTGATTCTTCAAAGGTTACTACTCCATCTCTTTTAGCTTCAAGGGTGATGAATTGATCTTTGTCATCGTCATGTTTTAAGTAGGCACTATCAAGATACTTTTTTTTTTAATTCTTTAGCCGTAAGATATTTTGCAAAGCAATTACATCTTATGTTTAGGTATCCAAGCCTTCTTGGGTCCTTCATGGTTAGTAGTCAAATATAGTTCCTTTTGGAATCCAAATCATCTTACCTTTATAACCAGCATTTATATGAAAAATATTATGATTGCAAACATAGAATTTATGACCTTTCTTGCCATAACAAAAATAAAAAATATATTTTTCAACCGATTTCTTAACAAAAAAATTGTTAACAAGTTTTTGTTTCTTATGTGGTTTGTAACCCAAACCAACCTTGTCAAAAATAGCTCTTTGATTGTTCAAAAGTAAGTTGAGTCTTTCCGAGCTATAAGTAAACTTATCAACAATACTCTTGTATTTTTTAATTTTATTTTTAAAATTTTAGTTTTCAACAAAAATTATTTTTCTTTTTTTCCAAATTTTGCTTTTCAAATTTTATCTTTTCAAATTTAGTGGCAAATTTATTTTTTTTTGAGAAGATTTAGATTTTAATTTTTAAAACCTTGTTCTTTGTTCTCAAAACTTTGAAATCATTCAATAATTCATTAAAAACATCATAAAGTTCATCAAAAGTAAAATCGTAAGTAGAGTTTTTAGAACTTACCTTTTCTTCTTCATTTGCCATAAGACATATATTGGTAACTTCTTGTTGTTCATCTTCGGATGAAGATTCATCACTGTCACTTCATGTTGCAACGTAAGCTTTCTTTTTCTTTCTAAATCCCTTTTGAGTTGAGAACATTTAGATTTGTAATGTCTGAACTTTTTATACTCATAGCATATCATGAGATCTCTCTTTCACCTTATCTTTCTTATCTCCTTCCAATTTGACACCAATTTTTTTCTTGTAAAATGACCTCCTTTTTTGCATGAATTTCTTAAACTTTTTGCAAGGAGAGCGGTGTCATCGTCATCTTCATCTTCTTCACTGCTCACTTTCTTTTCAGCAGCTTTTAATGTATTGTCTTTTTTTTTCTTCACATCTTCTTCTTGATGTTGCTTCATTGTGAGTTCATGGGTCATGAGTAATCTAAAAGCTTCTCCAAAGGTAGGTTGTTCAGATCTTTGGCTTCTTGGATTGCTGTCACTTTGGCCTTCTATGCTCTTGGAAGGGACCTAAGAATTTTTCGAACAAGTTCAGAATTAGTATAGGTCTTTCCAAGACTTTTAATCCATTCACTATATCAGTAAATATAGTATACATGCAAGTGATGGACTCATTTTGATCATATTAAAGAGTTCATATTTATGCACAAGAATGTTAATCTTGGACTCTTTAACCTGGTTGTACCCAAATGGGTAATCTTCAACCGATCCCATATCTTTTTGGCTAAGATACAAGTAGATATTCTATTGAATTTATTTGCATCAAGGTGCAGTATAGGACATTCATGGCCTTGGCATTGACTGGGCCATTTTTTGATCATTCTCATTTCAATCCTTTTTAGGCTTAGGAATAATGGATCCATCTACTAAGTGTGTGGAGTGCTAGGACATTGATAATGATACTCCATAAATCATAGTTTAAAGCTTAAATGAATATCCTCATTCTAGCTTTCCAATATGAGTAATTTATGCCATTAAACAAAGGTGGATGATTAGTGATTGTTCCTCAGAAAAAGAACCAACTTGAGCTGCCATTTGGATATTTAGCTCTTAATTGTTAGATCAAGAAAGGATGAGCACTAACTCTGATATCAATTGTTGGCCCAGATGGCAACCTAAGAGGGGGAGAGGGGTGAATTGGGCTCTTAAAAATTTAATGCTTAAAAATAATCTCATAAAGTAAAAGTGCACAAGGTTAAATGCAATGAGTGTGGTGCTAAGAGTGCAAAGTAGAATATAAAGATAAGTAGAGAGAAAGAGAGACAAGCATGATAAACACGAAGATTTATAGTGGTTCGGTGTTAGCTACACCTACATCCATCTCAAGCAACTCTTGGGCCACACTATAATTAACCTGATTGCAGCCGAGTTGTTTTATAAGCTTACAACTTAAACTTGTTATTTTACAATAGGATCACAACGAACCCAGTCGGTTTTTACATGCTCATCAGCATAAAACCTATCACAAGCTACCTTAGCTTGCACAACGCTAAACTGCCTCACCTGATTCAATTCCCTAATTGAATCAGTAACCAAATATAATAAGAGTAAGATTACAACAGATATACATCTCCTTAAATGAGCGAATAAGTAATATAAATAAGATTTAATAAAAATAGAAGAGCTAATTTAAAAGATTTTGATGTTGAGCTTTTCTTCTTTTTCTTTTTTCCTCAGAAATGATCTTCCTTAAGTTGGGCTTGAAGCTTTGGAAGATTCGTTGATTTAGAGGCTTTTGAAAAACTAGAAATTTCTTCTTCTTCTTTCTATTTGATGGAAATCCTTCAATATTGGCTTTTGAATGCTTTGAATTTCTCTAAACTCTTTTTCGAACACTTGGAATTTTAAATCTGGACTTTTTCTTTTTTGATTTTTCTCTCCTCTCTTTAATATTTTCAAATGGTTGGATAGCTCTATTTATAATCTCCTCTTAATCCACTCTTGGATAAAAACTAGCCATTAAAAGTACTTGTGGATGTGTTTTCACAAAAGAGAAAAGAGTCATTGAGATTTGTTGGAGAAAAGACAACCTTTGGAGTCATCTCTGATACTTCTGAAATCTACCTCTAACAGGTTAGAGTTGGCTCTAATTTGACCTGAAGTCGGCTCTAAGTCGGGCTGCTCGAAATGGTAATATTTGCTCATCATGGAGTCAACTTTGGCTTTTCATGGGGTCAATATCTTTATGTACTGGAGTCAGCTCTAACAAATACGGGAGCCGGCTCTCATTGAGTCCCAAAAAATATAGTTTTTGTTTCAACATTAGAGTCAGCTCTAATTCCCTACATGAGTCGGCTCTAATTGACGTAGAAATGAGGTTCTTGTCTTTTGATTAGAGTCGGCTCTAATTTCTGCAGGAGTCGGCTCTAATCCATGCCAAAAGTGCCAAACAGTTTCGATATGCTTCGAATCGACTCTAATCCATTTAGAGTCAGCTCTAATGACTAAAACTTGACACTTAACACAAGATATGGATTCAAACTTAATTTTTCTTGATTTTGATTAATTAAATATTTTAAATTCCTAAAATACTTAATCAGAATCATTAGTAATATAAGAAATATACTCATGTATTTTTGTTATTCATCAAAATCAATAATTGGGTCAACAGTTTGGTTCGGCCAAAGGACATTTTTCACATTGAAGCAAAGAGATCTACAATGCACATTAGAGGTGTAAAGTTATAGAGAAAGCTGGGCGATCAAGATGTAACATCTTCTGAGTAAATTAGTCGAGGCTAAATACATTGAGTGGCATAGGAATTGTATTAATATTGATATTATGCATGACTTGTTTTGGACACACCCTGGCAGCATAGATTTGTTACGTGAATTTCCTCATATTTTGATAATGAATTGCACAAACAAGATGAATAGATATCATCTTCCTCTTTTAGAGATTGTGGGGATGACATTAACTAACCTCATACTTTCTATTGCTTTTGCATATTTGGACTATGAGTGGAAAGATAACTATACATAGGTATTAGAGAGATTGCGCAGTATCATGGATGCTGATTTTTTGCATGAGTTGATAGTCATAGATAGAGACTTGGCTCTATTGAATGCAATTTAGAGGGTATTTCCAATAGCTGCACATTTGTTATGTAGATGGCATATTAGTAGGAATATTTTGGCACAGTGCAAAAGATTATTTGAAACGAAGGAGAAATGTGATAAGTTTATAATGAGTTGAATATATTGGTATGTCCTCTATAGAGGACAGTATAATGATCACTGGAGTACATTTCAGAGAGAGTTCAGTACCTATCTAGATACTTTACGGCATGTGTCAGATACTTAGCTGACCAAATACAAGAAAAGATTTATTGCGGCATGGACGATGCATGTAGGCACTATAGGAATGTGATAACAAATAGGTATCAAAAGAAATTGATCCATTTAACAACGTTATAATTTAATTGTGTCTTTGTTATCTAACTTTGATTTAATTTTATTTACTTTACTAGGGCTCAAAGTGCATATGCAAAGCTTAAAAGATAGCTTGGATCAAGTTAAGAGAGTTTCAAGCCATCTTGGACAAAAATTCATAGTTTGATTGAGTTGCAGCACAGTGACATTAAGGCCTCATTCAAGAAGAGTTTGATGGTCGTGCAAGACAACTTTAAGCCTGCTGAATTCAAAGAACTGCGAGGTTTCATATCTATAAGTGCATTAAATCATATCTCGCTCAATCGAACTAAGCAAATTCAGTTGGTATTGATGAATCAGATTGTGACTATTCTATTCGATGCACACATGGTTTAACATCACTATAAAAAAATTATAAATAGCGACGCAACTTAGCGATGCAAATATTATTGCAAAATAATGACAGAATTGCAATGCAATTATGACCCACAAAATTTGCAATGAAATAGTGATGAATTCATCGCTATTTAGCGACGCATTAAATCAATCGCTAAATAGCGATGCATTTAGCAACTCCAAAAAAAAACCATCGCTAAATAGCGACTCTATTAGCGACTCATAAAAATGGGTCGCTAAATAGTGATGCATAGTTCTGTGTTACTATTTAGCGATGCACTAATTCATCGCTAAATAGTGATGCACTGCTTGCATCACCATTTTAATGCGTCGCTAAATACTCGCTATTTAGCAACAGATTTTTTTGGGAGTCGCTAAATTCATCACTATTTAGCGACTGATTTAATGCATCGCTAAATAGCAACGCATTTTGATGCATCGCTAAATAGGGCTTTACGGTTTAGGGTTTTAGGGTTTTAGAGTTTAGGGTGTTTAGGGTTCAGGGTTCAGGGGTTCAAGATTTAAAGGTTCAGGGGTCGAGGGTTTAAGGGTTCAGGGATTTAGGGTTCAGAGATTAAGGGTTTCAGGGGTTTAGGGGTTTAGGGTTTTAGCTAGGGTTTAGGGTTTTATGGTTTTAGGGTTTAATTTTAGGGTTTAGGTTTAGGGTTTAGGGTTTAAGGGTTTATGGTTTAAGGGTTTAGGGTTCTATGGGTTTTAGGCAAAGTTGTCAATTTCATTTCGTTTTGGCCGTTTCGATCGAAATGTTTCGTTTCAATGGCTTATCCGAAAAGATGAGCCCTACGTTTCGCTTCGAAGATTTTTTGGCCATTTCGGTGCGTTCAGCTGTTTCGGCATGTTTTGGCCGTTTCGATAAAATATGTTTTGGGAACCAATTTATGAATTGTTAAACCTTTCAAGACCATTTTAATATATATATTTAATATCAAAAAAATAAACCCTAGTTATCCTACCCCTCTTCTTTCAGTCGCATGGTCGCACCTCTCAAAAACTTAGACTCTTTATTTTTATGTTGTTATTATTATTTATGAAGAATATGGATTATGAATATATATATATATATATATATATCGAAACGAAGCATCGAAATGGTCCGATACCGAAATATTTCATTTCATAAGCTAAAACGAAATAATCCAAAACGAAATTGACAACTTTGGTTTTAGGGGTTTTAGGGTTTTAGGGTTTTAGGTTTTAGGGTTTAATTAGGGTTTAGGGTTTTAGGGGTTTAAGGATTAAGGTTTTAGGGTTTTGGGTTTTATGGTTTTAGGGGTTTAGGGTTTAGGGTTTAGAGTTTTTGGGTTTTTTAGGAATTTTCGGGTTTAGGGTTTTAGGGTTTTATGTATTTAGGGTTTAGGGTTTAGGGTTTTAGGTTTAATTAGGGTTTTAGGGTTTAGGGTTTAGGGTTTTTAGGGTTTCGGGTTTAGATGCATTCTCGGCACAAAGGCGTGGATCAGACTGAAGGCAGCATCGGTCCCAGGTAGGACCTTGTAGTCGGCCACCCGGGCACACCGTGGGGCCACCAGTGCACACAGTACCGTAGGAGGACCGGCCGGTCAGCCCAATGTCCAACTACGAGCTTTTTAACTACAACAACTTAAATATACGCTATTGGAGCCGGAATTACCGCGGCTGCTAGCACCAGACTTGCCCTGCAATGGATCCTTGTCCCTACCACCCCATGTCAGGATTAGTAATTTGCGCACTTGCTGCCTTTCTTAGATGTGGTAGCCGTTTCTCAGGCTCCCACTCCAGAATCGAACCCTAATTCTTTGTCACCGTTACCACCATGGTAGGCCCCTACCCGTCTCTAGATTCGAGGGAAGACGGAGCGGCACAAGGCCAAGCCCGACCCCCTGGTCGGCCACCAGGGAGGTAACCCACGATAAGAGATCGAAGCACCGCCGAGGGTGGAGGAGGGGAGCAAGGGGCAGGAGCGCCACTCACTGGAGGTTCCCGAAGGAAGCGGACATGAACATCGCGGCCAACCACATCACCCCGGAGGCTTCAGCGAAATGAGGGGCATAGATTATATATAATATATAAAATTATCATTATATAATATTAATTATTATACACTATAATAATTAATATATAAAATTAACATTATATAATATTAATACTTAGAGACGCATATACTATGAGTCGCTAAATAGCGACGCATAAATGTGTCGCTATTTAGTGATGCACAGAAAATGTGTCGCTAAATAGCGATGCATACACTATGCGTCGCTGAATAGCGACACATTTTCTATGTGTCGCTATATTCCCGCCATATTTGGCCTTACCCCCAAATTAGCGATGCAACTATGCGTCGCTAATTAGCGACTTGTAAATGCATTGCTAATTAGCGACGCATGTCGATATTTAGCGACGTATTTACGCATCGCTAATTAGCGACAAAATGCATGCGTCGCTAATTAGCGACGGATTAGCGATGCCATGTAGGTGCCGCTAATCCTCTTTTAAAAAACCCCCCCACCCAGCCCTAATCTCTCTCCCTCTCTCTTCCCCACCTTCGGCGCCCCCCCTCCCTCCCTCCCTCCCCCACCTCCGGCGGCCCTCCGGCACCCCGATCTCCTCGGCGACCTCCTCCATCAGGTAAAACCCAACACCCCCCCTCCCCCCACCTCCCCCTCCCCTCCCTCTCCCCTCTCTCTGGCCGACCGTGGGCAGGCTGCTACGGCTGCGGCTTGGCCATAGGCCATGGCCAGGCTGCAGCCGTGGCCAAGCGGCCAGGCGCTGGCACCCAGCCATGTGGCCAATCTGACTGGCCATATGGCCATGGCCTAACCACGTGGCTGGGCGACCTGGCCACGTGGCCAGGCCACGGCCAAAAAAAAACTTAAACCCCCCTCCCCCTCACCCTCTCTCTGGTCGGCCGTGGCCTGGCGACCAGCCGCGGCCTGGCACATGATGTGGCCAGGCTGCTATGGCCCAACCACGTGGCTGGACGACCTGGCCACGTGGCCAGGCCACGGCCAAAAAAGAATTTCATATTTTTTAAAAAATATATAATTAAAAATATAATTTTGTAATAAATTTATTATATAATTATTATATAATATGATATTATTAATATTATTACATAATATATTATTATGATAATTATATTTATATATAATACTATTATATTAACAATATCATATTATATAATATTAAGATATATTAGTTTATAGTATTGTAATATAGTATAGAAATTATGGTATTCTAATAAATAATGATTGCAATATAACATCATTGTAATATTAGCTAATTAGTGGTTCTGATAGTAAATTAGTTAAATAAATTACTAAATAATTAATTAGTGGTTTTTATAGTAAATTAATTAAGCCATAATTAATCTTGGTAGAAGGGGTCAATTGGTAGTTTATAAAATGTACGCTAGAAGGGTAAAATGATATTTTTATAAATATAAATTTTAGTAAATTAATTATTATTTATTTAATTATATATATAAAAATATCTTGTAAGCCTTTATATTTATATATTATTGTTGAATTTCTCAGCATGTTAAACTATGCATGATAGTTTATTGGTAAACTTTTTACATATATTGTTGCATCTTATTTTTGTTATGAAATGGTTTTGACTTTGACTTTGATTTAAGTTACAAGAATATGATATATTGAGATATGTTATTTTGGTTATGAGATTAGATATGACTTTAATAGATGTATGATGTGAGCATATTGAGGTATTAAATAATTTTTAGAATTACACTTAAGGGTTACGAAGTGTAATATTAAATAAATATTGGATAATACTATGCATAAATATTAGATTAAGGTTATTATCTTAGACATAATAATATTACAAAGTTAGTGACTATAGACCACAATCAAAATATGTATAATAGATAAGAAAACTTTTTCACAAGCATAAGTTTGATTGTTTTTGGAATTGCATATTATTTCTCGTAGCACTATAACCTTTAGACCCGTTTGAGAATTTGTAAGACTTAGTTTTGCAAATTCTGAAATTGTCCTAGTGGATAATTTGAGCTTTTTTGTGATATGTTAGTTTGCTATTAGTTATCGTTGGTTGAGATTGCAGTTTGTATTTCCTCATACATTTTTCTAGTATGGCATATATGCCACACATTTAGGAGAACATATAGGGAAATGCTACTGAAATTTTAATGTAAACGATGATAATTAATAGCAGAATAATATATCATAGAAAATAATCTTGAATGGGATAGGGCCTTACCTTTTAGATATGAAGTGAAGGTGGAAATAATTTAGGACACTTGCATGCTTATGATGTCTCATGATTGAACGAACCCCACGTGGCCCGACCTTGTAGGGTAGGGACCTTAGCAGGACCTGGCCTAATCAATTGGTTGCAATCATTAAAAATAAAATTGATTTATCGTTATAAATGATTTAAATAGTTGTTATTTACCTTAGATATATAAAAGAAATAATTTAGTTATATATTTACTAATGCTAATATAGTTTTATATGTGATTTTCTTTAATGGTTACCAAAAATTGTATAAGTTGGTCAAAAATGAGTGGAGCTTGCTTGTGGATGTATGTAAGAATAAAATATGGCTTGCTTAATCTAGATTTTCTGAATGGATTGAAAGAATTTATTGTATTTGCATGTAGCCAACCTGAATGGATGGATGGGCCTAGGATTAGGTGCCCCTTCAACTTATATAGGTGTCAGAATAAAGCCTACAGAGATGTTGAAACTGTGAAGGTGCATTTGTATAAAAAGAGGTTTATTCCTGGGTACGATGTTTGGTACTGTCATGGTGAAACAGAGGAAATGGGTGCAGCTGTCACAACCAACAAAGTGTTAATTCCCATTGATGAACCATTTGTGAATTTAAACACATATGAAGAAATGGTGATGAATGCATCGGGTAATGAATTCAATCAGAATACATTTATAGAAGAACCAAATACAGATGCATAACAATTTTATGATATGCTGCGTGCTGCAAATCAAGAATTGTATCCTGGTTGTGAGAGTCATTTCAGTTGTCTATGGCTGCTCGATTGTTGAATATTAAGGCAGAACATCGATTATCAAAAAAGGCGTTCAATGTTGTAGCTGGGTTAATGAAGGAAGTTTTGCTAAATGATAATGTTGTAGCAGACAGTTTTTACTCAACGAAGAAGTTATTGCATGGCCTTGGGCTTCCAGTTAATAAGATCGATTATTGCTTGAACAATTGTATAATATTGGGGTGAAGACTCAGAGCTGAGATATTGTAAGATTATGGGCAATCGAGGTGCACCAATGATGAAGGAGGAGCTAGTACAAGTAGGAAGAAAAGTATGCCTTACAAGAGGATGCATTACTGTTGGCCCAGATGACAACCCAAGAGGGGAGGGGGTGAATTGGGTTCTTTAAAAATTTAGCCTTTTAAAAATGTTTGCTTAAGATGAATGAAGGCAATAGCAATGCAAATATAAAGTGCAGTGAATAAAACAGAGATAGAGATAGAGTCAATGAAAGCACGGCAAACACAAAGATTTTATAGTGGTTCGGTGTATCCAACACCTACGTCCACTCCCAAGATTCACTTGGGTCCACACTATAATCACCCTAGATTACAGCAGAGTTGTTTTACAAGCTCACAACTCAAACTTGTTGTTTTCCCGGGATCACAACGAACCCAGCTGGTTTTCAAGGGCTCACCAGCACAAAAACCCTAACCCAAGCTTCCAAGCTTGACCGAGGTAAACTACCTCCACTAGTTCAATCCCCCAGATTGAACTAGACACAAGAATAAAATGTTTTTCAGTTACAAAGCTCCTTAATGAGCAGATAAAAAATATAAAATAAGTTTAGAAAAGCCTGATTTGCAGTTGGTTGGCTTTGAGCTTTTCTTCTTTTCTCTTTCAACTCCTTTGAAGTGTAGAATCGGCCTCAGCTTGGATTCTTCACGGAATGTGTTGGAGTTGATTTGAGCTTTTCCTCTTTCTTTGAGTGTTGAAAATCTTGAGCTCTTGAATAGCTCTTGGATTTTCTTCTGAAGCTTCCTTGGATTGTTGAGCTTGAACACAGAAGGAGCTTCCTTTGATTTCACACTCTTTCTTTCACTCTATTTTGAATCACGGATTTTTTCAAATGAAGCTCTGTTTTTCCGATTTTTCTTTTCTTTTCTCTTGAAATGAATATCTCTGTATATTTTGATTTGAAAACGGCTTCTCTATTTATAGATTCTGCAAAAATATAGCCGTTAGAAACAAAGAAAAATAGCCGTTAATCAAAAATCTTACCGTTGACGCTGAGTTGGCATTCGGAAAAATTTCGCCCAGATTTGCTGGAGTCGACTCATGCTTTTCCCGAGTCGGCTCGAGGTCGTGATACCAAAAATAGAAATGTTCAGAAAGTCAAAGGGTCGACTCATCAAAAGTAAAGTGTCGACTCCTGACAGTCGGGGGTCGACTCATGAAAAGTTGGGGTCGACTCGCGAAATGCTCAGAAAAACACCTCTGGTGTCTGAGCGGAGTCGACTCGCACAGTCATGGAGTCGGCTCGACAGAATCGGGGGTCGACTCGAGAAATTTGGGTCGACTCGAGACAGACAGTCATTTCTGTACTCTGAGTGGAGTCGACTCTGAAACTCAAGAGTCGGCTCCGGAACGTATCAAAAATCAGAAAGTTTTCTGATTGACTTTAAATTCGTTCCAGATTCATTTTAAATCATTTTGACTTGAATAAATAAAATTGACATTAAGAATCAATTCAAGAATGTTCCAAAAACTCATTGATTTATGAAGTATTGAATTTCTTTTTGAAAGCTTAAACATTGAGCTTGAAGTTACTTTCAAATTGATTAAAGTTATACTTTAACATTCTCATTCATTGTTCTAAATAAATTCATTGCTCATGTAAATAAACTCATTACATCTTTTAATACACATGGCTTTTGGTAATCATCAAAATCAATAAGATTGGGGCATATAATTTTTCAACAATCTCCCAACAATCTCCCCTTTTTGATGATGACAAAAACATTGAGTTTATGCATGATTGATTTGTGAATTTATTTTGATTTCATAGTAGGCTTAGGCTCCCCCTGAATGAGGTAGCTCCCCCTATGAAACTTAAATAAATATCCCATTCATTCATCAATCATTTTAATATCATTTGATTAATCAATTTCTCCCATATGCATATACAGTTATAAAACTATAAAACTCTCCCCCTTTTTTGTTATCAACAAAAAGGTAGAGAAGCAATAAACATTCATTCATTCATTCAAGATTTGATTTAACAAAATCATTCATTCATTGATAATAGGAAGAAATACATTGAGTATTCAAAAAGATAATTCATTACATCAAAGTATCAAATACATCAAAGTGTCTAATACATTGATACCAAAATGTAAAACATAACATTAACTTCAATACATTGCAAGGACTGAGTATCTAATACATTAAAAATGAGTCCTAACAATCCTAGTCAAATGATCAATTATGTTTTTCATTCCATCAGTTTGATCTTACATAGTCTTTTAGTCTCTCATCCACAAAGGTGCAAGCAGTCAAAATTTTATCTTGAGCTCGCGTTGCATTTAGATAAGTTTCACCATCTCCGCAACATCTTTAAGTTCTTCAAATATGTTCTTAAGATCTCCACTTAAAGACTCTGAAGAAGTGCTGAGAGTAGATTCTATTTTGGTGATCCGGTCATCCAAAGAATATAGAGTTTCCTTGAGATTCATAAACTTGTTTCAAACTCTGATTTTAATTTTCTGACTGATCATCAAGAAGGCCTTTGAGTTGCCTTAATTGAAGTTCTGAAAGCCAACTGATGAAGATGAAGCTTGATCAAACAATGGAGCAGGGTAGGAGCAGGAGCAGAAATAGGAGGGCTCGGAGGTGCAGGCGAAGAGTGTCTAACCGATGGTCCCGGTGCCTCAGCATCCTCTGCTCTTTCTTCTATCAAACCTTTCCTTTCCCATTGTTCTTCTTAACAAATCCCATCCTATGTATAGTGGCCAAGCTATAAAAATCTGTGTGTCTCAAGTTCCTCATAGGCTCACTATCAGAAATGACAATCCCTTGGCTCTGAAAATTTTAGTGAGGATCATGCCATAGGGCAAGCTTGATTTTCTCTTACCTCCACAGTCGCAATATACCATAAAATCATACTGGGAAGGTTAATGGGTTTACCCGTTACAATAGCATCCATCACAAAAATATCCCTTTCTGACACATAATCAATCTCCCATTTGGGAAAAAGGATCCTACTACATATGTTGTGGAGCAATCTCAGTTCTAAGGATAACTGATTGGCAAAACTTCCTCAAAACCGACAACCTCCCGGTTAAGTAGTCTAGAAAGTGCTGGGCTCTGTCATCCGAAGAAAATGTAGAAGTTCCTGACATGGGTAGATCCAACAATCTTGAAAGCAGCTCTAGTCACTGAATTCTATTTCCTCTACAATGCTTATAAGACCATTATCTCCTCTAGATAAATTCTTATAAAATTCCTTTACAAGGCGGGATAAGTAGGACAATCTAAGGAACATCTTTTCCCAACCCATCTCTATCAACTGTCTTCCCAAAAGAAATCCCTCAGCCTCAAATAATTCAAAATCTACTTTTCTCCCCGTAGTAATGATTCTATCAGCTAGTCTATCTACCTGAGAAGGAGCTGTAGATGGAGAAGCATTGGAGTTGAGGAAGATGAGTTGAATCCGAGCTAGGTGATGGCTCACGAACGGACGCCTTACGGTCTTCCTCACGGCTCTCTTCCTCTTAACACCGGCCGCACAAAGGTTAGAACCTCGAGTTTTAGGGGCCATTGATCGATTGGAAGGGTTAATCAGGGATTCTGGGAATTTGGAAGGTCTGGAAGTGTTTTGGAGAGAGTATTTTGAGAGATTGAGACGTTAGAAATGAACGGCGAGTCGACTCTGCCCTAGATAAATCAACCTGGGACCACTTCGAGTCGGCTCCCGCAAAGCGAGGGGTCGACTCCGGACAGTCACAGAAAACCATCCCGAAGTGGAGTCGACTCGCGCCGAGAAGGGGTCGACTCAGAGTTTCAGTAGAAACCTGGAGTCGACTCCGATACTCACCGAGTCGGCTCCGAGACCATTTCAGAGCAAAAACATGAAATTTCTGAAATGTGTCCGGAAATTGATCATAAAAATTGATAAAATAATCATTGGATTTGAATAGATCAATTAGATGTGAATTCTAGATAAGATTTCCTTAAAGATCAAGGATTTGAAAGAATTTTAGATAAAATTTCCTTAGGGGTTTCAAATTCATTCTAATGGATCACAAATCCCTAACTCTCCTCTAAGATAACAGAATCTTTCTTCACTTAAGGGTTTTGTAAATATATCTGCTAATTGTTCTTCAGTATTAACATATCAAGACAAATTTCATTATTAGCTACATGTTCTCTTATAAAATGATATCTAATTTCTATGTGTTTTGTTCTTGAATGTTGAATTGGATTTTTAGTTAGATTTATTGCACTTGTGTTATCACATCTTATAGGTGTTTTATCAAGTGTGATACCATAGTCTTCAAGTTGTCGCTTAATCCATAGGATTTGAGCACAGCAACTTCCAGCTGCAACATATTCAGCTTCAGTAGTTGATAATGCAACTGAATTTTGCTTTTTGCTAAACCATGAGATTAAGTTACTTCCTAAGAATTGGCATGCACCACTTGTGCTTTTTCTATCTAACTTACATCCAGCATAATCAGAATCAGAATATGCAATCAGATTTAATGTTGAGTCTCTAGAATACCATAAACCTACATTTTTAGTTCCACTTAAGTATCTTAGTATTCTTTTAACAGCAATTAAGTGTGATTCTTTAGGTTCAGACTTGAAATCTAGCACATAAACAAACAGCAAACATTATATCTGGTCTACTTGCAGTTAAGTAAAGTAGGGATCCGATTATACCTCGATAATATATCAACTTCTTACATCTTTGTCCAGCTTGCATGAAGGACTCATTGGTGTTCCGAAGGGGTTTGATTGATTCCATACCAAACTTCTTTAGAATTTCTCTTGTGTATTTGTTTGGTTGATAAAGATTCCCTCTTTGCTTTGTTTGATTTGGAGTCCAAGGAAGAAGTTGAGTTCTCCCATCATGCTCATTTCAAATTCACCCTGCATTAACTTAGCAAATCTTGACATAGAAATTGTTAGTAGCACCAAAAAATATCATCAACATATATTTGAACTACTAATAAATCTTTACCTTTTCTTTTCAAAAATAGTGTTTTATCAACATTTCCTCTTATAAAATCATTTTCAATTAAAATTTACTTAATCTATCATACCAAGCTCTAGGTGCTTGTTTCAAACCATATAATGCTTTGTGCAATTTAAAAACGTGATTTGAAAATTCATGATCTTCAAAACCTGGTGGTTGTTCTACATAAACTTCTTCATTTATAAATCCATTTAAAAAGCACTTTTACATCCATTTGAAATAAGTTAAAATTCATATGACATGCAAATGCAAGTAATAGTCTAATGGCTTCTAATCTAGCTACAGGTGCAAAGGTTTCATCAAAATCAATACCTTCTTCTTGATTATATCCTTTTGCAACTAATCTAGCTTTGTTTCTAATTACTATGCCATTTTCATCTAGTTTATTTCTAAATACCCATTTTGATCCTATAACAGAATGATTTTTAGGTCTTTCCACTAATGTCCATACATTATTTCTAGTGAATTGATTTAATTCTTCTTGCATGCTAACATCCAATTATTATCTTTTTCAGCTTCTTCAATAGTTTTAGGTTCAATTTGAGATACAAATGCAAGATGATTACTAATGTTTCTCATAGATGATCTAGTTCTTATTCCTTGAGATGGATCACCTATAATCAATTCCTTGGATGACTATAAGCATATCTCCAATCTCTAGGTAGATCTATATCATTATGATTAGTGTTAACATCATCAACCTTAGGTGAATCATTATCTTTAGCTTCTTGTTCATGATCTGAAGATACATCAATATTTAATTTTTCAAGATCTTTTTCAATTAATGTTTGTATCTTCCTCATCATCAATCTTTTCAGAACTTGTTGCTAAAGATTCATCAAAAACTACATGAATAGATTCTTCAACAATAAAGTTTTCTTGTTAAATACTCTATATGCTTTACTAGTTGTTGATATCCTAAGAATATTCCTTCATCAGATTTAGCATCAAATTTTCCTAAATTATTTTTACCATTATTATGAATGAAACATTTACAACCAAATGCATGAAAATATTTAATGTTGGGTTTTCTATCATGCCATAATTCATAAGGTGTTTTCTTTAAAATTGGTCTTATTAAAGCTCTATTTAAGGATGTAACATGCTGTGTTAATAGCTTCCGCCCAAAAGTATTTCGGTAGTTTACTTTCACATAGCATGGTACGGGCCATGTCTTCTAGAGTCCTATTTTTTTTCAACTACACCATTTTGTTGTGGGGTCCTAGGTGCAGAAAAATTATGATTAATACCATTTTCATTGCAAAAACTTTCAAATAAGTGATTTTCAAATTCAGTTCCATGATCACTTCTTAGAGACACTATGGTAGTGTTTTTCTCATTTGTGACTTTCTTGAAGAATTTCATGAATATCGAGAAAGTCTCATCTTTGTGAGCTAAAAACATTACCCAAGTGTATCTAGAGTAATCATCTACAATCACAAGACCATATTTCTTTCCTCCTAGACTTGTGGTTCTAGTTGGTCCAAAAAGGTCCATGTGAAGTAGCTCTAATGGCCTAGAAGTTGAAACAATATTTTTAGATTTGAAAGAACTTCTAGTTTGTTTTCCAAATTGACATGCATCACATATTTTGTTATTTTCAAAATCTAATTTAGGTAAACCTTTTACTAAATCCATTCTAATTAGTTTTGAAATAGGTGTGTGCTTGCATGACCTAATCTTCGATGCCACAACCAACCAATCTCATTCATATTAGCATTATTAGCAACTAAGCAATGATTATTAGTAGACAATTTGTCTAAATCAATCAGTATACATTGCCATTTCTATTTCCAATAAAAACAATGCTATTATCAATGGGATTAGAACAGTGCATATAGAAGATTCAAATGATACTTTAAAACCTTTGTCACATAATTGACTTATACTAATTAAATTATGCTTTAAACCATCAACATAAAGTACATTTTCAATATATGTGGAGGGAGTTATTTGAATGTTACCAAACCCCAAGATTTGGCCTTTGCCATTGTCGCCAAATGTAACAACTCCTCCTTTCTTTTCTTCAAGGGTGATGAATTCTTCTTTGTCACCCGTCATATGTCTTGAGCAGCCACTATCAAGATACCACTTTCTCTTTGATCTTTTGGCCACAAGACATTCCTGCAAAATAATCAAACTTTATGTTTAGGTACCCAAGCTTTCTTGGGTCCTTCATGGTTAGTAGCAAAAATTGTTCCTTTCGGAACCCATATTTTCTTTCCTTTAATATTTAAGTTTTTATTAGGTTTTAGAATTTTACATTCATAAGATTTATGTCCTTTTGATTACATTTAAAGCATGTAAAATTACTTTGGCCAGCAACAAAAATATTTTTAATGATTTTTGTTTTCTTAAAGTGTTATATCCTAATCCGGCTTTGTCAAAAACTGCTTTTTGACTATTTAATAACATGTCTTTTTGAGCTTAAGTAAACTTATCAACTATGTTTTATATTTTTCAACTCTTTCTTTAGTTTATCATTTTCATTAGAATTGATTCTTTTTCTTTTATTAAAATTTCATTTTCAGATTTAAGTTTCTTAACTTCATTATTAAGATTTTCTTTTTCTTGAATGAAAGTTAAATTTTCATTTTTCAAAATTGTATTTCTTTTTCAAAATTTTGAAATCACCAACAAGTTCATTAAAAGCATCAAAAATTCATCAAAAGCAAATTCATCGCAAGGGTTTCGGAACTTACCTCATCGTTGTCGTCCGCCATAAAGCAAATGTTTGCAACTTCCTTTTGTTCTTCTTCTTCGGAAGAAGATTCCTCGCTGTCACTCCAAGTCGCCACATAAGCCTTCTTTTTCTTTTTGTAGGCTTTCTTCAATTGAGGACATTCATTCTAAAGTGCCCCGGTTTATTACATCATAGCAAGTCAAGGGGTCTTTCTCTTTTCTTTGTCCTTGTCCTTGTTTTTCCTTTTCTCCTTCCACTTAGCTCCAAATTTCTTCTTGTGGAAGGGTTTCTTTCTCCTCATGAATCTTTTAAATTTCTTGCTAAGAGAGCAGTCTCTTCATCATCATCATCATCATCATCACTGCTGCTCTCTTCTTTTTGCAGCTTTGAGGGCAATATTTCTTTTTCTTTGTTCCTCCTCTACATGCTGCTTCATAGTCAGCTCATGGGTCATAAGATCCTAGAAGCTCCTCTAAGGGTAAAGTGTTGAGGTCCTTTGCTTCTTGGATTGCTGTCATTTTTGCTTCCCATGATCTTGGTAATGACCTAAGAATTTTTCGAACAAGTTCAGAGTTAGTATATGTCTTACCAAGACTTTTCAAACCATTTACAATATCAGTAAATCTAGTGTACATGCATGCAATGGTTTCAGATTGTTCCATGCTAAATAATTCATATTTATGAACAAGAATATTAATTTTAGATTCTTTTACTTGGTTGGTACCCTCATGGGTAACCTCTAATCTATCCCAAATCTCCTTTGCGGAATTACATGTGGAGATTCTATTAAATTCATTAGCATCTAAGGAGCAATATAAGACATTCATGGCTTTAGCATTAAGCTGTGCCATTTTCCTATCATTATCATTCCAATCCCTTTCGGGCTTAGGAACAATAGTGCCATCAATAACATGTGTGGGTGTACTAGGTCCATTATTATAACACCCCAAAGCTCATAATCAGAAGCTTGAATGAATATCCTCATTCTAGCTTTCCAATAAGAATAGTTTGAACCATTAAAGTGGAGGTCTATTCGTAGAATGACCTTCAGCAAATGATCCAACTTGAGTTGCCATTTGGATCTTTAGCTCTTGATCGTGTGATCAAAATCTAATGAGCACTTGCTCTGATACCAATTGTTGGCCCAGATGACAACCCAAGAGGGGGGGGTGAATTGGGTTCTTTAAAAATTTAGCCTTTTAAAAATGTTTGCTTAAGATGAATGAAATGCAATGCAAATACAAAGTAGTGAATAAAACAGAGATAGAGATAGAGTCAATGAAAGCACGGCAAACACAAAGATTTTATAGTGGTTCGGTGTATCCAACACCTACGTCCACTCCCAAGATTCACTTGGGTCCACACTATAATCACCCGATTACAGCGAGTTGTTTTACAAGCTCACAACTCAAACTTGTTGTTTTCCCGGGATCACAACGAACCCAGCTGGTTTTCGGGCTCACCAGCACAAAAACCCTAACCCAAGCTAAGCTTGACCGAGGTAAGACTACCTCCACTAGTTCAATCCCCCAGATTGAACTAGAACAAACAATAATATATGTTTTTCAATTACAAAGCTCCTTAATGAGCAATAAACAAATATAAATAAGTTTAGAAAAGCCTGATTTGCAGATGGTTGGCTTTGAGCTTTTCTTCTTTTCTCTTTTCCTCAACTCCTTTGAAGTGTAGAATCGGCCTCAGCTTGGATTCTTCACGGAATGTATTTGGAGTTGATTTGAGCTTTTCCTCTTTCTTTGAGTGTTGAAAATCCTTGAAATGCTCTTGAATAGCTCTTGGATTTTCTTCTGAAGCTTCCTTGGATTGTTGAGCTTGAACACAGAAGGAGCTTCCTTTGATTTCACACTCTTTCTTTCACTCTATTTTGAATCACGGATTTTTTCAAATGAAGCTCTGTTTTTCCAATTTTTCTTTTCTTTTCTCTTGAAATGAATATCTCTCTTTTTGTATCTTTGATTTGAAAACGGCTTCTCTATTTATAGATTCTGCAAAAATATAGCCGTTAGAAACAAAGAAAAATAGCCGTTAATCAAAAATCTTACCGTTGACGCTGAGTTGGCATTCGGAAAAATTTGCCCAGATTTGCTGGAGTCGACTCATGCTTTTCCGAGTCGGCTCGAGGTCGTGATACCAAAAATAGAAATGTTCAGAAAGTCAAAGGGTCGACTCATCAAAAGTAAAGTGTCGACTCCTGAAAGTCGGGGGTCGACTCATGAAAAGTTGGGGTCGACTCGCGAAGTGCTCAGAAAAACACCTCTGGTGTCTGAGCGGAGTCGACTCGCACAGTCATGGAGTCGGCTCGACAGAATCGGGGGTCGACTCGAGAAATTGCATGGGTCGACTCGAGATAGACAGTCATTCTGTACTCTGAGGGGAGTCGACTCTGAAACTCAAGAGTCGGCTCCGGAACGTATCAAAAATCAGAAAGTTTTCTGATTGACTTTAAATTCGTTCCAGATTCATTTTAAATCATTGAATTGACTTGAATACAATAAAATTGACATTAAGAATCAATTCAAGAAATGTTCCAAAAACTCATTGATTAAAATATGAAGTATAAATTTCTTTTTGAAAGCTTAAACATTGAGCTTGAAGTTACTTTCAAATTGATTAAAGTTATACTTTAACATTCTCATTCATTGTTCTAAATAAATTCATTGCTCATGTAAATAAACTCATTACATCTTTTAATATACACATGACTTTTGGTAATCATCGAAATCAATAAGATTGGGGCATATAATTTTTCAACAATCTCCCAACAATTACTTTCCTCTTACTCTACGCTTGCAAAGATTATACAGATCTGAGGCTACAGCTGCTGATATGAGATGGCATGCCGAACATGAATCTAAAGAAGATGAAATGCAGCATCCATCAGATTCAAAGCTTGGAAGCATTTCAATGAAAATCATTCTGATTTCGCCGAAGATATAAGGAATGTGAGATTAGGTCTTTGTATCAATGGCTTCTAACCATTTGGTCGAGTGGGGCAACAGTATTCATGTTGGCCTATGATACTGACTGTATATAACCTTCTCCATGAAAGTTCATGAAAGATACTGCAATGTTTTTGATAGTTTTGGTTCCAGGACCATCAAATCCAAATGAAAAGATTGTTGTCTTCTTGCAACCATTGATGGCCGAATTGAAAATGTTGTGGGAAACAGGAGTCATAGCCTACGACATTTCTATAAAACAAAATTTCATCATGAGAGCTGCTTTGATGTGGACAATCAATGACTTTCCGGCATATGCAAGGTTGTTTGGTTAGAGCACTGCTGGGTGTCTGGTATGCCCTCATTGCATGTATAATTTAGATACATTTACATTGCAGAAGAGTGGTAAGCAGTCATAGTTTAATAATCATAGAAAGTTCTTGCCTCCAAATCATCCTTATAGGTAGAACTTGATCGCCTTCCGGAAGAACAAAGCAATCACAAAATTCGCTGAACCGGTTAGGTCTGGCACAGATATATTTGGTACTATAGAGCATTTGGGGTTGAGATATATTTGGGAACCAGATGCAGATAGAATAAATGGTCGTATATGTAAAGAACATAACTGGAAGAAGCAGAGTAATTTTTAGGATTTGCCGTATTGGAGTACAAATCTCATCCGGCACAACTTCGATGTTATGCATATTGAGAAAAATTTCTTTGATAACATATTTAACACGGTGCTAAACATCCCGAGAAAAACCAAAGACACTGCAAAGTCAAGAGAAGAACTTAATCAGTGTCGCAGAAGAGCTGATTTGAGGTGGAATGCTGACGGGGCCTATCCGCCTATTACACTCTTGACAGAAATTCATGAGAAGTTTTATGTAACTGGGTTAGAGGGTTAAAATTTTCAGATGGTTATGCTTCAAATATCGGTAGGTGTGTGGACATGCATAAGCTCAAGTTGTTTGACATGAAGAGTCATGACTGCCATGTTTTTGCAACGGTTATTGCCTATAGCTTTTCATGAGTTGCATCCGCATCATGCGTGGAAGGCATTGACAGAGCTCAGCTTATTCTTCAAGGAGTTATCTGCCGCAGTTATTACTTCTGCATCCATGGCAAGGCTTAAGAAGGAAATTCTAATTATTTTATGTAAGCTGAAGCGAATATTTTATTCAAATACCGGTTCACTTGTCATACGAAGCGAGTATAGCTGGTCCCGTGCAGTATCGCTGGATGTATCCTTTCGAGAGATAAATATATTAATAATTAGTAGTACATGTTGACATTTCAAATATTATTTTATTGCAAGAAAGTTGGTTTATTTTATTTCTTTCCTTTACATATAGGTATCTTAAGAAGTTAAAAAATAATGTGCATAATAAGGCAAGGGTTGAAGGTTCTATATGCAATGTACACTTGGTTGAAGAAGTTTTAGCTTTTGCCTCTCATTACTTTGAGGGTCATGTCCACACAAGGAGCCGAAATCTTGGTCGTAACGATGACGTATGTGTGGATGAAGAAAAATAGTAGAATATTAGTTCTTAAAGGTATCGGCCATTAATTTGAGAGGCAGAAGTCGAGATTTGAGCGACGTGGAGTATAATGCAGCACATTATTACATCCTAATGAACTGTAGAGAAGTCGATCCATACATTGAGTAAGTATATACTTCAATGCTTAATTAGAACTTCTACTTTAAATTATAATATACCACACTATTTAATTGATAACAGAAGTTTTAATTGTTATCATCCCTTAAGGATGTATTATGATAGACAACGATAGATGAATCCCAACATCAAATTGCCATTGGGCAGAAGTTAGAAACGAAGTTCACTTATTGGTTTTATGAATATGTGAGTAGTATCACTTAATCAATTTTAATAATAGCTTTTATTTTTGAATTGGTTGTGAATAGCTTATTAATTTATTGGTAAATGGTCCATGGTTCACAACCGACAATATTTTCATTAAATGTCTAGTGCAATAGCAAATGAAGACCATAACAACCTCTATTGGCTATTTTGTTAATAGGTATAAATTTCAGATTGAACGACTAGCATCTTGAAGAGGCATGTAGAACTGGGGCGTATGTGTTAAAGGAGAAAGTGTTAGAGCAAATATGAAGGATTATTACAGAAAGTTAGTAGAGGTGGTTGAAGTTGAATATCCCGATTGGCCTATAAAACAAACTGTATTGTTTCATTGTGATTGGTTTGATCCGACAGTTCCTATGGGTAAAAGGGTTCATAATGACTACAATCTAGTTGAAGTCAATCATCGATGAAGATTGCAAAATATGAACCATCATCCTTGCATCCCAAGCTCAGCAAGTGTTTTACTGTGGATATCGAAGTTTGTGCAACGACAAGCGAGATTGGTGGACTGTTTCTAAAATCATTCCACGTTCAACAATCATATTAGACGAGAGTTCATCAAGTCAATCAACCGAGTGCCCTAGATTTCAAGAGGATTAGATAGAAATGCATGCAATTGAGGATGATACAAGGGGTCCTAAAATATCAGTTAGAGATCCAAATGGTGATGTCTAAGAAATTGAGGATGCAAATGTTCGGTTTCCTCCTGATGATAATGACACTGAATCATAGTCCGATATGACATCGGATGTTGAACCAATATTTGATGAAACAAATGACACTGATTAAACATAGAGGTTTATTCAATTTTAATTTATTTTATAAGTGTTAAATTTTTATATATTCATTCATTATTCGTAATTATATTGCATGAATCTTTAGTATTTTTAGTATGACGGGCCGAGATAGATCTACCGTCGATGAACAGAGTGAGCAGGGACATAGCCCTGCCACATCAGATCACATGAGCATTGAAGATGGAGAGTTCAGATCTACAGCCTTCGATGGTCATAGCCGATCGGCACAGACCTCTAAGAGTTCTTCCTACGTCGGCCGCATCGTACTTTTATTGGAGCTGATGGACTGTAAGTATATACTAATTGCAAATATAACTTTATATTTTTAAGTCAATTACTTATAAGCATGCATTTTTTAAACAGCTTTATTGAGCAGCATACTGTATCGAGCCGGATCAGCTCCATATTCCAGAGGCATGTTGATCCCAGTGGCTACGATTGGCACCATGTATCTGCGGCCATGAGAGAGTTTTATTTTTCAAAATTTTAGGTAAACTTATTAAATATAATTTATTACCGATATAAAAATTTTTAATCTTAATATATTCTTAAACTAACTATTTATTTCAATGCAGAAAAAGTTTATGCGGGACCCTGTCATCCATGATGCCGTTAGGGTAGCATGGAATGCTCTTGCGGTACGCCAATACTTCGACATGCTTTATCATTGGAGGAGATCGGATGAGCGTCCTGTGCATATGTCGAAGGATATTTGGCATGACTGGCAGCAGGTGTGGCAGTCTGAGGCCTGGCAAAGGAGGTCCGCATCAGCCATCACAAACTGCTGATCCGAGAAGGGCAGTCCTAGCATGGGTCTCGCCTGCCACACTGCGTGATCCATTTTGATTCAGGAGCACAAATGTCGTATGATAAGAAAACATAAATAATTTATTACTAATTTAGTTATTTACAAATACTTACATTTATATCATTTCTTCTGCTTTTGTAGTTTGAGCAGGAGGGTAGAGATCTTGGTGAGTTTCACCTATTCATGGCGACACACACCATGAAGGATGGTTCTTGGGTTGATGCACAATCACAGAAGGTTGTGGTAAGAAATTAGCTTTATATTGTATCTATTTAATTTTTAAAATTTTATTCAGGTTCATATATTGATTTATTTATCATTGATTCTATAATTCAAAGGCACGAGTCAAGGAGCTTCAGTCCCAGGTATCGCAGGTCTACTCCACTGATAGGGGGTTGCTCGTCGAACTCTCATCACATGAGAGTCACGTATTTTTTGGAAGCTGTTGGTGCCCAGCTGCGAGACCGTAGGGTCTATGATTTGGGCACTAAAGCTTCTAGATATTTTTTTCATCGGGGCTCTAGTTCGCACTATCCTGATGATATTCCTACCGAGCATTTAGATGACATTCGAAGATCTATTACGGAGAAGGTTCTGCAGGAGTTCGACCAGTGCATGGGAGACCTTCACTAGGAGCTTATAGACATGAGAGAGCAGATGTGTTAGATGCAGGATTTGGTTCACCTTATGTCATAGGGTTCATTCCAGCCTCCATAGCCTTTCCGTAATCATGATAATGTGAATTCTTGATGTATTTTTTTTTTTACTTCTTATGTTTTATATATAAAATTTTAAATTATTAATATATTAAATTTTTATATATTTTGGAAATTTTCTAATGAATGTTTGATCAATATTTTTGAAAATTTAGTCATAATGTTTTGATCAATATTTAAATGCAATGAAATTATATTAAGAGGTTTAATTTATAACATTTTAAATTTAATTAATAAAATTAATTAGCGATGCTATTGCGATTAAAGTTTTTCATTGAAATTATTTTTTAAAAAATTTTAATTATTAATTTTGTGATTCAATTGCGATACAAATTGCGTCGCAATATTGTGACGCAATTCTAAGTGTCGCAAAATTGCGATACCAATTCAGGCGTCGCAAAATTGCGACGCTTAAATTGCGTTACAATTTAGCGATGCCAAATTGTGTCGCAATATTGCGACGTAAGTGGGAGTCGCTAATGCATCGCCAAATTGCGATGACCTCAGTTTAGTCATAAATTAGTGATGCATTTTTTTTTGCATTGCTAGGCATTGCTATTTAGCGATGCAATTGTGACGGATTACATGTTGCGACGAGGTTCACAGCGATGCCCAAATTGTGTCGCTAATGCATCGCTAAATCAATTTAGCGATGCAATAGCGACACATTTTGGCGTTGCTAAAACTGAATTTTCTTGTAGTGCATGTGCTCATGAGATTGTGCGGTACAGGATAGAAGGTTGGCCTATTTTCCTCGACTGCATTGATCTTTATTGGAGAAAACTTGATATGGTGCTTGTTACAAATGTGCAAAGTATGAAGCTAAGATGTGAACCAAGTTAGATATAATTGCTCAGAAATTCAAGCAGTTAGTTGGAGATTCTCAATTGCATATGTTAAAGAAATTGAGAGAGATTGTAAGTTCAGATAGTACTTCTCTTGAAGAACCTGCAAAAAGAATGGCCGATTCATGTGGCCATGCTTCATTGAAGGTTGATACGTCTACTCACCGTGACCCTTATGCCTTTGAGTTGATTCTCTCTTAACAAGATAGTTATTCACCAGGTTCACAGCCATTTAACACAGGCATCCTAATGATGCGATACAAAAGAGGCAGCCAAAGAAGAAGGTAAAAAGCATTTCTTTCATTTTTAACAAAGAGTGCCCATGCCAGTGTGTGCCAGGGCATGCCGATGAGTGCTGACCTATGTCAGGGCCTCTCATGGCTATGTCGGGGAGTGCCAGTGAGTGTCGGCCTATGTCGAGGCATGTCGGACAGCCCATGTTGGCCCATGCTGAGGCATGCCGATGAGTGTCGACCCATGTTGGGGCATGCCAACCTGTGCTGGGGCATGCCAATGAGTGCCGACCCATGTCGGGGCATGTCGACCGGTACGTACCGGTGAGTGCCGGCATGTGTCAGGGCATGCTAGTAATTAATAGCATGTGATTGTTTTCAATATAATAAGAGGCATTTGATATGGTTTGCAGGATTTTCATCCTTGAACTTGATCATATAAGCCAATGATCTATATCGATCAAATTCCAGATGGGTTAAGGTCGTACATTCAGCATATCAAGGATGTAAAAGCTGATGGCAACTGTGGATTCAGGGCAATAGCTGACTTGCTGGGATTTGGAGAGGACGATTGGATACATGTTAGAAAGGATTTATTACATGAGTTGCAATGTCATTCACAACACTATCATGCTTTATATGCTATTGAAGGGAGGCTTGACGAGATTGCTCATGTATTATCATATTTTGAGGATTGTCCATCATCTGACCGATGGATGACTATGCCCGATATGGGGCACCTTATAGTATCCCGCTATAACGTTTTCCTATACCATCTCTTCTTACAACAATGCCTTACATTCCTACCTCTTAGATCAGTGCTTCTTCCTCCTCTATCCCGCAAAGACATTGCAATGGCTTTCGTAAAGGATAATCATTTTGTGGAGGTATTAATTAAATATTTCTTACTCATCTCTAAATGACTCATAAATTAAATGAGTAATATTGTTTACTAATTTATAAATTTTGTAGATGTTTCTATTGCTGGTTCATCCCGTTCTGCCAATAGCGACCAACTGGCGAAGATTTCATTTATCTTGTGCTTTCGGATGGACAACTTCATATGAATTTAGGATTCAATAGTTCAAAGAGACTATCTCATCAGATGTTATAATTAGCGAGACTATTGAGTTGTAAAGTGCATTTTTTATCAATCTTGAAATTTGTATAATGCTTGACATTTTTATATTAAGTGCATTAAATTTTGACTTTGGCACAAAAAAAGAAGATTTAAAGGAACCTCAAACTTTAATTCAAATTTTAATTTATTTTACAAAAAGATGTGATAAAAGCTACAAAATACATGTGATACATCATCAATCCCCATCTTACCATCGTCGATGTCTGTATTGCTGTGGTGATGCATGACTAGGGTTAGATACATCAGGCCCAACTATTGAGATAACTGACTGTGCAACATCTGTGTCATCTAAGAAATAATGTCATACAGGTCGGTCCCTTATGTCACAACCTCTTCCTGACCCATATGTAGAATGCTGGTGCTAATGCTAATGACATCTGCAATACGCCATCGGTGCACGTCAGCATCAACATCTTTGGGATATAATCGGGAATAGATACTGGATCGACTCTCTGGGGGGTAAACTACTAGGTGCATGGTACGAAATACCAATCCATATATCTTGTTACGCAATCTGATGGTCGGGTCACCGGATGGCTTCTGCTTGCTTGGCCCAACAGGTGATCCTCCAACCTCTTTCATATCTGATTATAGAAGACGTATCGAATGCGATATGATGCTGTTATCAATCCTCTGCTGGCTCGCTCAAGGGCTAGTGGCAGAGGATCGTCTGTATCCTACCGAACTGTCGTAGAACCCTTTCAGGATGATAAGGTTCTACGACATTATACACTTCAGGCATCCACTAAAGAATGCAATATCTAGGAATGGATTATGCTTCCAAATATGATGATGGGGATTCCAAACTACCTGCAACAGATAAATCCTAATTAGTTTGGTAATATATGGCAAATCATAGAAATATACAAGTGTATGGTCCTATGGCATACCTCATCAGCCCTCAGAACGTCCAATGACTCATATGAAACCACTAAATGGTCAATCGTAGTACATGATGGATTGTTGAAAATCCATCGATGAACACGGAGCCTGGCATCAGTATAATCCAGGGATGGGTGAGGAGTGAGATCTGGATAATACTCATAAA
Organism: Calamus simplicifolius; assembly: GCA_900491605.1. Taxonomy (NCBI): domain Eukaryota; kingdom Viridiplantae; phylum Streptophyta; class Magnoliopsida; order Arecales; family Arecaceae; genus Calamus; species Calamus simplicifolius. The sequence goes on from UESW01002323.1 coordinate 43,403, forward strand.
TCCATGCCTAGAGCAGCACCATATATCCACTAATCTGCCTAATGGATGCTCTAGACGCAATCCCCAATTGTCGATATAAATGAGCTAAGGCACTAGCACCCCAGGCATATGTGCTCACCCTATCCAAATCCCAAAGTAGAAAAAGATAAGCTATAGGCACCCTCATCCCGCTTTTATCAATAAAGAGTGTGCACCCTAACAAAAATAGCAAATACTCTTGCGTTACACACTCTATCCTATGGTGACTATCTCTATTAGATATAGCATAAAAATGATTCTTCAGCCACTCTAACCTCACAGACTGACCATATACTGATAGCACCTTCTATGCACGTCTACCTATGACACACCCAACAGCTGCACTAGTAGGTCCTCAGCATCCCGATTACTCATTCTATCATATGATAGTGACACCGAGGCACCCGTGACATTAATCCCTAATATGATGGCTACGTCATCCAACGTGATTGTCATCTCACCAAAGGGAAGATGGAAAGTGTTCGTCTCAAAATATCATCTCTTTACGAAGCTTGAGACAAGAATCTTATCGATGAACCGATAAGAGCAGTGCACTAGTTCAATCAGGCCCGACTGCTGAACTATTGCTCTGAACCTCCTATTGGATTGCCCTGATGCCCACCACTGTCATTCACCTACTTGGCAGCATGGTTCATGCACTTCAGTGGAGCCCGTTCTTGTAATATAAATGGATAACATTAATAATTTATATAACAACATCGTAATAATACATTAAAAAAATATAATAGAATAACAAACAAACAATACTTATTGCCTCTAGATGGAGGTTGCAATATGTGTCCTAAAACTATTAAGGACAGACTCATTCTCTGGACCGCTTGGACATGGCCCATCCGCTTCATCTTCAACATCCATAGCTGGCATGTCCTCGTCTACTATCTCAGCTGGAGGCGATGGTGCAACAGAAACCTCAGGCTCAGCATGCCTACCACGATGTGTTCTGACTGACGCTGCGGTCTAACTCGTGAGGGATCAGGATTTATATTTGAAACATGGCATTAACCAGCATTAATATGCAAGATTAAAATATATCCATATTCTTATGTAGTGATAGCCCAAAAAAATTTTCCTGGAAGAGCTAAACTATACCGTATATACATATTTTTATTAAAAAAATATAATAAGTATTTTTTTACTTATGTTATATTTTTATAATAAGCTATTGTACCAATAAAAAATAATCAACTATTATTAAACTAAGTAATAAATTTATTTAATATATTAATTTTTACTAAATATCAATTTTTTTAAAACAACTTAAAACAAATTAAAATTTTTAAAAGTCTCTTTTCAATATATTATTTTAAAAATTTAAAATAACTTAAAATAAAATAATAAAATATTTTTTATTATTTATTTATTTTAAATAAATAATAAATTTATTTAAAATCCTCTATTCGGCCACACAGGGCCAAATAGGAATAATTTTGTTTGGCCGTGTTGGGTCGAACAGAGGATTTCTATTCGCCCTATTGGGCCGAACAGAATTAGTTCTACTAGGTCTAATGGGGCCAAACAGGGCATAGGGCCGAATAGAGAACTGCCGGTGCCGGGGAAGTTCCAGCGAGGGAGGGAGGCAGATTGTGAGAAGGGAGGCAGAGGTGACGAAGGGAGGCGAAGGGTTTTAGAGGGAGTTACTCATTGTATCCAAAGGGGGATGATCATCACTGCCTGCCAATGCCGGGAAAGGAAAGCTCGTCGGGTACGTGTTGTGCTGCCATCTATCGATGCCGAGAATGGAGAAGGAAGAGAAGGGAAGAGGGGACGAAGATGGATTCGGTGGGGGGGAGGGAGACAGGTGTGAAGAGCAAAAAAAAATGGGGGAGGGGTAGTTTAGGTATTTTTTAAGGGGGTGTAGAGAGAATTTTGGGTGATGCAGAGAGTAATTTAATAAATTTTTTAAAAATAAGGTTGTGGAGAGTAATTTGTGCAGAAGCTTCCCATGATTAGGCTAAGACTCCGACCATTTTATTTATTTTAAAAAATAAAAAATAAAAATGTATAAAATAAATAAATTCCATCCATCTAAGTAAAAAAAATATTATTGATGTGGCTGATCAAGCCATGTCTAAGTTAACAAACAAAATTGACTGACGGAGCTATAGTTCAGCAGACAACAAGAGCCACTTATCGGGAGCCGATGTGTCATATCCAGCATCGGCACCATTCCAGAGTCGGTCTTGGCACCAACGCTAGAGTTGGCCTCAGCCCCTAAAGTTGGCACTGACACCAGAGTCGGCCTCGGCATCGACACCAGAGTCGGCCTCGGCCTCCAGAGTCGACATCGACATCAGATTCGGCCTTGACCTCCAAGGTCGATACTGATATTAAGGTCGGTCTCGGCACCGATGCCAGAGCTGGCCTTAGCCTCAGAGTCTTAGCCTCCCTCGATGGGATCCCCAATGTGTATGGCCCATACGGCCCACCAGTCCGACAAGATCTGGCCCATCAATCGTCCACCACGTCCAACAAGACCTGGCCCACCAACCGGTCGCAACCGTCTATGCTAGACAAGGAGTGGTTTGTCAGCCCTGACATGCCACGAGAAGGGCATGCCCTGTTGCTGCTGGCCTAGCCATTGATTCTTTGCTAGGTGTTGGCACCTTGGGATCAATGGTTATCCATAAATGGGTAAGAGGGACTCCCAACCAAGTACAAGAACAATTACTCATACTTGCTCACACAAAACTCTAGAACACTAAGTTTCTTAAAAAAATTTCTCTCAAGTTCACTGCTATGATCCAGTTCACTTACTTAAGCGTCGGAGGGTCCCCACCGGAATCACCAGCCTCCGAAACTTCTTGCAGGACATGAGCCGGAACAGAGCACCAAAGGACCCCAAAAAAGGAGAAGACGTTCACCACTCCCTCGTAGACATTCAAGAAAGGTGATTGGTATAAACAATTATGAATAATAAAAATAATAGATTTAGATAAAAAGTAATATAAAATAAAATTTAATTTAATATTTAAATATTCTGTTTGATAAACCTACTACTAATCCTTTCTCTATTTTTACTAAATAAGATTTATCTTTCTTTTTTTTTTTTATGCCAAAAATCTTATAACTTGAAAGAAATTAAGTTATATATATTTTTAATTCCATCTTGTCCTAAAAGTCTAAGCTACGTAATTAAATGAATTTTTCTTCATTTGTTTTATGGCTTCTTCTTCAAATTTTAATATATACTTTTTAATATAAAAGTCTTTAATTTCTTAGTTTGAATGAAAAAAGTAATATCCTTGGTTATTATTAAATTGAATGTTTTTTTTAGTGTTCAAGTATTTCATCGAAGTGTCTTTTTATTTCTCGGTGAATTTATAATAATAATCTAAAAATTTTAATTCAACCTGAAAACCAAAGATTTTGTGTGATTGATTCAGCAACAAATTAGAAGGTTGAGAAGTATTATCAATTCTCTTATATCAATATGAATGTAGCCCCTCTTCAAGATATTATGGTATCCACTTTTAAAAGAAAAGATTTATTAGCATTTATATCATAATATTATACCAATATATCCTAATATTTTTTTATTAAAAAATGTGTACAATTTCTCCACGATAAACTCTTAGAGGAACTACCCGACAGCGGAGTATCACTGCCTAAGATATGGCTGTCGCAGAACCAGCTAATCTTTATTGATGATACTATCTCTATTCACAGATTAGATCGGAAGATCAAATCTATGGTTGCTGAAAGTGCACTTCTTCTCATGGTTTTGATTTTTGCAATCCTGGCCTCTGGAGATCCCCTGCTGCTTTGGCAGCGAACCGTCGCACAGTTTATATTTCTGGGAGCCCCCCTCCAGGGTATTAAAATCAACTTTGATGGAAGTGTACGGGGAAGACTCGCTGGATCAGCCTTCTTATTCGTGGGATGATGGAGCCATGTTGTCGGTGGGCGATTTTGGTTCCTTAGATTCTTCAGTCCCTTTGGCGGAGCTTTATGCGGTATGGGCTGGTATATCATATGTTGGAAGACTTCATGCTCACAGCCTTTTTATTGAAGGGGATTCCCTTATTGTTATTCGGTGGCTTCAGTCAGATGTCTGCAACCAGACGACATCGAGCTGTTCTATGCGGAACTCACAGTGTCACATCTGGCATATCTGCAGGGAAGCTAATTCTGCGGCTGACTGGGTAGCGGCGGCTGTGGCTCATCATGTGGGATTTGGACTAGAATTAGGGTGATCCATGTCCTTCTGCTCTTAAGCAAATCTTGTATTCTGATAAACTGACTCGCACGAGGTTAGTGTAATCATCCGTCTGTACAAAAAAAAAAAAAACATTTCAAACTTTGTGTGATTAACCAACCACGCTAAAAGTAATTGCTACCTTCTCATCGAAGGAGTTGCAAAAGGGATATGTACAACATTAAAGGTGAGCCTTATGGTTTGTAATATTTGGTCTAAAATATTTCATAAAAACATAAATAGTATTTCATATAACAAATTTTGAAATTATATCATAACCAATTATCCATATGGCAGATTGTAAACCATTTTTACTTAACATTTAATGTAAAAAGGCAAATTATTTGTCATCTTTGCATGCATATAATTCAAAAATATGTAAAAAAATAGATAAAAGAACAATTACTCATCATTTCAAAGAATCCTAGTAGTGTAAATATTTTTCCTAATTTTGATCACTAACCTTATACCAAACTTGTTACTTAGAGAATGGTGACCAATCAAAAGTCTAATAGGGATAGGTAGATATAATTTCTTGACATACTCTCTATTTATGGATCTATGGGAAACTTATATCTTACTGATGGTCGAATAATTGTTACTTTGTTCCAGTGAGGTTCCAGTAAATTGCAAGTGGAGCATTTAGAGGTAAGGAACTTGCTTCCAACGATAACATTCTGTAGGGAGTTTTGTGTAATAATACGAATGCCGGCCGTACGCCAGTCCAGGCGCTGCAAGTGCCGAGACTGGTTGAAATTTGACGGCTGTATTTTTACACAAAGCACCCTGTCGAATGGATATTTGTATAGTGAAGAAGATAGTGACTTGAACTTGTTTCAGCACTTGACTTGGCGAGATTAGTTCAAGCTTACGTAGGGTATTGATGTCTGATACGAGGTTTATTTTAACAATAATTTTTTATGATTTTTATGTAATGGTATATATATATATATATATTCAGAAAAACTACTTCAAATTTAATATAAGCATTATTAAACATAAGCCCTGTATTGATACTTATATTGTAGTTAAGTCCTTCATAATAAACTGGCTCTGGGCTCTGCAGCATGATGAACAAAACCTCTAAACTTCTATTTATACCTATTAAAGGGACAGGAGAGAGAAATCTTTCTCCTCTCGAGGATTTAAGAAAGGAGCTACTAGAAAATCAGGGGAAAAAAAAGCAACACCACATAATAGAGAAGCCAAGCCATAGGATCAATATTGTAAGCCTAAGCACTTGGCACAGCATTCATGGTTAATTTTGAAAAAGAGACAACCAAAAATCCACTCCCCTCTCCTTCCTTTATTATCTGTGGGCTTTTGAAGTCGCCTTCTTCTTGCTATGTAACATTAAGAAGCTGCTGCGGACTAAAACAGTGGCGATGGATTCTCTCGTCCGAGTTATGAGCCTTCCTAAAATATATATTGAAGTGATCATTCTTCAGATGAGTTAATTTTATTTTTGATGCGTATGCTAAAGGTGTATCCGTATCTCTTCTACCAAAATAAATAAAATAAAATAAAAAAGTCACCTTCTTGCTGCTGTCTATAACACCGAGTTCATAAGATCTTTATGAAAGTCGAGACAAGCTGGTCCAGGATCTGGACCTTGTCGGACTTTGTTGGTACCAATTCTTTGTTTTTCGAGCCCATGCTATGTATCTTGGAAGAATTTTCTAACCGGACAAAAAGCTGGTGTCATTTGATACCTTGTTGTAATGAAATCATTAAAAACTACGTACTTGATTAAATATAATGAAGTTACTGAAAGCTTTCATGATTGAGGTTCTTGATACGTCGGCCGTCTGCAACCAACTCGTTGTTAAACAGTCATCGGGAAAGCCGAAATTGGTTGCACTGTCCGACCTATTCATAGCTCTCTGTTTCTAACTGGCATTGGGCTTAGAATATTTCGGTTCTCTCACTCCATGATTAGTTGTCATACATTCAGCTACTGCTTGATGCGCGTTTTGAAGGCAAATCTCTTTGAATGTAGAGCCAAATGAATGAAATAACCATAAATACAAAAACTGATGCCATCATTGATCTCGTATCATGCGACTTGCTTGCTCTTTACCACAGAAAGTCATTGGAAAAAACTAAAACAATAATATTATATACCATGCAAGTTATCAATAAGGCCATCTCATACTAATGATGTTGTCATGGATTATTTCAGCTTTCCTGTCACTTCCCCTCGTCGGATTCGATTCCCATCCCCTGTGATTCGAGCACCAAATGTCATTCAGAACTCTTCAGCTCATAAATTTTTCTAATAGCCCATCTAGATCTTGAGCTGCCAAATCTTCTGAAGAAGCTGAAGAACTAGACCGAAGTTTGCCTCCAAGATGTTCAGCCCTTTCTTCTCCTTTCACGGTTTTGGTGATGATGGTACGCAGCAAGGCTACACCCCCGTTCAAGGAGTTGAAAGCGCTGATGACCTCTGGTCCAGTTACAGCTCGTACCATGATGGCCCATATGAGAAAGGAACCCCCTTGCCATCCAGTGAACAGCAGTGCTTGCATGAGTTCGCTGTGATGGATGACATGCAGCTCGATACTCTCTCTGCAGCAATCCGTTTCTTGGACAAACCTGTGTCCCTGGAGACAGAGCTCCAGCAGCCAGTGGTGCCTGAAATCTCTGAGCTTCTTCGAGCAAAGGAAGAGGCATCCCCAGCACCCTCTTCTTCACTAGAGCTTCTGAGCAACTACAGACCTAGCTACAATCGCTTGAATGGAGAGAAGCTGAATGAACCAACCGGCAGGATCGCATGCTCAACTGGAGGAGGAAATGAGTTATCGACAGAGGAAGTCATTAGAATGGCTGCTGCCCGCTTTGTTCAAACGTCAACCCGTAAAGAAAGTTATGCTTCCGCGCTTGGGCTTCCCTTTGGCTTCTCATATTTATTAGGCCTCACAGATGAGGAAATCAAGAACATCGACCTCGCAAACCTTCTTCTGGCTGGTGCAGAGAAGTTAAGCAACCGGCAATATGATCGAGCTAGCAATTTACTTTCGAATGCTATAAGAAGTCATCTGACACTGGAAATCCTGTTCAAAGAGTTGTTTACTACTTCACAGATGCATTACAAGAAAGGATCAATAGAGAAACAGGGCTCTCAAAGAAAGTTCCAAAGGACGGGGGCATGGTAACAGAAGAGGCCATCAAAACATTGAGTTCCAGCCACCCAATGTTTCTGGAACTCCATCAGAAGCTGCCATTCTCGCAAATCGTACACTTCACTTCAGCGCAGGCTATCTTGGACAATGTGGCCACTGCAAGGAAAGTCCATCTGATCGATCTCTCGATCAAGGACGGACTCCCATGGATAATTGTATTGCAATCACTGTCCACAAGATCGAACTGTTCCATTGACTGTCTGAAGATCAGTGGAGTAGGTTCATCAGAGGAGGCAGTTACTGCAACTGGTAACAGGCTGGTAAGATTTGCTGAAACTCTAGGCTTGCCTTTAAGCTTCAAAGCAGTGATAGTTTCAGATTTTAATGAACTCAAAGAAGATATGTTGGAGCTGGAGGAGGACGAAGTGATTGCTGTCTACTCTTCATTGAATATGAACCACATGATTGCCAGGCCTGACAGACTTGAGAATACCATGAGAGTAATACAGAAGCTTAAGCCATGCATAATGACAGTTGCGGATGTGGAAGCTAAACATAATTCCCCATCTTTCATCAACCGCTTCGCTGAAGCCTTGTTTTACTATAGTGCCTCCTTTGATTTCCTAGATAATTTTATGGATAGAGATGAAAAGAGTAGAATATTTACCGAGAAAACATTACTGTCAGCCGAAATCCAAAGCATCATTGTGACTGAAGGCCACGAAAGGGTGATCAGGCAAGTAGGAATCAGTGTGTGGAGGTCATTCTTTGCTCGTTATGGATTTGTGGAGACTGAACTGAACGAGTGGTCACTTTACCAAGCTAGCCTACTCGCAAAGCAGTTTCCTAATGGCCACCTATGCACTTTTGACAAGAATGGGAAGGCCTTGACCATGGGGTGGAAGGGAACCCCTCTGCTTGTTGTCTCTGCTTGGAAGTTTCAGTAGTAGGAAGAAGTTTTCTGGTTTCAATCTGATGTGCATATCATGGAATAAATATTAACATTAGGTTTTATTATGCCACCTTGTAGCTGAAAGCAAGTATGAGGTGCTGGTCCTGAAATGTTGCCAAAATTCATAACTTCCTGGTAGAATTATTGAAGCTCTTTTTGTTCCATCAAACCCAAGGAAGCTGAGGTATTGAGTACTAGTATGCCATGTTTCTCTCCTCTTTGTGCCTTTTGGAGTCTTTAGTCTTATGATATGCTGTAGTTTCACAATATGCAGTTATGTATGATACGCAACATATATCTGATCTCTAACTTATCTTTTGCTTTTGAAGCAGGTTGCCTTAGTTTGAGCATCCTGATCTCTAACTTATCTTTTGCTTCTGGTTCTTGATAATTTTGTCTTCACCATCATCTCTCAGTTCACATAACAAAGGACCAACTTTAATTCTTCATACCTGTTACATCGAACTGCATGACATTGGCATAAAAAAAAAAAGCAATCTCCAATTATAGGTTGAATTTTCCCACCAATAATCACCCAATCACTAGCATCTAATTTAGCACTCAGGCCAAATTAACACTTCAATTAGCACCCTTTGCCCGTTTAATGTCAGCATGGATTGATGTCGAGTTTCCTGATACACCAAGCAGTGAACTCAAATTAAAGCATGGCTATCATAAGTCAGAACTGAACCCTGAATATTGGACTAAGATAAGCCTTATGATTTCTTAATAAGGTCATATCAAAGGATAATTATCAAAGCTCTATGGAATCCCTGACATCACAATTGGAGCTATGAACTCCTTACACTTAAGGCTAAATTTAACATGCCTAATTCAGGAGCTATTCCACTTTCTTAGTTGGCATTAGCAATGATTATATCATCCATGATACCCTTGAATGGCTTTTATGATATCATTGCAATTTCTTCTAATATTGCATATCACAGCTTCACATTCATTAGAGCATGTCCTGTCATTGGAACAACAGTGACAGCATTGTGATTTGCCCAAGGTGAAGCCTTGTGATCTAGCAAAATTCGTTAGATTTGGAAAAAAACGATGAGGATGATCGATTAAAATTTGAATTATTTAATAAGCATGCCAAAAATTCATATCTGAATTCAATCATTTTATTCAATAGGTAATCTAGCCCGATTCACATAAATAATTTATTAAATGGGTCAAATTAGATTACATAGGTTAAACAGACTAAGTTAATTTTTATTGGATTAAATAAATTTAAAGCATGCGAAGTTATTGATTAAACATATTATTCTATTGTCACCACCATTTTGGACAAAAAGGAATGGAGGTGTGATAAATGAGAAGACATCTGGGCAATGGAGGTGTGGCAGATGATGGAATCATCCGAATTGTATGAGATCTTAAAGGTTTTGCAAGGATGAAGATGAATGATAGAATGGAGTCAACGAAGCAGAATGAAAATAACTGATAGAATAAGATCTTTTACATATACAAAATGTTTTAAGATTTAAAATTTTACCGTTAATCATAATCTCAGCAGTCGAAAGCAAACCCTTGCGATGTTCGCCATGAACTCTGGGCAGCATATCAATGGAGATGGTAGCAACCGGAGAGGCGGCATGGTGAATCAGAGATGGCGAGAGCCAAATTAATTGGCAGGATATTAGAGCGAGGCCATGTTGGTAATCAGTCTTGCCGATTAGAGGTGCCTAGGGCTGTAATCGAGCCAAACCAAGCCGAGCTTTTTAGTGCTCTCGTTTAAATTTGAAAAACTCTGTTTAAACTTGGCTCGAGCTCGATTACAAAAAGTTTGGGCTTGACTCGAGTCGTCATTTGGTATGATTAGAAAGCACGACAAGCTCGACCCAGAAAAAGCTCGTTTCAAGTTTGAGCTTGAATTGAGCTCGTTTCAAACTTGACTCAAATTAAGCTTGTTTAAAGCTTGGCTCGAAAATAATAAAAAAAAAGTTCAATTCTTAAACCAAAGAGTAGCTAGAGAGAATGATAAGATAGAGAAGATGAAAGAATCTTGTTCAGCTCCTAATCGAACGTGAACTTCTAATTCAGCCGTCCCATCAGCTTTTAATTGAGCTATCTCATTAACTTCTAATCCAATCTATTTTTATGCTTAAGTTTAACTTGTTTATCAAATAAGCTTTAAAATAAGCTCAAGCTTAACTTATTTTAATGACAAGCGGCTCGACTCAATAACAGAGGCGCCAAATAAATAACCAAAGATCCGTCAAGCATTAATGGCCATCTCCGCTTTTGTCTTGCCCCACCTTCACTTGAGGTAAGGGCAGCGTACACGCACCGCGGAGTATCAGAAGTTAAACGCGGTAAATACTACAGACACCTATAATAATACCAATCATGAGACCAACTTCTCTCAGAAATAGACACGCGTGTGCCCCAAATAATAATCATGCCACGTTAATGGGTTCCTTTCAAGGGTTATCTTTCGGGTTCCTCTAATATTGGCACAGCCCGATGGAATGGAATCACCTTCGATGTCTTCAAAGCTCTGAAAGGACTCCGAGATCGCCCACCCTCAGCTGAGGCTTCCTTTCTCCCCGCCATGGTTTCTTCCTCGAGAGCCGCCGATTCTTCTTCCGGCCGATCAAAGGTGCGATCTTTACACTTTTTCTTAATTCCGAGTCCCTACGATTATCTATATTCGGAAAAAAGAAAAACTGTGATCCAAATTTGGCTTTTATCCTCTTTTTCTTGATCGCAGAGGTCGGATGGAGAGCAGGGGAGGCAGGGGATTTCAAGCCTTTCATCCAGGCTATCTCAGCTAAAGAAGCAAATCCAAGACGCCAGATTGGTCTCCATCGAAGTAAGTCTCTCCGATCCCTTCTTTTTTTTTTCCCGGAATTTCCCGAAATCTAATCGAACTGGGGTGCCGAATTTTGTTCCAATAGGTAAAGGTCAGGGAGAATATGGAGAAACTAAAGGGCCACACCTTGCGGCTCTTTGATTCGGCCGCAGCGGCGGAGGCGGCCTCGAGGAGCTCATCAGCGCGGCCCGTGCCGGAGAACATGCTGTCGGTGAGGATGGGGAACCCTCTTTGTAGGCTGGCTGGATCGGACGTGTCGAATGGGGTGGTGGAGAAGGAGTATCTCCACATCCAGGAAGAGAATTTGCCATCGGGGACGGTGGTTTTCGCAAGCAACGGCAGCAGTAAGGCCGCGGTTCGCCTTGTCAAGCTTCCCCTCGTCAACAAGATCCCGCCATACACTACGTGGATATTCTTGGACAAGTAATAGCTAGGCTCTGGATTTGCCTTTCTTTTTCTTGGAAGTTTTAGTCTGCATGCATATCGGTCCTTATTAACTAAACTTCAACAGCATGAAGTTTCATGGTTATTAGACTTTACTGATCGAATTTCGGTTACTTAAGTTTCTTGTTCTCGAAAGTTTTAATTTGCATACTTATTGGTTCTTCTTGATGTTATAACTGTATGATTTTTGGGCTTCATTGATCAGAATGATATTAATTTGACATGCTATGTTTTGGTTCTTTTCATCAAAATAGGTTTCAATTAACAAGCCTGTACGTTGAAATTCTGATAAGTGATTGGTTTTACATTTAAGGTTAACGTGTTTGAGTTCATAGGAAGCTAATGAATGAACTCAAAAACAATAAGACACGTGACTGAAATGAAGTTTCTTGATGCATTTGTAGTGATTGCCCACTGTGTTTTGGAGGTTTGTCAAAGGCTGTTGACTATCTTGGTGTCATGGAGTTCTGTGAGGTTACGGATCATATTTCTATGTGTGTCATGGAGTTCTGTGAGGTTATGGATCATATTTCTATGTGTGTGGAGCTAATCAATGAATTTAAACAATAAGAAACATGACTGAAATGATGTTTTTTGGTGCATTTGTAGTGATTGCCCACTATGTTTTTGGAGGTTTGCCGTGTAATTCAACTTTTTCATGGTAAACTGGATAACAAATGCTGTTGACTATTTTGTTGTCATTAGAGTTGCTTACAGGTCATGTTGTTGTTATGTGATTTTGGTTCCGTACTAGACATATGTGATGTTTAACTTCCTACTCTTTATAGTTTCCTTTTATCTGTCATTCTGTTATTTACTGGAATGCAATCATGACTCTTATCTAAAAACAATGTTCACAGTAAACTACTGGGGCATTATAGATTATAAAATACAATTTCATTTTACTTTTTCCTAATTCACCAAACACATCACAGAAATCAAAGAATGGCAGATGACCAATCAGTTGTTGGGAGGAGAAGAATTTATTATGATCCACATGGCAATGAAGCATTAATATGCAGTGATAGTGATGAAGAGATTCCAGAACCAGAGGACGAGAAGCACGAATTCTCTGAAGGGGAGGATCAGATCTTGTGGTAAGTAATGTTCGGTCATATGGATGTGCCATTCCTTTATCATCTATGATGTGGCAGATTGTTGCAACCATGCAAGGGATGAAAAGGATTAGTTCAGGCTAGCTAACCTTTTTTGAAAGAAGGGAGAACTCAAACTTTACTAGTTACATCTCTCATTGTTGCTATTTGTTGAGCATAGTCTTCTATGTCAATCACAACTTATCACTTTACATGAAAATTTGTGTAAGATGATGACCTACAATTTTCACCTGCTTTGTAAAACTAGTGACCTTCTTTTTTCTTTTAACATCAATATCTTTTATTTAAAATACTGGAACTTAGATTCCTATCTTTAGCATGAATGGATGTTTTATAGCCTATACTGGTTACTAGACACTAATTGACTTGTAAGAAAAGTATTGAAATAATATAATTTGTAAAATATAAAGGTGTGGATTGATTTTATACTTATATAATCATGATCAATTTAAAAATTTGAATTCTAAATACACACGGTTGGCTTTATAAAGAATAGCTTGCCATTTGTTCATGTCAACTGCAAGTTAGTTGACTTTTGGATTGCTCTTTGACTTCCTCATATGAAAAATGCAGTTCAGACCTATAAATAGTTATTGATAATTATGAAGCCATAGCAATTACCGTATTAGTTTTCATATTTTCCTCGCTCTTGGCCGTTTTCAAATCCTTGATCAGCTTAAGCCTGTTTGAACTTCCATCTATATATAATTCAGTCTCTTCTTTTTCTCAACTCATCCACATAGATTTGAGGCCCTCACTTTTTAGTCATTGTTGTAGAATGTGGCAAATTCAAATGATGGAGCCCCATCATTCCTCAGAGCACCAGTTCAAGCATCAGAAGCCGGGGAGCATCTATTTCAATAATTGTGATATCCAATGTGTATTGGATGGTCTACAAAATATGGTGTTCCCCATGTTGGATAGATTCTAGTAGCACATGGAATTCTGAAGTTTAATTTTTCTCATTCTGTGGTTAAAATTTCTTGCTTCTTCAAGTTTGGATTACTTAAGGTCTATGTGCAAAAATTATGTCCATCCTCAAGAAATTGTGAGATTGTTGGTTTTCATCTCATGATTGGGAACCATTGCCTAAAACTAAATATTCATGTAAACATGAATGGAGATTTCGTGCTTTTCTGTGATTTTTTCTCATTATTACTATTAAAATTTACACTTGATTTTGTAATTATCTCAGGAAAGCCATTCAAGAGCATGGTCTCCATCAGGAAGTTCTGAATGTTCTTGTTCCGTTTATTGATGCAACCCATTCTGAAATTAAGGTATTCTGTCAGTAGACATAATATCAATGCCAACTAGTTTGTTTTAAGATACTTCCATAATCAGTGTATGCCTAAATTTATTTCACATTTGCAGGAAAGATATGAAACACTAATGGAGAAGCATAAAAAGCATGGAAAAAGTTCCGAAGTTTCTGATCATAAAAAGCATGAAAAAGTTTCTGAAATTTCTGATAAAACAGAGTCTGAGAGGAGGCTGTTCCTGAATAAGAATCTTAATGCTGCTTTAGACTCTTTTGATAATCTCTTCTGCCGCCGTTGTTTGGTAATTTCCACCTCCAGTCCGCTACTTTTCTGCTTACATGTGATGGCTCTGCTCATCCATGAATGTTGTTTGCAGATATTTGATTGCCGCCTCCATGGCTGTTCGCAGAATTTAATAATACCTGTGAGTCATAATGCTTTTGTAGATTGTTAATTCACAAGGCATTGTAGGAATGTTTCCTGGTTTAATTGGAGTTTTCCTTGACAGAGTGAAAAGTTGCCTTATGGGTTTGAACTTGAAGAAAATAGAAAACCATGTGGTGATCAGTGCTACCTTAAGGTATGACTCTCTTACCTATGGTAATCACCGTAAAAACATGTGTGTAATAGGTCAACATGCTACGTACACAACGTTATTTTGATTTTTGTGGGTTAGACTGGAAGTTTTCAACCACTGTTCTTGAAAATACTTGAGGATTAAGGAATTTCATGGCAGTTATGAATTATTTTACTGAAGTCATCTTCTCTTTATTAAAAATTTATTCAACATTTATGGATAGCTATAGAGAATATTATGGTGTGACTGCATCTGTTGAACTAATTATGATCATTTAGTAAATATTCGATGTTTACGTTCTGCTATTATTGTTTCTTCATTGGTTGGTGTCTCCATCTTCTAATGTTTTGCTGTTTCTCTGCATCTCTTTTATCTCCAAGGAGATATGCTGAGCAATAAAATGGTTGCATGAGTGTCAAAAATGCTTGGGTGTTTGCTTACTAAATCTAGGAGGGACAAAGCTAGATGTTAGAATTTTGAGTAAGGCAAGTTGTCTTATTTGTAAACGAATAAAGTAAATAACTGAGCCAGATACTAGAACAACAACAAAGGCTTTAGAAAGGAAGGGTCTTATAAGCTGTTTACATTGTGGCAGATTTTTGATGAAGCTGAGGTTGTGCACCTCCCAGATCAAATTGCAATTTATGTTTCTTAAAATCTAACCAGTATTACATGCAATATGTGTCATTAGTCTGCAAATCAGGTTTTCATTTTTGTTAAATTCTGTCATCTGTCCCATCATGACCTTCTTATTTACAATTTATGTTATACAATATTTACTATCTTCTTGCATACGAAGATTCCAGGTAGATTAATCTTACAAAGTAAGCAGTGCCAAAGAACAATGCTCTGACTTTATAAACCAGTTTCTATTATTATATATGTTTTTTCCCCTTATTCTTCTATTCCTCATATGCATAAATTACTTGTTCAAATTAAAAACTGAGTGCACATTCTCATTAAGTATCATGTTGATTTAATGACAGAGATTGCATTTAAATCTGTGTTTTCTGCATCTATTTATACATGTGGCTACCTTTTATATTGATAAGTTGGTGGTTTGTTCCGACAAGTATTGGGGAAGATACCATTTGCACAAAACTCCTGTATCAGCAAGCAATCGTATTCTTTAGCAAGGGCTTTTGGAGAAAGAAAATGCCTTGATTTTTTATGGTTTTGTTTAATTTCTGTTACATTTATATTATGAAGTTATCTTGTAGTTACATTCTGAGTTGATCCAGGTGATAACATAGAGCTGAATCGCATGATATGAAATTGCAACACCATACTTCGTTTCAGCCAAAGTTGAATTGTTCTTTTCCTTGTCCTATGATTGCTTCTTAACCTTAACATTTAATTTCTTTCAGTTGATTTTACTTGTTAAATTTATGTATGGTTGATCCTCTAATCCTTGATGACCAGCTTCCTAGTTAGTGTAATGAGCAGGAACCAACTTTTTTGATTTCCCTTCTAGGAGAATTAATACATAATACAAAATGGAGTCAAGTGATTTCCCTCTGCCAAAAGTGTTGTTTCAATTGAAGATACGACTTGGTAACATGGGCTTATAACTGTGATCTTCAAACAATCAAGCATACCTAACTTGCTTTTCAATGTTTCCTCAGAGAAGAGATGCTCAAGATCTACATAACGAAGACTGTCATATGGATGCTATGCATGAAGAGGAATCTAAAGATTTGACAGAGAAAGTCGATGCTTCACTGCCTTCAGAATCTGAAGATTCAAATCCTGATGATGACAGTGCAAACACAACTGCTGCTGAGCAAGTAGGCACTGATGAAGATAAACCTGTCACTTTTGCTACACAAACTGCTGGGACAAGCAGAATGCCAAGTCCTGGAGCCACTTATGACTTAGATGTAACCACTTCAGAAGTCCTTGTGAAAAATCTAGGCAAACGCAAGGTCTTGAAGCATGAAAGTGTGTCACTGGAAGAAACTGAGAGCGCTGCTGAAAAAAGTCTGTCTTCTGCTGATAAAAAGCAGAAAAAACGAACAACTTCCAATGCTTCTCAGGCTAATGACCATCTGCTGGATGCACATCCCATTTCCATAGCTGATACCCAATGTCCAGATTCTGAAGCATCCACTGCAGATCAACTTCAGAAGAAAACTATAGATGAATCCACTGGAAATTCTTCTAGGAGAGATACTTGTGCTGGCAATGGCAGCAATACTTTGGATGATGTAACAAACAATATCACTAAAGTTTCTTTACTGAAGAATTCATGCAGTTCCAGCAAAGAACAGACCGCCCATAGTTGGAATACTCTGGAGAAGGATCTTTACTTGAAAGGAATAGAGATATTTGGAAAAAACAGGTATAATGTTGTTGAACTCCTTATTATTTTTTTAATGGAAAAAAGTTAAAATAATAATGATAGGTCTCTTTTCATAAGGAATTTCCATTAAGGAGAATTACATACCAAAACATGCCCTTCGCTTTATAGCATTGCGAATGTATGAAAGCTTTCTATCCAACATGTAGCTGCCCCATAACTTCTTGACAGAATCTCCTTTTCACAATATTGTGCAAAGCACATTTCTTGTATTCTACATATGGGTATCAGCTATCATTAGTAGTTTATGTGCTGATATATTGATAAGTGATGATGATATTTTAATACTTATATTGTCAACACTTCTCCCAGATAGATGGTGAATGTGTTAAAGTAATTATATGATTTTAGTTGTAGCTCCTGTAGAAATTTGCAATCCAACTGAAACTAAATGTAGCATGCATGATGTTGGCCCTTTAATTAGAGGGTTCTGAGGTTGCAAAAATATGTCACTCCTTGGGACCTTTAATATACATTGGAAACCCAAGTTTTATGCAACATACTTTTCCACATATAGATGATATAAACTTCAGGCACAAATGGGTTTCAGTGCTTTTGGCAGATTATCACTGATTTGATGCACTATGTTTGTGATGTGAGTCTTTTTTTTTTTTTATTTTTTCAATCAAAACATTAAATTGAAGCTATTTTGGGTTTTCATTCTTGCTATTGGGGTGCCAAATGGCTGTTGGAGTCATGTTTCTTCAACAGCAGAATGCATGTTTCTTACATGTGCCAACTTCCTTTCTCATTCTCTGCAGTTGTCTCATAGCAAGAAACCTACTTTGTGGTATGAAGACATGCTTGGAGGTATCAAATTATATGTTTAATGATGGAGCTGCAATACCAAGCCGGCCTGTGTTGACAGATTCATGTTTGGAAGACAGTGGAAAGGCTGATCAGGATTATATGGTGTGTCTGGAATAACCATTTTTCCCCTCATGTAGTTGCTGGATTACAGTTATCAAATGCCTTATTTTTTCTGGTGAAAAGTAGAAAACAGTCTACTTAATCGATAACTTTTTATAGATTTGAAAAACCAATTGTACATGATAGACACCGTCCCATACTACATAATGGTATTGAGATAGAGAGCATGTTTAGGATAGCTGTTGCCCTCAACTGTTGGCTAATAGCTATCTCACATAGCTACGGGAGAATAGCCACTCAAAGGTTTGAGCCTCCTAGCAGTCAATCCAAACAGGGCCACATACTGTCTTGTACTACAGATTGTACCATGATAGGTATGCACCAGTTTATGCTTTATATTTTGCTGTCCTGTATCAACCAATCATGAGTTGATATGACGACATACTTCTGTATGTACTGCATCAGTATTTGACTGGTATATTTCCGTACAATGGTACTCCAAAACTTGTTTCTTGAGAATTCCTTAGTTCATTGTAACTGAAATTTTGCATAGAAGTGGTAATTTATTTTTTCTTTTTCACTATAATAGAATCATAACAAATATTGCCATATCCTTATTAAATTTGTCTCATTATCTCTCTTATGATGCCACTGAATGCTGTAAAAAGTCTAAATTAAATATCTGTTTCATGGTATGCCATGCTGATGTATACCACCCTGTATTAGGCATATAGTATTGTATTAACACTGAAACAAGGCTCAACGCAAGGGGTATACAAAGTCTCGTTATACCAAACAGACCTCTAGACCCGGCATACTGGCACTATACTAATGTTGTGCCGGTATGGGGTCCGGTACTAAGATTGCAGACCATGATCTGGTTTTGTATTTCTTTTGTTTGATCATTGCAATGCGAAGGAGGACCAGAAAATGATTCAAAATTCATACTATAGCTGTCTAGAAAGATGAGAACACAATGTTGAGAGGTGATTGTATCAGTTCTTCCTTCTTCTTCTAAGATGTGTTGACTGAATATGAACTGATTGGTTAAACAAGACAGCACAGTATTTTGTGATGACTTTATTTTTCTTCTCATTTTATCAAAGTTTTAGTCTTTTAGAACTATTGCTACCATAATGTGCATATGGAGTTGTCTTGGTCTTGGAGATATGTTAATTAACTTTACAATACCTAGTCGTATAGAAGATTTTCTTACTCTCTTGGTCTTGAAACTACCTTATGCTTCATCCAATTTTTCTCAAGATTTACTATATCAACCTACCAACAATAAATCACCTAATTTTTCTGTCTGACAATTTGCCTTCCATCCTATTGATAGTATTGGGAATTATTTCTTGTATCTCTCATCTCTGCCAGGGATTTGATGATATTCTATGATACAAATTGGTAAATGTATTTAGTTTAAATATCATGAAACTTGATATATGGATACATTTTTTATAATTAACATCTTGCTGCGGAAAGGAATTTCTGAAACATACATGATTTTAAATTGCAGGAGCAAGATGGGCCAACAAGAACACGAATTTGGCGTAAAAGGGGCAGAGCAAGAAAGTTAAAATATACCTGGAAAAGTGCTGGCCATCCATCTATTCGCAAAAGAATAGGAGATGGGCAACTAGCTTGTAAGCAATATACACCCTGTGGTTGCCAGCAGATGTGTGGAAAGCAGTGCCCTTGTATGGATAATGGAACTTGCTGTGAAAAGTATTGTGGGTATGCAGCACGCTATTCCTGCACCTCTTCATGATCATTATTATGGACAGTAATTTTGTGTGCTCAAACTATTTCTCTTTCTTTCAACCGTTGAGAGTTGCTTTCTTACTCAGTTTGGAAAGGGATGAACTCCTTTTAGCTCAGGTAAAACTAGGAATTGGTGGCAAACAGCCACCAAGACCTTGTAAGGTTTCTATCCCATATAATCTGGTCAAGCCAAAGGCAGGGGTTTTGTAATACCAGCTTTTAAACCCCATCTGAGTTTTGTTAAAATCTTCATTTTAACAAAAGTAGTTTTTTTAATATATTTGATAATATTATTAATATTTTAATAAAATTATATATTTATAGCATAATAATATTAGAATATATTAATATGAAAAGATAATATATAATATATTCAATAGTTTAATATCACTATTTATTATCAAAGATCCAGTCAAAACAAAAAAAAAAAGAGTCAATTTGTCCACTTTGACATAGTGGTTTTTTATTATTTTTATGTTTGGCAATGCTAAGAATGTCAAACAAGCCAGTGATGCAGGAGCATAACTTGTTGTCTTCACATGAAAATTTTATGGAGCATTGAAAAACATAAATTTTATATTCCAGTTTATTCAAGCTTCATCTTATAATTTTCTAGGTGTTCCAAGAGCTGCAAGAACCGTTTTAGAGGATGCCACTGTGCCAAGAGTCAGTGCAGAAGTCGGCAGTGTCCATGCTTCGCAGCAGGGCGTGAATGTGATCCAGACGTATGCAGGAATTGTTGGGTTAGGTATTTGATCATGACTATCTAATATCATCACATGAAATTCATCTATATTCTTTGGTATATAAAATAACTAAATGATTTCTTATAGCTTTAACCATGAACTTGATTTCTTATAGATTTAACCATGAACCTCTTTCACTTTATTCAAAAACATCTTATGTGCACTGATGAGGGCCAAATTTCCAGAAGTGCGATGTCAGACATTGATCACAAAAGAAAGTATGATGTCAGTTGAATTTGTGGAGTCAGTGAATTTAAAATGGCATAATGTTTAGTCATTCTCTTAGGGGAATCATATAGTATTGTTTAATTTGTTATTATTTTTAGAAGATACTGAGAAATAATTTGAGTCATTAGCCATAAGGACTGTCAAACAAGCAAACGCTTCATAAGACAATGCATGTTCGGTTCAAGGTCAGCTTGCACAATAAGCAAATAAGCTGAAAGACAGAAATTTTTGCTTGAAATATGAATATATAATAATTTAATATACTATTTTAATTAATTATTTTAGATAAAATTTTACATTTATCTATTACAAATTAATATGATTTTTATTAGTAAAATATATTTGAATGTATAATCAGAATAATGAACTCAAACTATCTAAAAGAAATTTTGAAAGACCTCAATCTTTCACTGATTCTCTTAAACAAGTTTTTTAATGAATAGCACAAGTTTGGCTGAAAATCAAGCAAGCTGGCTTGAACCTGTTTCAAGTATAATACAAACCAGGCCTGAACTAGGCCAGGCTCATTTGACTCAGCTCTTTTCCACCTTTATTGGCCATACATTGTCACATGTTGAATGGGGCAGAGTGTTTTCTTATGAATTGTTTATGAAATTCTATCAACAATATATAAATTAAAAGTTTGTTTAAGCTAGTGAAGATCAAAGTGTTGGCTGAAAAATTACTTATGAAAAATTTCTCTAGAACCCGGATAACTCCATAATGAATAAAAAAATTGTCTTATTTGGTGAGGCTTGAAAAGAAAATATTTTTTTCTCTGCAGTTGTGGAGATGGCTCACTTGGTGGACCACCAGACCGAGGCGACGGATACCAGTGTGGCAACATGAAACTCCTCCTAAAGCAACGGCAGAGAGTGAGTCCACTGGTTATGATTTTAAAACGTGGATCTTAATGACAGTGTAATTATTAGTGATATGATGTGTTTTCTATTCAGATATTGTTGGGAAGGTCTGATGTTGCCGGATGGGGAGCCTTTATAAAGGTGAGCAAGCTAAAATTTTTTATTTTCTCCATCAGGTTATCTGACATCTATTTAATACGTCTGTCTGACGTGATATTAGAACCCTGTGAACAAAAACGATTATCTTGGAGAATACACTGGCGAATTGATATCCCATAAAGAGGCAGATAAACGTGGAAAGATCTATGATCGTGCCAACTCATCCTTCCTTTTTGACTTGAATGATCAGGTAATAGCTTAGTGTTCTTGTTTCCACCAGCCTGCCCATCAACCCTCTGCTACATTGCCAATTGCTTTTTTAAATCTTCATCAATGCCGGCATTAGCAAGTAGCATGTCTGATTTCTGTGTCTGGTCAATTGGTAGATATGTCCGTACTTTTGGAGTTCTGGCATATTAAAACATATACTGCTTCAATGTCTTGGTTGTATGCAGTATGTATTGGATGCATATCGCAAGGGTGACAAGTTGAAATTTGCAAATCATTCATCAAACCCGAACTGCTATGCCAAGGTATGTTTACTTTGATGATAATTCGTTTTTTTTTTTCAAAAAAGGAAAATCTGCTTCACATGATAACATGGCAAGAATGACTTCGGGTTCAGATCATGCTTGTAGCTGGTGATCATCGTGTTGGAATTTTTGCCAAAGAACACATTGAAGCCAGTGAAGAGCTCTTCTACGATTACCGTTATGGACCCGATCAGGCACCAGCATGGGCACGGAAACTGGAAGGATCAAAAAGAGATGATTCATTGGTCTCTCATAGTCGGGCACATAAAGTTGCATGATAGTTCTGGATCAAGAATATAAAAAATATTGTATACAATAGATGATATATATTGTAAAGAGGATCGTTGTTGTCACAATAAGTTCATAAAATATGAATGTTTATCTACCAACAGAAATCATTTTGTGTTAAAACATCTTTGTAGCATGCTTGAGATTAAAGTTAATTCAAGTATGAGTTGCTGAAAGCTTTGGGTGTCTTGCTTCCTGAAAACTGTTGTGGTTACAATAATTGTTTCAGTAACATATAAGAGACTTCAAACACCATGATTATTTTTGGTAATATCAGAAGACTGCTATTTGATGGTGTCTCGTGGTTATTCATTAAGGGTAAATGCATCTGCTATTAGATGTGATAAATATGAATGTTCTAGCGCATGAGACCTCTGCCCTGTGACATTGTAAGAGGTTGAAGTACATGTTCTTGGCTTCATATACAGAGAGGCTGTCTCTGTATTTTAAATCTGTAACATTTGGTGATAATAGGATAATCTTACTGTTAGATCAGGCTTATGCTTGTGCCATTATATATGAATTATAACTGACTGGGTAAATTGCTAATTTTTTTTTTTGTTCATCCCTTCTCATTTGAAATTAATTAGTTATTGAGAGAGATTTTAAGGTACTGCTTCACCATGGTTAGGTTGTTGGATCCATTAATCACAGATGCTATCTCCGTATGTCTTCCTCCCTGGGTTCCTAACTCCTGCTTCGTTTTCTCCTCTCACACACACACTCCCCCTCACCTCAGCTCACTAAAAAACCAAGCTCGTCCCATGTTGCATCTATCTTTTCGTCTGTCTCTCAATATCCTCCCTCAATTTTCCCCCCTTCTCTCTGATTCTGTCCTTCCATCACCATGATCGACTCTCTTTTTTTCTATTTTTTTTTATACCTCCTTTCTCTCTTCCGTCCTCATCCAACATACTAAATGAACAAAGAAGTAGCGACGAGAACCTAGGGCTATTTAATTGTTGAAAATGTTTCCTATTTTTCTTCTCCAATTTTCTTCTTTATTTTTATTTTTAAAAAATTAAAAAATATTTATTATGAAAAATAAAATTTATTTTTAAATTAAAAAAAAAAAAAAAAGACAGTTGAGGATAATTGATAATGGAGGTATGATAGCGGGTAATAGAAGATAGCAATAGTGATGGTGGTATAGGTATGATAATGTTGATGGTAGGTGATGAAAGTGGTGGTAATGATTAGTATTGGTAAGTGGTTCAAGCTTGGTTGTGAGTGATGAAGGAAGGTGGCAATATGGTGAATGATAGGTGTAATAATGGTGGTAGTAGTGGTGGATGGTGAAAGTATGGTAGTAATACATGGTGAAATTATAATAATGATGGTGGTAAAGAGTGATAGATGTGATGGAGATGTAGTAGTGGTAGCAGTAGAAAGGTGGTGGGTATGATGATGTGATAATAGTAGTAGTAAAAAGTGATGAAGTGGGATGGCGATGGTCATGGTAAAAGTAATGGTCAATAGTTAAAGGCAAGTGATCGAAATAGTGGTAGAGATATGATGCAAATGGTGCAGGTATGGTGTCGATAGCAATGAGTGATAAAAGTATGGTAGTAGTAATGGTAAGTGATTAAAATATACTAATGATGAGGATGATAGGTGTAGATGGTAGAGGATGATAGGTGTAATAAAGATATAATACTAGTGATGACTGTAAAGGATGTGGTCATAGCAGTGATAGTGAGTGATATGATGGTGATGGTGATAAAAGATGATAGATTGTATAGTAGTAGTGGTAGGGAGCAGAAAAGGATAATCGATAATGGATAGATAGTAAAATATAAAAATAAAAATATAAAAGAATAATATTTTATTTTAAAAAATAATAAAAATAATCTAAAGGTGTTTTCAGATTTATTGTATATTTGAAAAACTAAAAAACATGATTTTTTTAATATTTTTTATTTAGAAAAATATTATATTTGAATATAAAATCTCTTCTTCTTTTTTTGTTCTATGTCAAAACAAATTTCAGAAAACTTTTCCAGTTTCCTGCAATTAAGCAAGGTCATAACTTTTCTCTTGCTAAGAATCTAACCTCCTTTTATCCCATTAAACCAGTTAGAAAGGAATAAATAAAATTATCTAGTAACAAACACTGATTAGAGAGTAGTAAGGCTAAATAGAAAGGACATAACTATAACATGTTTAGTAATTGGTGATAAATATTAACTAAAAAAAATAAGTGCAAAATTAAACAGTTAGTTTGTCGAGATAACATCTAGTCCTAGCTAAGATTATATATCAAAAGTAAAGGATGTATAATGTGACATAAAATAACATGATTGAGTCATGGATGATAAAGGTGACATTTCTTCTAAAATATTAACTCTTTCCTAATTTATGATATGTGTAGACTTTCAATATCCTTAACTTCACTCAGACAAACGAGGACTTTAAAGTTATCCAAATCCCATAAAGATTCAGGTAGGACTTCTTAAGCCGTAGAGAGACTTAACTCTCTTATAAATAGACATGGTAGGTGATAGGCATGTAGAACAAAAGATTACTTCTCTTTGCCCCCTTAATTCTCATTCTTCTTACTCTAACTTGTGCACTAAAGGTCCCACAGTCCAAAAGGGATCTATCCGTTTCGTTACAAGAAAGCAAGACGAACATGGCTCACACCAACTTGTGCCATCACAGTCCAAAAGAGATCCAATTGGTACTTATTCTTCTTGCTTTACATATAAATCATTCACCCTTTTTTTTCTCTACCCGATGTGGGATCATTAGAGTCTGTTTGGATGGGAGAAAAATGGAGGGAGGGAAAGAAAAAGGAGAAGAAAGGTCATGAGTTACTTTGTTTGGAAGGATGGTAAAAAAAAAGGAAAGGGAATGGGAATAACCGATTCTCTTTCTTTTCCCTCAACGAGCGTAAATTTGTTAACCCCCAAATCAAGGGTAAGCTGGAGGAGAAAAAAAAAAGTTTAAATCATACTTTCTTGGAAGACCAAAATATCTATCTTTATATTTATATTTTGACAGTTCATTCTCTAGTTTAGGATTTTTCTTCTCTTTCAACTCGTTGCTGCCTTTTTCTTCGAGCATCGTCTTGAAACAGATCATTACAAGGTATGTCCATTATTCTGTTCAACCCTTTTCGTCCTCTGTCGTTCGCTACCTTTGTTATCCTCTCCTAATCTTCATTTTAGTTTTACTTTTGTTTATTTTCTTCAACTGGTGTGGAGAGATTTCAACGAACTAGTTCTGTTACATTTTACAATTTGCTAATACAATGATGTATGTCCAATATATTGGGTGGAGGAAGCATTTGCTTCTCGCATGACCTGGCCTAACGTTATCCATTTCTATGCACTCTTCTGCCTACCTAAAACAAGACAACCATAGCCCTTGGTCTTATCTGATGGATGAGAGTTCCATCGTTTGATCTAAAATTCTGAACGAATGGGGTATAATTATCACATATCTTTTTTCTTCCTTCCCCTTCTTCCTATCGAAACAAGATAATTCATATTACCTTCCTTTTCTCTCCCTTTTATTCAAACAAAAGAAAAACAACATTTCCTTTCCCTTCCTTCCCCTTCCATTCCTTTCGTTCTTTTTACTTTCCCCTTCCTTTTCCTCCAATTTTTCCTCCAAACATCCAAACATAGCCCTAAGGAGGGCCTCACAGATATTTTCTCAACCTTCTTCAGCTATTAAAGTTTGAAGTCTATTTCGAACAACAACACATTTTCTAATAAAATAGTACAGAGAGAATGTAACCATTATAACAACATGATTTGAGAACATTTCTTTCGTAGAGTGGTGAACCTGTCCACCAAGTTGTAGCGTTAAATATGGCCTAGAAAACACCACCCTCAATTAGCACGCATGGAAACTGCCTCGGCAATGACATGTGTCCTCTTTGCGAGCCCTCCTCCAACGAGATGGCTGACATATACCTTTCCATCCTTCACTGTTGCTGATGTAGCCAACCGATGAATAGGACCAACGTACTTGTCGATGACATTGGCCGTTTTCCAATCATCAGAGCTCTCAACCAGCCTAGTAGACAATGAGCCAGCGATGACCAGTTTGGTTGGCGAGAGCAAAACCATACCATCACCCATGAACAGTGAGCCTGCAACATTAACGACTCTTACCTTCTCTTTCACTGGATCAACCTTGAAGAGATAGCCACTGGAAGTGTGAATCACTAACAGATATCCATTGGGATGCCACACAATCCCATTAAGTCCAACGAAGTTGTAGTACCATTGCTTCCTTTGGATAAATACTTCACTTCTTATAACTGAAAGCAATTCGCCATTCAAGCCCACCTTCCATATCTTATTTCCTTTTGCATCAGTAACATAAGCATTCCCTGCCTCATCCATGGCTACATCATCTGCATATGAATCTTCATCACCTGTCCAAAAAGAATGAGATGATAGAACATCAGATGATTCAATAAAAGGAACATGGATATGTGATGCTAGAACAAAAAGGCTTCAATTGGCAGAAGACTTGTATTTTTGCGAACAACAAAGGATGCCAAAATTGATCAAAATATTTTGATTGCCCTTACAATAACAAAGGTCATTGACTCTTGCAGGCCTATCAGAGCATTAACATATAATTAATGGCTATTTCAGTCAGCTAGATGGAGATGATATGGAACTGTAGAGCCACATACTATAATTCACCTGTTTGTAGAATGTAAAGGGCAATGGATGCAAGATTACAAGACGTCTTACAGATACACTAGTTATGCTGAAAGAAAGTTGTGCAGGTCCAACCATGGTTTTAGCTTTCCTTATCTCATAGATCAGGACTTCATATGGTACGATGCTAATACAGAACTAACAAATCAATTCTGAAGATTAAAGTCTTGATATTAAAAGGCGAACATGAATGAAAATCATTTTTTCTTCCTTAGACTTTGGCTTCTGTAGGACATCACAATTTCAATTGCGCTTATATCAATCAATGCTTGATTAGTTGTCTTAAAGTGCAACACCTGGCCTTGTACATCAAGAAGCCATGCAGCACTAGGCATTTGTAGCATAAGTTTGAAAACTAAACTAGAGCTCAGCTGGAAGAGACCACTGAGGTGAAAGTAGACCGGGAAGCCTGCACAGGTTATGTAAGTGGACCACCACCTCTTCATGGCTGAAAAGCGTTAACTGGGGTAACACACAAACAAATCTCTCTCTCTCTCTTTCATGAACTGGATCCAGTGAGCACAAACAAAAAAGTTGCACAGCAAGTCCTCATAACTCCAGCATGGCCATGGTTACACTTTTGTCACCATGGTTGACAATACTTGACCATGATTAAATGTAACAGCATATAATTAACCACATTTGGATCATGTCCGACCCTGTTTGGCCAAAGTTAAACCCCCAAAGTTAAACAATGTCAGTGCCAAATCCAGAAGCTGGATCTTTTTTGTGCTAAGTTCCATAAAATGATGACAGGCTTTGATGGACTTGCTCCAACACTCATTCTGGCATGCAACCAAACAGAGACAAGCTGACATTCCAAGCTACCTAATTTTACCATTTTCATCTTTGAGCAAGAGTCATCCGAGTCAAGCATGTCTCAGCACTCTGTGATCCTAAAATTTGTTTGCCGCAGTCATATTCTAGGTGGTATCATCTCAAATAGACATCAGATCTGAGTTTAAGAGTGCCAATTTCGTTACTTAAATTTTTAGAAATCTCCGAGCACCATCACTTTTAGACTTTGTGAAACAGTATGACAGTCCTTGTCTCGCTTCAATAAAGAAGTGTCCTGGCAACATCCAACAATAGGGCACTTGCCCCAGTTTATTTAAATCTCTCATCAAAGCTCAAAGGACACCAGGTCGAACAGTGATACTCAATGAAACCCCCTTATACCAGTTGCCAAACAGTAAATAGTACAAACCATCATCGGATCTCACCCCTTTTTTTTTTTTTTTTTACCTTCTTCTTTTTTTCATGAATCTATTGACTTGTATGCAGTTTTGCATGACAAAATTGTGTCATTGACCATTATAAAAATCAGATAAAAATACATTCTAAAATGTGCTGACTGCTAGACCAACTTAGTCCCTTTTGGCATAAAGATGACAATTAATAGCCCAAACCGACAGTACGATCAAGATCGAACGCCAGATGATAAGGAGAAAGGGTATGAGGTCCACTCACCGGGTCCACTTAGCCGGGTGAGGAAGAGGCGATCCCACGAGTCCAGATCGTAGGCGGCGACGGCGGAGAACCGGAACCGCCACACATCGGCGTAGACCACCAGGAGCCGCCGCCTCGCCCGGTCCACCTCGATCCCCAGCGACGCGTTCCCGGCCACGTCGCCGTCGGCGACCACCGTCCGCTCCTCCAACGCGCCGCCCTGCGCCGTCTCGGGGACGGGGATCTCGGCGACGGCGCCAGCGAACATGGTGGAGACGAGGAAGCGGCGGCCGATCGGGTCCCACTTGGCGCACTCGCGGAGCCACCCGCGGCCGTGGTACTTAACGGAGGGGGAGCGCTCCAGGGAGGCGATGAGGGCGAGGGGATGGCGGAGATAAGGATGAGGAGGACGGCGGTCGTCGACGAGGAGGCGGCGGAGCGGCAGCATCCGCAGCAGATACCGGAGTTCGCCATGGGAGGGGTAGGAGGGAAGAATTGCGGAAGAGGGCTTAGAGCGGTGGGTGGGGAGTGGAAGAAGCGTCAGAGCCTTTTTTTTTTTTTTTTCCTTTTTTTTTTTTTTGTCTGTTAGCTGTTGGGATTTTCTTTGCAGTGGTTGCCATTTGAGGACATAAAAGAGAAAGTCTTCGTGCGTTTGTGGCGATAAAAGTATAAAACTTTTTTTAAAATTTTTTTTATGCTAAAAAAGTTGTACGTTAAAATCGAAATCAAATCGTTCAATTGAATCGATTAAATCAAATTCAAAGGTTCAGTTCTAACATAAATTAAATATATAAATAATTTAAAATAAATTAATTAATTCATCTGATTCATAAGTTTTATTATCATATTAATTTTAAATTTTTATTAAAAATTAATTTTTATTAATATAAATATATTTTATATTAAAATAATTAATTAATAATCCAATTAGTGATCTAATATGTTGAGATGTGACAACTATGATCTCAACACCAACGGTCTTACCTAACCTCAACGCCAGCAGTAGTTTGGAAGATATGGAGGCTGACATTATGCCGTCATTTGTTAACAAGATGCAAGAATTATCATAAAGTTAATAGAACGTGACATGCGTGATGTGCAAATATTTTTATTTTATCTTGGAAATAATAAAATTTAAGTTGATATCTAATTAATAAATATTAGAGTGAGGATGAGGAGCCTTCTATTTCATGGTTTGTAGTTGCGTACTCTCATTAACATAAGACAAAAGATGTATTTTTGTAGAGCTACGTTAGGTTGGGTTATTTAAGTCAAGCTTGAAATTATCAAGTTGGCATTATTTTTACCTGACCTAACCAAAAAATTTAATGTTTGATTCAATCAAGGTTGCATCGACCCAATTCAAATGGATTGTGTATGTAGTAATTCTCACCCACAACTAGACTCATCCTCGCCATACCATTTGGGCAGCTAAAGGTAGAGATACCAGAAGATTCAATGGATCAAGTGAAATATCCTCTATGCACCATCAATTTAACTGCATGTAATTGGACGATAGTGATTTTGTTTGTGAATAATTCCACAAGATTCTTAGGGCATTTACTGATTTTACATTGACTTGATAGAAACTAATTGAAGGGAAGAGAAGGGGCATTGAGTTCTCCCCCTCTACTGAGTCTTTGATGAGCATAATTTATCATAATATTTCTCTATTTTTTAAATTAAATTATCCGATCTTTTAGCTTTCTAATTGTTTAGCACCTAGGTTTCTATTTAATTAACCAAGTCTTTTCTTAGAAAAAAATTCAATGCAAAAGTAATTGGCTTCTAATTAGAGAGTTAGTGTATGTACGCACACGCACATAGAGAGAGAAACCATGACCATTCTCAATCGCCTCCATCCAATGTAAATTTCTACAAAGTAAGAAAGACCTTTTTATGATTAGTTTTACTTCCATGACTAACAACGATATAAGGTCTAATTGTTTATAAGATTAATCTCTGTTTGGGACAATTGTTAGGACATAACTACCTCATAATTGATAAAAAATAATAGTTGTTGGATCCACTAAAAAGTCTTACGAATGCTTTTGAATATACTATCCAACTATTTCATTTTAAAGCCATCATGTGGGTTTTGTGGATAGATATAATATACACTAATGGAAGAAAAATAGGCACTAATTATCAGGAGATGAACATTTATCTTATGAGATAAAAACCTGATGTGGCTGATGTAGCCACGAGGGTAATCATGGTAAAATCAAAAGCTTAAGGCGGCCCTGTCTAGGCATCTCCAAGTCGGCCGAGTCGGCTCCGACCTTCCCAAGTCGGCCCCGCTCGGCCCCGGCATCTCCAAGTCGGCCCTGCTCGGCCCCGGCATCTCCAAGTCGGCCGAGTCGGCCCCCACCTTCCCAAGTCGGCCCCGCTCGGCTCCGGCACCTCCAAGTCGACCGAGTCGGTCCTGACCTTCTCCGGTCGGCCCCGCTCGGCCCCGGCACCTCCAAGTCGGCCGAGTCGGTCCCGACCTTCCCTGGTCGGCCCCGCTCGGCCCCGGCATCTCCAAGTCGGCCGAGTCAGCCCGACCTTTCCAAGTCGACCCCGCTCGGCCCCGACACCTCCAAGTCGGCCGAGTCGGCCCCGACCTTCTCCGGTCGGCCCCGGCACCTCCCAAGTCGGCTAAGTTGGCCCCGCTCGGCCCCGGCATCTCCAAGTCGGCTGAGTCGGCCCCCAACCTTCCAAGTCGGCCCCGCTCGGCCCCGGCACCTCCAAGTCAGCCAAGTCAGCCCCGACCTTTCCAAGTCGGCCCCGCTCGGCCCCAGCACCTCCAAGTCGGTCGAGTCGGCCCCGACCTTCTCCGATCGGCCCCGCTTACCCTGGCACCTCCAAGTCGGCCGAGTCAGCCCCGACCTTCTCCAGTCGGCCCCGCTTGGCCCCTGGCACATTCAAGTCGGCCGAGTCGGCCCTGACCTTCCCAGGTTGGCCCCGCTCGGCCCCGACACCTCCAAGTCGGCCGAGTCAGCCCCGACCTTCTTCGGTTGGCCCCGCTCGGCCCCGGCACCTCCAAGTCGGCCGAGTCGGCCCCAACCTTCCCTAGTCAGCCCCACTTGGCCCCAGCATCTCCAAGTCGACCGAGTTGGCTCCGACCTTCTCTGGTCGGCCCCACTCGGCCCCGGTACCTCCAAGTCAGCCGAGTCGGCCCCGACCTTCTCCGATCGGCCCTGCTCAGCCCCGGCACCTCCAAGTCGGCCGAGTCGGCCCCGACCTTCCCTGGTCGGCCCGCTCGTCCCCGGCACCTTCAAGTCGGCCGAGTTGGCCCCGACCTTCTCCAGTCGGCCTCGCTCGGCCTCGGCACCTCCAAGTCGGCCGAGTCGGCCCCGACATTCTCTGGTCGGCCCCGCTCAGCCCGGCATCTCCAAATCCCGAGTCGGTCCCGACCTTTCCAAGTCGGCCCGCTAAGCCCCGGCATCTCCAAATCAGCTGAGTCGGCCCCGACTTTCCCAAGTCGGCCCCGGTGCCCCCAGAAGAGCCGATGCGGTCCCGACTTTCCCAAGTCGGCCCCATGATGGTCCTGGCCGTTCAAACCGCCATCCTTCTGACCCACGCTATCTGACATCACCAGGCTCAACTACCCACTGGTCACGCCTCCGATGGGACCAAATCTAACTACCCGTTAGCTCCACTGACTGATGGGACTTGGCCCACCAACCGTCATTTTTCCCTCTCTGATGGGACGGAACCCACCAACCACCAGATTCACGCAACCCTTACGAACCCCGCGACATTCCTTTCTCACGGAACTCCACATGGTCGTACAGGTGTCAACCACCTATAAAAGGGTAAGTCCACTCAAGAACCAGGTAGCAAACTCATACACTTGCTACCCTATCACCTAGAGATGGATTCCCCCTTTCTGTGGATTCCTCTTACCTCCAAAAGAGCTCTTTTGAGCTCTCCCTTGGCTGTGACCTCGATTGCTGACTTGAGCGTCGAGGGTCCCCACCGGAGCACTCCTCCGGTCTTGGGACTTTTTGCAGGCCAACCGATTGGGCGAGGATTGTTGATCAAGCAGCTCTCTTCTCCCGACATTCAAGATCAGTGATCGGGCGTCATTAGATTCAGGTAGGGGGATCACGGTACGGGGCGCTAGTTTTCTGTGATACCTAGCGGCGAACTCTTACCCCTTCTTCTTCCTTCATCAAGCCATGGTGGTGACGCGAGCTCAAGATGCTTCCATCAGCTGGCCTATGGGGCTTCCCCCACCGGCTAGGCAGCAGGAGGCTGATCCCCCTGCTGCCGCCCTCCTGTCGCCTGTCTGCCACCAGATGCAGCTGCCCCAACTGTGGAACAGCCAGCAACTCTCACCCAACAAGTCCAAACTCTCATTGCCATGATCCACGGACTTCAGCAGCAGCAGTCTGTGGCCACCTAGCACCAGACCGCTCCCCTGCCAGTCAACAGTCCGCAAGGGGAGGCTCTCCTCAGCGAGAGGCCAGTCGTCATCAGTTTCCCCTAGGAAGCCTCGCCGTGAGCCTCCCAAGCGGCCACGGTCTTCTGATTGTGGACCAAGCAAGTTTCCTTCAGAACTGCACCGCCAGGAGGAACCAAAGCGGAAGTCCCACATTCCGCGTCCTTCTCCTTCTTCTTCTTCTTCATCCTCTAAGCCATCTTGGAGGGCCCCGATAATCAGCCACCAGGCGGAGGAGCGCATGGATGAGTACAATCGGTGACTAGACGAGCTCGTCAGGAAGATCAACAATCAGCCGGAGGAGTATGACACCCATCCTCCCTACACCGCCGGATACTGGAGGAGCCCATCCCCTCTAGATTCTGTTTTCCTCAGATAGATCCGTACGATGGTACGACGGATCCTCTTAACCACCTCGAGAGTTATAAAGCCATGATGCAAGTCTAGGGTGCTACAGATGCCCTTCTCTGCAAGGTTCCCTGCCACTCTATGGAAAGCTGCTCGCGCTTGGCACTCGCGCCTGTCCTCTCACAGCATCGACTCCTTTTGAGAGCTGGAAAGGACCTTTTTGGCGCATTTTGATGCCTGCCGCGGATCCCGAGAGTTACGGATAGCCTCTTCTCCGTGCGCCAGAAGGAGGGGGAGTCGCTGCGGGACTTCGTGTCTCGGTTCAAGACTGCCACCCTTGAAGTCTACCATCTGGACGATACGGTGGCAGCGCTGGCGCTGAAGTGGGGACTCCTCCCGTCCCGCTTCACCTTCTCTCTGGACAAGAAGCCCCGAGTTCCTACTCCGACCCCCTCCTCCGGGCTCAGAAGTACATCCGTGCGGATGAGGCCGACCTCACCCGCCGAGAATCCTTAAGGAGCTCCAACTGCAAACCTGCTCGCCCCGAGCCTGGTGAACCCCCTCACCACCGACGGTCCGATCCGCCTTGCCGATCCGACAACAGGCATCAAGCCCTATCCCTGATGAGAGCAAGCTCACGCCCCTTCTCGCCCCCCGATCTCACATCCTTATGGAGATCGAGGGCGAGCCTTATCTCCAGCGCCCTCCTCCTATTAAGAAAGGTCCTCCCCGTAATAAGAGTCGTTATTGCCGATTCCATTGGGATTACGGCCACAACACCGACAACTGCTTCAGCCTGAAGTATGCCATTGAGGAGCTCATCCAGCGGGGCTACCTTGGTATGTATGTTCAGAAGGTGCCACAACCGCTGCCGGCACTTATGGGGCCCCCACCCGCTTAGGCTGCTATCGATAATACTCCCACGGAGCAGACGGTCGGGATGGTGTCTTGGGGAGCAGCTTCCTTATCTAAGCGATCGAGAGGGAAGGAGGCACCGGGTAATGTAGTTCTTGTGGGGATCTATAAATGTTGAGAATGTAAATAATGAAGGCATCGCCATCTCCATGACGATCGCCAAACACCCTATAAAAAGGATATTAGTTGATAGTGACAGCTCAGCTGACATCCTTACCTATGATACCTTTATTCGGAATGGATTGTCTCTTGACTCTCTTCAGCCTGTGGCAACCCCTTCAGTTGGATTCACTGGGATTCAGTAAGAGTCGAGGGTGAGATATCCTTGCCTGTGACAGTTGAATACCGCCACGCCAAAGTATGGTCATCATGAAGTTCCTGGTTGTACGAGTCCCTTTGGCATACAACGCCATCCTCGGGCGCCCAGGTTTAAATCTATTGGATGATTATCTCCACCCGGCGCCTACTGGTGCAGTTCCCTACTAGCGGAGGTGTCGGGGAGATGAGAGGTGAGGTCGGCTCAATCCTGCCCTGCTATCACATAGCGTCAAGTCCTTTGGAGGCCGAGTCGGTCCCAGAAGCGCCTGACCCTAGGGAGTCCGGCAGAGGGGGAGAGCCGGCCGAGCACCTCCTAACCTTTCCCTCGGGGACAATCCGGCAAAGGCCGTGCGTATCGGCGGACTCCTCCCCCCGAAAGACCGTGATCACCTCCTAACCTTCCTGCGAGCCAACTCGGACGTCTTCGCATGGTCAGCATCTAACATGCCCGGCATCCCTCCAGAGGTGATCACCCACAAGCTCAATATCAATTCAAAACACCGTCCGATCCACCAAAGAAAGAGAAGCTTCGCTCCCGAGCAGCAAAAAGCTATTGATGAGGAGGTCAACAAGCTGCTCGGCGCCGGTCATATCCGAGAAGCACATTACCCTAGCTGGCTGCTAATGTGGTCATGGTGCGAAAGGCAAACAGAAGCTGGAGAATCTGCATCGACTTCATTGACCTCAACAAAGCGTGTCCAAAGATAGTTTCCCCTGCCAAGGATAGACTAGCTGGTAGATTCCACCTTCGATCACGAGCTCCTCAGCTTTATGGACGCCTTCTCTGGATATAACCAAATAAGGATGGACCCCAGTGACAAAGAGCACACCTCCTTTATGATGGAAAAAGGTGTTTATTGTTACAGAGTAATGCCCTTCGGTCTCAAGAACGCGGAGGCAACCTATCAAAGATTGATGACCAAAGTCTTTCAGGACCAGCTGGACCAGAACATGGAAGTCTATGTGGACGACATGCTGACAAAAAGCACCTGTGCCTCCAAACACGTCTCTAACCTAGAGGAAACCTTCAACAACCTCCGCCGCTTCCAGGTCAAGCTGAATCCAAAGAAGTGTACCTTTGGGGTCACGGCGGGCAAGTTCCTGGGTTTTATGGTGACTCAGCGGGGGATCGAGGCAAACCCAGAGAAGATCAGTGCCATCCTCAACATGAGGCCACCATCCAGCAAGAAGGAAGTGCAACGACTAACGGGGAGGGTGGCGGCTTTAAGTCATTTCTCTCCAAATCAGCCGAGAGGTGCTTGTCCTTCTTAAGGCCCTGCGGAAAGTGAACAGCTTCGAGTGGACGGATGACTACCAGAAAGCCTTCGATGGGCTGAAGGTGTTCTATCTTCTCCGCCGCTCCTATCCAAGCCAAGGGACGGGGAGAGTCTTTTCCTCTACCTCGCCGCCTCTCCAAGGCCGTTAGCTAGTCTTGGTGCGTCTTGATGCTGATGGAACCCAGAGGCCCATTTATTACGTGAGCAAGGTGCTCCACGATGCGGAGGTCAGGTACTCCAAGACAGAAAAAATCATCTTTGCCCTGATCGTCTCCGCCCGACGTCTTCGCCCGTATTTTCAAGCCCATCCCATTGTGGTGCTCACAGATCAGCCCCTCCGAGCCATCCTGGCCCGTTCGAACACCTCAGGCCGACTCGCCAAGTGGGCCATCAAGCTAGGAGAGTT
>UESW01002323.1:82972-97830 GCA_900491605.1 Calamus simplicifolius
AGACAAACCTTCAGGTTACCTACCATGATAACATCCTATTTACCTACCATGATTAAGTCATCCCTTTCCTATAAACTAGTGTAGGAAGAGCAGTTACAAATGAAGCTTCTGCCACAAAAGCAATGCAAATATATGATTCTGGTGGAACCCAAGAGCCATGGCTACTTCATGCCAAACAACCTGTCAATTTATAATGAACAATGACTACCTAAATGTAAATTCTTTCATCAGTGAAAAGCTTGTTAAAATCAGAGATTAGCCACAATGCTGATTCATTACTTTCTTCTGGGGAAAAAATAAGCTGCAATGTGGGGTGAGATATAAAAATTAAGTACATGAGTAATTTGTACTTAGCATGTCAGAACTGAAGATAAATCCTCATAGGAGCATGAATGAGTGAAAATATCTCAGTTCAGAAAAAACAGCAAGCCATACTGCCATCATTTACAACTTATGTTGCAACATTAAAACTTGTTCAATATCTTTACAACACCTTCTGTCTAGTATCTACTTGTGACACAGGGAAGACCACTGCACTTGCCTAACTTTTTCACCATCCTCCATCTTGTCGGCTATTACCATCCTCCAAGTTAAGAGCTTCATGGATAAATTTTTACAGATCCACTCGCAAAACTATCTCTGCATTTTTTATGCTTCAGTTCTAACTTCGGTTGCTGCCTTAATGTGACATTAAGGATTCTTAACTATTTTTGTGCTGTAAAGTTTGTTTTACTGGCCTTCTCACCTCACAATACATTTATAATTACTGTCGAAAATCTTGCCACTTACAACATGTCTTTTTGTGCAATCCACATGGGTTGTAAAATTAAATTGCTTGTGGTGATGAGAAG
Organism: Calamus simplicifolius; assembly: GCA_900491605.1. Taxonomy (NCBI): domain Eukaryota; kingdom Viridiplantae; phylum Streptophyta; class Magnoliopsida; order Arecales; family Arecaceae; genus Calamus; species Calamus simplicifolius. The sequence goes on from UESW01002323.1 coordinate 83,824, forward strand.
TGAAAACTGGTTTCCAAAAGCTACCAGACTGCAAATCGCCACAGAAAATTTGTTCCTTCATATTTTTTTCTTAAAAGTAGAAATATTATTTAATGATTAATAGAAAAAGAAAGAGTTGAATTATTTGGTTAAACTGTAAATTTTTAATGAAAATTAAGAAAACCAACAACTGAACATTATGAAGTAAATAAAATAGATAAATCTACTGATTTGCAATAGAATTTTGATTCAATTTAGTTTATAATTTAGGAAATGGTTTCATATTCAGAAGAATAACATGAATCGATATCTTCCTCACAACCAGTGCTGCAGTCCCATCAATTGCTTGGTTAGTCTCCCTTTCTGATTTCAACTCAACAGATAATTCCGACTTCCCTTACAGCAGAAATTCAGCAACCTATAAATTGCTTCACTGAATTTGGTCCTACATCACATAGAACCCATGCTAGGATGGAATTTGAAGAAAAAAAAAATGCTTGAGAATTTTATTATTTTTGTATGAAAAATTTACAACTCATTTTACTCTATATATACAACTTTTTATTACACTAAATAAAAAAAATTACAGCTAATTCCTTTAACTTTAGGGCCAGATTATTGCCTTGATTTTCTCCAAATTATTGACCCTGATTTCCTTTATTAAGCTTGAAAAGATTATTGACCTTAATTTTCTCTACTAAACTTGGAGATATTATTGACCCTAATTTTCTCCAAATTATTGATTTTGGTTTTCTACACTAAACTTTCCTAAAAATCTCCTAAGATTGCTCATCCGAGATTTCCTACAGAATTGCAGTAAAGAATTTCATTTAAAAAGATGTACAGTTTCATTACCATGAATCATTAATTTTGGCGATCAGATACTTTAGTACTGAAGAGGATTATATAAACTAAGGATTTAAATGCCAGTGGCACAGGGCATGCCAACCAATGGCCAGAAAGGCATATACAACAACATGTAAAACCGTAACAGATGATATTCCCTGGCAAAGAAAAAGTGAGAAAAAGGATGCTAAAAAGCTCCTTTTTAAGTAGAAAATTAATGGCTGCCATGATGACCCTTGCTGGCTGCAAATATTGCCATGGCACAAGCCAGCATTTGAAAACATGTTCCACACTAACGGAAAAAAGGACTGGGAAGTTATCTTTTTGCATCTTTTTCAGAAATTGGAACTTGAAAAAGGATCTGCCATGCTTCATCTATGTCTTTAATATGGTTTTCTCCTTCAAGCTCTATAATTTATATTCTAGGTTTTGAAATTCTTATGAATATAAACACATCTATCATCCAAAGATATGTATCATATTGTGTTTCATCTTAGGATAATGTATATCACAGTCTACCATACAGTATTAGATCAGAGATCTATCCCTTGATAGAAGACTGGTCGGTTAGTTGTCACTAAAACTTCCTTGCATAGAGCAAAGATATAAAACCATGGTTAACAAAAACACACCTGAATAATATAAATTGCACTATTGATAGAGATGTAAATAGTCCTCAGTTTGTCCGTTGGAAGACTTCTGGCCTGCTAGCAATTCAAAAGAAAAGCACAAGTAATACAAAATAGCAAGTTAGAAATTATAAGAGGAAAAGCATATTCGTGCATATAAGCAAGAACTAAACCCATCAAACTTGCCTGATGATATATCTCTGCCCAGAACAGAACAAGCAGTGTGTATGTAGAGAAAAATAACAAACCAGGAAGGTCTAATAGTGCTAAAGTAAATACCTGGCATAAGAAAAAAAATTAGATTATTGCAATCAATGTTGGGAAAGGCTTAGATGAGTTGAGTTGAGTTGTATTATTGCAATCAATCATCCAAGCTTTCGTATCACAAATAAAATCCATGAAAGAACTCCTATAACGAAGAGAAGTCAACTGAAAAATGAATATGCAAAGAAATTGACCAGTGACTTATCTGCAATAGAATGTTCTCTGGGAAACCATAAAATGTATTATATTTGAAGTATATATTACATGAAAATCAACAAAAGAGTAAATTCAGTTGCTGGACATGACTAAGCCAGCATAACTACCAAACAATTGTGTATAAAAGATTGGTTGCAACCATGCCATTAATAGTTTTTCGCATCTATATCACAAAATTATATCTGGAAATTTCTCTCTTTCTTAACAAACCAGTGTTGCAGGACTTGGACAAGCCAACTGAACCATCAGGCCAATTTATAATAGTTTAGTTTCAACTCAAGCCATTATTGATATCTTTTTGGATAACATAGAATAAGTCTTGCAAACATCATAAAATTCCTGATGTGGCTGATGTAGCCACGAGAGCAATCATGACAAAATCAAAAGCTTAAGGCGGCCCCGCCCCGGCATCTCCAAGTCGGCCGAGTCGGCCCCGACCTTCCCCAGCCGGCCTCGCTCGGCTTCGGCATCTCCAAGTCGGTCGAGTCGGCTCCGACCTTCCCCGGTCGGCCCCGCTCGGCCCCAGCGTCTCCAAGTCAGCCGAGTCGGCCCCGACCTTCCCCGGTCGGCCCCGCACCTCCAAGTCGACCGAATCGGCCCCGACCGGGGTCCGCTCGGCCCCGGCATCTCCAAGTCGGCCGAGTCGGCCCCGACCTTCCCCGATCGGTCCCGCTCGGCCCCGGCATCTCCAAGTCAGCCGAGTCGGCTCCGACCTCCCTGGTCGGCCCCGCTTGGCTCCGGCATCTCCAGGTCAGCCGAGTCGGCCCCAACTTTCCCAAGTCGGCCCTGCTCGGCCCCGGCGCCCCCCAAAAGAGCGGAGGCGGTCCCGACTTTCCCAAGTCGGCCCCAGGACGGTCCTGGCCGTTCAGGCCGCCATCCTTCTGACCCGCGCCGTCTGACATCACCAGGCCCAACTACCCACTAGTTACGCCTCCGATAGGACCAGACCTAACTACCCGTTAGCTCCACTGACCGATGGGACTTGGCCCACCAACCATCGTTTTTTTCTCTCTGATGGGACAGGACCCATCAACCGGACCAGATTCACGCAACCCCCACGAACCCCCGGACATTCCTTTCTCACGGAACCCCACGTGGTCGTGCAGGTATCAACCACCTATAAAAGGGTAAGTCCACTCAAGAACCAGGTACGCAAACTCATACACTTTCTACCCTATCACCCAGAGAGGGATTCCCCCTTTTGTGGATTTCTCTTACCTCCAGAAGAGCTCTTTTGAGCTCTTCTCGGCTGTGACCTCGATTGCTGACTTGAGCGTCAGAAGGTCCCTACCGGAGCACTCCTTCGGTCTTGGGACTTTTTGCAGGCCAACCAATTGGGCGAGGATTCGTCGATTAAGTCGCTCTCTTCTTCCGACATTAAGATCGGTGATCGGGCGTCATCAGATTGGCGCGCCAGGTAGGGGGCACGGTACGAGGCGCTAGTTTTTCATGATACCTAACGGCGAACTCTTACCCCCTCTTCTTCCTTCATCGAGCCATAGTGGTGACGCGAGCTCAAGATGCTTCCATCAGCTGTCCGATGGGGCTTCCCCCGTCGGCTAGGCAGCAGGAGGCTGATCCCCCTGCTGTCGACCCTTCCATTGCCTGTCCGCCACCAAATGCAGCTGCCCCAACTACGGAACAGCTGGCAGCTCTCACCCAACAAGTCCAAACTCTCACTGTCATGGTCCACGGACTTCAGCAGCAGCAGTCCGTGGCCATCCAGCACCAGACCGCTCCTCCTGCCAGTCAACAGTCCGCAAGGGGAGGCTCTCCTCAGCGAGAGGCCGATCGTCGTTAGGTTTCCCCTAGGAAGCCTCGCGTGAGCCTTCCAAGCGGCCATGGTCTTCTGATTGTGGACCGAGCAGATTTCCTCCAGAGCCGCACCGCCAGGAGGAACCAAAGCGAAAGTTCCATCTTCCGCGTCCTCCTTCTTCATCCTTCGAGCCGTTCGGAAGGCCCCGATAATCAGCCGTCAGGCGGAGGAGCGCCTGGATGAGTACAATCGACGACTAGACGAGCTCGCCATGAAGATCAACAATCAGCCGGAGGAGTATGACACCCGTCCTCCTACACCCGTCGGATACTGAAGGAGCCCGTCCCCTCTAGATTCAATTTTCCTCAGATAGATCCGTACAATGGTACGACGGATCCTCTCGACCATCTCGAGAGTTATAAAGCCATGATGCAAGTCCAGGGTGCTACAGATGCCCTTCTCTGTAAGGCTTTCCCCGCCACTCTACGAAAGCTGATCGTGCTTGGCACTCGCGCCTGTCCCCTCACAGCATCGACTCCTTTCGAGAGCTGGAAAGGACCTTTTTGGCGCATTTTGATGCCTGCGGCGGATCCCGAGAGTGCGGACAGCCTCTTCTCCGTGCGTCAGAAGGAGGGGGAGTCGCTGCGGGACTTCGTGTCCCGGTTCAAGACTGCCGCCCTTGAAGTCTACCATCTGGACGATGCGGTGGCAGCGCTGGCGCTGAAGTGGGACTCTCCCGTCCCGCTTCACCTTCTCTCTGGACAAGAAGCCCCCGAGTTCCTACTCCGACCTCCTCCGGGCTCAAAAGTACATCCGCGGATGAGGCCGACCTCACCCGCCGAGAATCCTCAAGGAGCTCCAGCCGCAAACCTGCTCGCCCCGAGCCTAGTGAACCCCTCACCACCGGCGGTTCGATCCGCCTCGCCGATCCGACAATAGGCGTCGAAGCCCCGTCCCTGATGAGAGCAAGCTCATGCCCCTTCTCGCCCCCCGATCTCACATCCTTATGGAGATCGAGGGCGAGCCTTATCTCCAACACCCTCCTCCTATGAAGAAAGGTCCTCCCTATGACAAGAGCCGTTATTGCCGATTCCATTGGGATTATGGCCACGACACCGACAACTGCTTCAGCCTCAAGCGTGCCATTGAGGAGCTTATCCAGCGGGGCTACCTTGGCAAGTATGTTCAGAAGGCACCACAACCGCTGTCGGCACTTATGGGGCCCCCACCCGCTCAGGCTGCTGTCGATAATACTCCCACGGAGCGAACGGTCGGGATGGTGTCTTGGGGAGCGGCTTCCTCATCTAAGCGGCCGAGAGGAGAGGAGGCACTAGGTAATGTAGTTCTTGGGGGGGATCGGTAAATGTTGAGAATGTAAATAATGAAGGCATCGTCGTCTCCATGACGATCGCCAAACATCCTGTAAAAAGGATACTAGTTGATAGTGGCAGCTCAGCTGACATCCTTACCTATGACGCCTTTGTTTGGATGGGATTGTCCCTTGACTCTCTTCAGCCTGTGGCAACCCCTTTAGTTGGATTCATTAGGGATTCAGTAAGGGTCGAGGGTGAGATATCCTTGCCTGTAACAGCCGAATACCGCCACGCCAAAGCACGGTCATCATGAAGTTCCTGGTTGTACGAATCCCCTTGGCATACAACGCCATCCCCGGGCGCTCAGGTTTAAATCTATTGGATGCGATTATCTCCACCGGCATCTACTGGTGCAGTTCCCTACTAGCGGAGGTGTCGGGAAGATGAGAGGTGAGGTCGGCTCAGTCCTGCCCTGCTATCGCACAGCATCAAGTCCTTTGGAGGCCGAGTCGGTCCCAAAGCGCCTGACCCCAGGGAGTCCGACAGAGGGGGAGAGCCGGTCGAGCACCTCCTAACCTTTTCCCTCGGGGATGATCCAGTAAAGACCGTGCGTATCGGCGGACTCCTCCCGGAAGACCGTGATTGCCTCCTAACCTTCCTGCGGGCCAACTCAGACGTCTTCGCGTGGTCAGCGTCTGACATGCCTGGCATCCCTTCAGAGGTGATCACCCACAAGCTCAATATCGATCCAAAACACCGTCCGATCCGCCAAAGGAAGAGAAGCTTCGCTTCCGAGTGGCAAAAAGCTATTGATGAGGAGGTCAACAGGCTGTTCGGCACCGGCCATATCTGAGAAGTGCATTAACCTAGCTGGCTGGCTAATGTGGTCATGGTGCGAAAGGCAAACGGGAGCTGAAGAATCTGCATCGACTTCACTGACCTCAACAAAGCGTGTCCGAAAGATAGTTTCCCCTGCCAAGGATAGACCAGCTTATGGATTCCACCTCCAGTCACGAGCTCCTCAGCTTCATGGACGCCTTCTCTGGATATAACCAAATAAGGATGGACCCCAGCGACGAAGAGCACACCTCCTTTGTGACGGAAAAAGACATTTATTGTTACAAAGTGATGCCCTTCGGTCTCAAGAACGCGGGGACAACCTATCAAAGATTGATGAACAAAGTCTTTCAGGACCAGCTGGGCCGGAACATGGAGGTCTATGTGACGACATGCTGACAAAAAGTACCTGTGCCTCCAACCACGTCTTCGACCTAAAGGAAAACCTTCAACAACCTCCGCCGCTTCCAGGTCAAGCTGAATCCCAAGAAGTGTGCCTTCGGGGTCACGGCGGGCAAGTTCCTGGGTTTTATGGTGACTCAGCGGGGGATCGAGGCAAACCCAGAGAAGATCAGCGCCATCCTCGACATGAGGCCACCATCCAGCAAGAAGGAAGTGCAAAGATTAACAGGGGGGTGGCGGCTTTAAGTCGTTTCCTCTCCAAATCAGCCGAGAGGTGCTTGCCCTTCTTCAAGGCCCTGCGGAAAGTGAACAGCTTTGAGTGGACGGATGACTGCCAGAAAGCCTTCGACGGGCTGAAGGCGTTTCTGTCTTCTCCACCGCTCCTATCCAAGCCAAAGGACGGGGAAGTCTTTTCCTCTACCTCACCGCCTCTTCCGAGGCCGTTAGCTCAGTCTTGGTGCGTCTCGACACCGATGGAACCCAGAGGCCCGTTTATTACGTGAGCAAGGTGCTCCACGATGCGGAGGTCAGGTACTCCAAAACAAAAAAAATCATCTTTGCCCTGATCGTCTCTGCCTGACGTCTCCACCCGTATTTTCAAGCCCATCCCATTGTGGTGCTCACGGATCAGCCCCTCCGAGCCATCCTGGCCCGTTCAGACACCTCAGGCCGACTCGCCAAGTGGGCCATCAAGCTAGGAGAGTTCGACCTCTCCTTCCAAGCACGGCCGGCTCTGAAGTCCCAAGTCCTGGCCGATTTCCTGGTCGAGTGCACTTGGCGGATGAGGAGACCGGGGAGGTTTCCGTAGAGCAGCATGAGCCCGGCCGAGCGATGATGGAGAAACCTGGATCCTCCATGTGGACGGCGCGTCAAACTCTCAGGAAGTGGTGCCGGCCTCATTCTTGCCGGACGGGTGGAGAGAGAGCAAAATGCGCCCTGCGGTTTCTATTCAAAGCCACCAATAACCAAGCCAAGTACGAGGCCCTGCTGGCAGGATTAAGGCTAGCCCAAGAGTTTGGAATAAGGCATCTTAGAGCTTTCACTGACTCGCAACTCGTCTTCGAACAAATCAACGGAGAGTACGAGGCGCGTGACCCTACTATGACTCAGTACCTGGGCAAGGTTCGGCTCTTGATCTCCCCGTTAGCATTTTTCAGCATCAGTTACATTCCCGGAGCGAGAACGCCAAGGCCGACATCCTCTCCCGCCTGGCTACCTCCGCCGTTGGCATCGCAAGGGATGCCTACATTGAATACCTAGAAAGGCCAGCATAGAAGACGGTGAGGAAGTCCTCCCGCTCACCCAAGGGCCAACATGGATGGATGCCTACGTCCGCTATCTCACTGATGGCACCCTCCCCGATGATCGCAATGAAGCCAAGCTACTCAAGTGGAGGGCCTCCAAATTCGTCCTCCTAGACGGACGTCTATACAGGAGGTCGTTTTCCTACCCCCTGCTCAAATGCGTGGGACCCACCGACGCCGACTACATCCTCAGAGAAATCCATGAAGGCATATGCGAAATCACCTGGGGGCAGGTCCCTGGCCCAGAAGGCCCTTCGTCAGGGATACTTCTGGCTCACCATGAGGGAGGACGCTGCCAAACTAGTTCAGAAGTGCGATGGTTGCCAGCGCCACGCACACATCCAGCATCAGCCGTCTACCCGCTAAACCCGCTCTCAGCCCCTTGGCCCTTCGCTCAGTGGGGAATGGACATCCTCGGGCCATTCCTCCTAGCTTCGGGACAGCGAGATTCTTGCTAATAGCCATCGACTACTTCACCAAGTGGGTCGAGGTCGAGGCGCTGGCTAAGATCACCGAAAGTAAGGTCAAAGCCTTCTTCTGGAGGTCGATCATATGCCGCTTTGGCCTACCTCACACTCTCGTCACGGACAACGGCCGCCAGTTCAACAATGATGCATTCAAGGCTTTCTGCGGCGAGCTGGGTATTCATCATCGATTCACCTCTGTCGGCCACCCCCAGACCAACGGAGAGGCCGAGGTCATGAACCGCACCATTCTCAGAGGGCTTAAGACTCGGCTAGACGGATCCAAGGGTCGATGGGTGAGGAGCTCCCCAGTGTGATATGGGCTTACCACACGACCCCCAGAGCCCCGACGGGCGAAACTCCCTTCAGTCTCGTCTTCGAATCCGAAGCCGTCATCCCTGTTGAGATCGGACTACCCAGTCCGCGTGTGGAGTCCTTCAAGGAGGAAAACAATTCCACTAATACGAGCCAACCTGGACTTCATCGACGAGGCGCATGATCGGGCGAGGCTACGTATGGCGACCTTCCGCCAGCGGGCAGCCAAATACTACAATGCCCGGGTTTGTCCCAAGGTATTTGGCCATGGAGATCTGGTTTTGAGAAAGGCTAAGGTATCCAAGCCTACGGAGGGAGGCAAACTGTCCCCAACTGGGAGGATCCTTATCGTGTCGCCGAGACACTCCACCGGGGGGCATACAGACTAGAAGAACTCGACGGACGACCCATTCCACGTACCTGGAACGCGGATAACCTCCGCCAATATTATCAATGATGTATCCTCCCAGAGCACGAGTAATAAAGGGGTCCCTTCCAAAGCCTCAGCCTATTCTCCCTTGTATTCAAGGACCAAATCTCGAAAATGAGCTCGCCGGCATCGCGGCCCACAGGACACCACTCGACCCCGGCACGGAGGTGCGTCCGAGTTGGTTAAGACCCTAAAGGCTCCGTACCCGGTTGAGTCGCCCCTCGGCCGCGATGCTGGCGAGCTCCTTCCAAAAACCTACTCTCCCTTGTATTCAAGGACCAAATCTCGAAAAATGAGTTCCCCAGCATCGCGGCCCACAGGACACCACTCGGCCCCGGCACGGAGGTGCCCCCGAGTCGGTTAAGACCCTAAAGGCTCCGTACCCGGTTGAGTCACCCCTCAGCCGGCACACAAACCCCCGAGGTGGTTGTAAACAAGCTCGCCGACATCGCGGCCCACGGGACACCACTCGGCCCCGGCACGGAGATGCTCCCGAGTCGATTAAACCCTAAAGGCTCCGTACCCGATCGAGTCACCCTCGGGCGCACACAAACCCCCGAGTTGGTTCTAAAGGAGCTCGCCAGCATCGCGGCCCACGGGACACCACTCAACTCCGGCACGGAGGTGCCCCCGAGTCGGTTAAGACCCTAAAGGCTCCGTACCCGATCAAGTCGCCCCTCGAGCGGCACACAAACCCCGAGATGATTCTAAAGGAGCTCGTCGGCATCGCGGCCCACGGGACACCACTCGGCCCCAGCACGGAGGTGCCTCCGAGTCGGTTAAGACCCTAAAGGCTCCGTACCCGGTCGAGTCACCCTCGGGTGGCACACAAACCCCCAAGGTGGTTCTAAAGGAGCTCACCGGCATCGCGGCCCATGGGACACCACTCGGTCCTGGTACGGAGGTGCCCCCAAGTCGGTTAAGACCCTAAAGGCTCCGTACCCGATCGAGTCGCCCCTCGAGCGGCATACAAACCCCCGAGGTGGTTTTAAAGGAGCTCGCCAGCACGCGGCCCACAGGAAACCACTCAGCCCCGGTATGGAGGTGCCCCGAATCGGTTAAGACCCTAAAGGCTCCGTACCCGGTCGAGTCGCCCCTCGGGCGGCACACAAACCCCCGAGGTGATTCTAAAGGAACTCGTCGGCATCGCGGCCCACGGGACACCACTCGGCCCCAGCACGAAGGTGCCCCCGAGTCGGTTAAGACCCTAAAGGCTCCGTACCCGATCGAGTCGCCCCTCGAGCGGCACACAAACCCCCAAGGTGGTTCTAAAGGAGCTCGCCGGCATCACGACCCACGAGACACCACTCGGCCCTGGCACGGAGGTGCCCCCGAGTCGATTAAGGCCCTAAAGGCTCCGTACCCGGTCGAGTCACCCCTCGGGCGGCACACAAACCCCCGAGGTGGCTCTAAAGGAGCTTGCCGGTATCGCGGCCCACGGGACACCACTCGGCCCCGGCACGGAGATGCCCCCGAGTCGATTAAGACCCTAAAGGCTCTGTACCCGATCGAGTCGCCCCTCGGACGGCACACAAACCCCAAGATGGTTCTAAAGGAGCTCGTCGGCGTCGCGGCCCATAGGACACCACTCGGCCCCGGCACGGAGGTGCCCCGAGTCAGTTAAGACACTAAAGGCTCCGTACCCGATTGAGTTGCCCCTCGGGCGGCACACAAACCCCCGAGGTGGTTCTAAAGGAGCTCGCCGGCATCGCGGCCCACGGGACACCACTCGGCCCTAGCACGAAGGTGCCTCCGAGTCGGTTAAAACCTTAAAGGCTCCGTACCCGATTGAATCGCCCCTTGGGCGACACACAAACCCTCGAGGTGGTTCTAAAAGAGCTCACCGGCACGCAGCCCACAGGACACCACTCGGCCCCAGCACAGAGGTGCCCCAAGTCGGTTAAGACCCTAAAGGCTCCATACCTGACGAGCCGCCCCTCGAGCGGAACACATACAGCCAAGGTGGTTCTAAAGGGCCCCGCTCGGGCCCGGCGTCTCCAAGTCGTCCAAAGCGGCCCCGACCTTTCCTGGTCGGCCCTGCTCGACCCATGCATCCCCAAGTTGGCCGAGTCGGTCCCGACCTTCCCCAGTCGGCTCCGCTCGGATCCCAGCGCCTTCAAGTTGGTCTCGGCACTAAGTTGCCCTCGGATCATTCCAAGTCCTTAGAAGAATCGTGCGCGGACGAATCTCCCTTCAAACGGCCCACGATAGCTTAAGGCATCTTAAGCAACCTTCCACGCGGCTGGCGTATCTCTCGAAGATACATCCAAACATTGGCAAATCTAAGACTGCGATTCGGCCAAGGCATCGTCGATGTGCGCAATGCTCAGAAATGGAAAACATCTCAGAAGAAAGGGTCCTCCTCATTAACAGGTATAGGCCCGCCTTGTCGTTCGTTGCATGATAAAATGTTCGACCCAAAGGAAGAAAGAAACAAACAAGGCAAAACACAAAAGCATTTTCACAAAAAGCTCTTCTCCATTAATGATGGAATTGAAGTACAAAATTTAGCCCGAGGCCGGTTACAAAAAAAAAAAGAGAAAAAGAAGAAACAGCAACTTTTTAAGGCTCGCTCGGGTCCGGCTCTCCCTCGTCGTCCCCCTCCTCCGCCGGCCCCTCGTCAGATTTCCCGGGGCGGATCCCCTCGAGCTCGGCGATGTTGATTTTAAGAGCCGCGGACACCTTAATTTTGCATATGTCGAAGCCCTTAACATAGGCGTCGAGGCTGGCCTCAAGGACCTCCTTCTCGAATTTCGGCGAGGACTTCTAGCTGATGATGGCCTGTCCCGCCCCAGCCTCAGCCTGCTGCGCCCTGGCATCGGCCTCCTAGGCTTGTATCTCAGCCCGCTGTGCCCTAGCCTCAGCCTCCTTGGCTCACGTCTCGGCCTCCTCGGCATGGGTGCTGGCCTCGTCAACACAGGCCACTGCCCCGGCCTTCTCCTGGCTTGCCTCAGCCGCCGCCCTCTCCGCGGCGGCGGCTCGCTGCGCGGCGGCAAGTGCTTCATCCCGCGCCACCTCGGCCTGCCCCTCGGCATGTTGGAGCTTGCGCACCAGCTCCTCCGACCGCGCCTCAGCGGCCTCCAACTTGGCCGAGACCAGTGCCAACTTGGCCTCGGCAGCGGAAGCCCGGCCACGTTCGGCCTCGGCCCGGCACTCCGCCTCCCTTATTCGGCCGCCCAGATTCTACTCCCGGGCCTTGGCCTCATGGTGAAGTCGAGGAAGGCTCTGGGACTGCGCCGTGCTCTCCTTATACTTCTCGGCCCGCGCCATAGCCTTCACGAGTGCGTCGCCGGAATGGGATAGCGCTTTGCGAGGGCGATCGCATCGTTAGCCATCTGCAGCAGGAGAGTGTTAATCGCAAAAAATTAAGACATCACGAAGCATATTCAGAGATGAAAAGGTTACCTAGATGATGGAGACCATCACCATGTCCAAAATTGTGGAGTGGCTCTGCCCCCGCATTTCCTCGTCGGACTCAGCAGTCCGAATCCTTGACAAACGACAGGCGGCCTGCCCGGCATCCGCCATTGAATTAAGCCTGGGCGCTGGCCGCGCCGGCCCCTCCTGCGGACCTTCAACCCGAGGGTGAGTTGGGCGGCACGCTGATCGTTGGGATGAGCTCCCCGGCCCATCCCTCTGCTTCCTAGTCACCTCCGTCCCAGCCTTGGATCTCCTGGCGACTAGCTCCCCCTCTCCAGCAGTTGGGGGAGCCCTTCTCCGTCTCCGGCTCTGCGGCAGCCGAAGGGTTGACGGCAATTGTAACCTGCCCCGCCTCGGGCGCATCAGTGGCGGCAGGGGTCTCCTCTTCGAGATCCATGACCACCACGGCTGCTTTAGTGGTGACCGGGATCTCCCCTTCCTCTACCTTGGTCCCGGTCGGCCCCGGGACCACTTCTCCAGCCGGCATTTCCACGGTCGGCTCCTCCGCAGGCATTGGAGCCTTAGGGACTTCGGTAGCCCGAGCCGACTCGGCCTGCTCTCTCCTTCGAGCCCTCTTCGCCGGCCTTGCCGATTCTCTTGTTGCATGCCTCTTTTGCTGCAGGGCGGCTTCAAACTTGTCGGCAGAAAACTTCATCGCTGCACCCAAAAGCGACAAACGTTAGCAACGACGTGCAATAAACTTTGGATCGAGACAGAAGGAGTCGAACGTCGTGCTCACCAACCGCCGGGGCCAACTCGGCCTCAAGTAGGTTCTCCTCGGATAGGAGTTCCTTGTAGCCAGGGATTTGGCAGGAGGACAACTGGGTGAAAAGTTCCCTATCCCTCTCCCCCACAGCGGCGTTATCATTAGAGCTGGTGTCTGGCTCTCTCCAATCAGCCCTTACCCCCTCGACATGAGCAAAAAGGAATCGGGGCTTCCATCCCCTAATCTTAGACGGGAGACCTAGGGGGAAGGCTCTACCCGGCCTGGCGCTGAATGCCCACCAGGCCCCCTCACCTTGGCGGCGAAGCTTATAGAAAGCCCGGAACAGTGACAGCCCTGGCCGGGCCTCCTGGAAGTAGCAAAGAATAACAAAATCACAGATGATCCGAATCGAGTTCGGAGTCAACTGCGCCGGCACTAATCTATACCTATCTAAAAGGTTTCAAGAAAAAGGGATGAAGAGGAAGGCGCAGCCCGCATCAAAAAAACTCCTCGTATAGAGCGACCCGACCGGGGTGGACGGAAGTCACTCTATCTTCGGCCCCGGCACGGACAGGCGGATAAAACTGGGAACCTGTATCTAGCCCTAATAGCCTCTACGTCCTCTGAAGTCATGGTTGAGGCCACTCCCGATGGACCTGCTGGGTCAGGACCCACCGCCGAAAGTGTTGGATGACGGGAAGACACGGGAACCGCCCTAATAGGGGAGGCTAGGGTTGGACAAAGGTCTGGTCCGTCGGTCGACCGCGAATGGCAATGCCACCCACCAATCGGGGCACCTGGTTGACTGAAGGGGTTTGGTCTTCACTATCAGAGTGGGAAGACTCTACCATGGGCCTCTTACCCTCCCAAACGGCACGGCGGTCCATGAGTAAAAATGAAGGATGAAACTAATATGGAAATCAAAGGAACTCGAAGACAGAAGGACTCAGATCGCAAAAGAACTCAGGAGAGGGAAAGCTGAAAGAAAGCGATGACAATGTAAAAGCTTTCCCCAGCCCTCGAGGCGCTTTTATACCCTCCATTTCTGAACGGCGATGCCCGAAGCCCTGCCACGTGGGACGCTTCTATTGCGCCACGGGTTGTCCGTCGGCAATCTCGCCTGCGC
>UESW01002323.1:110258-138241 GCA_900491605.1 Calamus simplicifolius
TCGTAATTTAGCGACTAATTAGCGATGCATAGTTTCATCGCAAAATTATGACAAAATTTGGCATCGCAATTTTGCAATGCCAGGCCTAGCATCGCAAAATTGCAATGCGAAGCCTACCATCGCAAAATTATTTTAATTTAATTTATTAATAATATTTAAAAATAATTATGATGAAAAACGTTACAATAGCATCGCTAATTAATTTTTTTTATAAAATTAAAATATAAATTAAACCTACTAATACAATTTTATTTAATTTAAATATTGACCAAAACATTCATCACTCAATTTTCAAAATATATAAAAAATTAATATATTAATATATTTTAAAGTTTTTATATACAAAACATAAAAAGTAAAAAAATAATTTAATTTAATTTATTAATAATATTTTAAAAATAATTATGATGAAAAACTTTCGTTACAATAGCATCGCTAATTAATTTTTTTTATAAAATTAAAAATATTATAAATTAAACCTGCTAATACAATTTATTTAATTTAAATATTGACCAAAACATTCATCACTTAATTTTCAAAAATATATAAAAATAATATATTAATATTTTAAATTTTTATATACAAAACATAAAAAGTAAAAAAAAATACATCAAGAATCCGCAGTATCACGATCATGTGAAGGTTGCGGAGGCTGGAATAAACCCTGCGTCATGAGGTAAACCAATCCTGCATCTAACGCATATGCGCTCTCATGTCTGCAAGCTCCTGCTGAAGGCCTCCCGTGCGCTAGTCGAGCTTCTGTTGATACTCCTGTTGAAGCTCTCTCGTGCGCTGCTCAAACTCTTGCTGAACCTCCTGCCAAACCTCCTCCGTATAGATCTCCAAATGTCATCTAAATGCTTGGTAGGAATATCGCCAGGATAGTGCAAACTGGAGCCCTAATGAAAAAAATATCTAGAAGCTTTAGTGCCCAGACCATAGACCCTACGGTCTCACAGCTAGGCACCAACAGCTTTCAAAAACACACATCAACTCTCCTGTGGTGAGAGTTCAACGAGCGGCCTCCCATCAGTGGAGTCGACCTGCGATGCTTGGACCGAAGCTCCTCGACTCGTGCTTTTGAATTATACAATCAACGATAAATGAATCAATATATGAACTTAAATAAAAATTTAAAAATTAAATATATACAATATAAAGCTAATTTCTTACCCCAATCTCCCGTGATCGTGCATCGACCCAGGAACTGTCCTTCCTAGTGTATGTCATTTTGAATAAACGAAACTCACCAGGATCTCTGCCCTCTTTCTCAGACTACAAAAGCAGAAGAAATAATATAAATGTAAGTATTTATAAATGACTAAATTAGTAATTAAATTATTTATATTTCTTACCATACGACGTCTGTGCTCCTGAATCAAAATGGACCCATAGTATGGTAGGAGAGACCTATGCCACAATCGCCCTTCTCAAATTGACGGTTTGTGCTAGCTGATGCAGACCTTCTACACCAGGCCTCAGACTGCCACACCTGCTACCAGGCATGCCAAATACCCTTCGATACATGCATAGAACGCTCAATCGATCTCCTCCAACGATGAAGCATATCAGAGTATCGGCATGCCGCAAGAGCATTCCATGCCGCCCTAATGGAATCATGGATGGTAGGGTCCCACGTAAACTTTTTATGTATTGAAATAAATAGTTAGTTTCAAAATATATTAAGATTAAAAAATTTATATCAATGAAAATTGTATTTAATAAGTTTACCTAAAACTCCCTCGTGGTCACAGATACATGGTGCCAATCATGGCCATTGAGATTAGCACGGCTCTAAAATATGGAGCTGATCCGGCTCGATACAGTTGTAGGGAGAAATAGTCTCCGAGGCATGCATAATTTTAAAAATTGATAACTATTATCATTGCGGAAATTAAAAGATTACATATTAATCTATCTAATATGCATCAAGATCATATCTTTGCCTATATATTCAGGATCGTTTGATCTAAAATATGCATATAAAAAATCAAAGATCATATCTTGATCTTCAAGATGACTAGTCATACTATTATCTTGAAGCCTGCCTTAAGATCTAGGGATCAAATCACTTACCTTAAGAACAGTAGGTAAATCCTTATTGCTCTGCAGCCGTTCAATCGTCCGGCCTCTAGTATCGTCCACGCGAAGCCCCGAATGATCGATTTCCGGGAGTGCTAGCTCGCGGAAAAATAGCTTTGCTGATCTTGAATCCTCCACTTGAATCTTCCTCCAAGATCCACCAGGCTTCCGCTAACACCAGAATCACCAGGATTTTCTATTCTAACATTTTAGAATTACAATCCACTTTAGAATTACAATCCACGACAAATCGTGTATTGTTGTTCTATTTTTGTGTTCTGGTGAGGGAATGCCCTCTATTTATAGTCTAGATTTAGCCTTGACATTTAATTCTGACATTTAAGAATCCGTCGTTTGGAAAAGCGAAGAGACGCCGAAGGCGCGGCGCTTGGTTTAATTCCGATGTTCGGAGAAAACCAAGGAGTCACGGCGTTTGGTTTAGTTCCGTCGTTCGGAGAAAACCAAAGAGACGAGGGATAAATCCGTTCGGTAAATAAATGTCATGCATTAAATTCTATCTCATGAGATGAGATTTTAGCCATCTCATCATATGAGATCCATATTCGAGAGGTTTGGGTTCTGATCTGAATTTATTTGACTTAACCCACATAGATCATGGTCCAAGCCCAAATCAAATTTGGCTAGTCCTGAATCTATTTAAATCAAATCAAGTCTAATTTCAAATCAATATTTGAAATTGACTTGTCCTTCTAATAGACTTAAACCAAATTGAATCTTATTCAATTGTACTTAACCCAATTGAGATAATTCAATCAATCAAATTGATTAATTAAATCATATACGATTCTCAATCGTTGATCAGCAAATAGATCATCCTAGGAAACTTCTATGCGTGTGACTCTCTAGGTTCGAACCTAAGCCGGTAGCATAGAAACAACTTTCTATACTAATCGATGTGCCCATCTAGCAATGGAACCCGACGTCCGGATAGGTCGAAGAGTTGCCGAGCAAACTCCAAGAACCCTAAGAAACAGTTACCGTATAATTCATCCTCTTGACCACAAATGCTAAGGATGGCTTAAGAGCCTGTCAACTCTAAATAGCAAATCCATAAAGTGATTTCAACTTTAGTGATCATGTGACTTTCACATGAAGTGCCTTGGCCAAGGTCTTGCTAAATTGAAACACAAGCATTTCTCCTTTTAACGGGATAGGTCAAATTCCATCTTGATCCACAACTGACTACCACAAGTACTTGACTGCACCCAGTAACCTTTCGTAGCTGGATTAGAAATCCAGGTGGTCCGGCACCTAAGTACAATGAGTTGCTTGTAAGCCACTGGTTGTGATCTTCAGGTCTGAAGGATACTTATACCTATATCTTCTCGGATTAACTCTTGACAGCAGAGTATCCGGAAATGAGTCACGTTCGGTGAAATGTACTCCTACACTTTCACCTGTATGTCATACCAGTGTCTCTACACTCCTTGGTTAAGAGGACAACCAACAAATATGATATACAACGTCCTATAATTGATAGTACTATGGCCCTGTCATAGTATATCATTTGGTCGCGAACTCTTTTAAGGACCTTCAAAGATAAATCCTCCTTTATCGTGAAGGAAGATCCTAAGGGCTTCATTACTTTCAGGAGTATTAAGAAGATGTTCTTGTAATGAATAAACTGCCAAATAACTTTTATTAATATATCAATTTATATACAATTTACATCAGCACAATCATCAAATGATGGCTTTAGGATACAATTCCCAACAAACTCCCACTTAGCCTAAAGCCACTCATTACAGTATCTAATACCCATCTTCAACTTATAGTTGTCAAACTCCTTGATGCTGAGTGCTTTAGTAAATGGGTCACCTAGGTTTTCCTTTCCATCAATCTTCTGAAGATTTATGTCACCTCGGTCTACTATCTCTCGAATAAGATGAAACCGGCGCAGTATGTGCTTGGTGCGCTGATGTGCTCGTGGTTCCTTTGCTTGAGCTATGGCACCAGTGCTGTCACTGTACAACAGGACTGGTCCATCTATGGAAGGTGTCACTCCAAGCTCGGAGATGAACTTTCGCAGCCACACAGCTTCTTTCGCAGCATCTGATGCAGCGATGTACTCTGCCTCGCACACCGAATCTGCCACTGTATGTTGCTTGGAACTTTTCCAGCAAACAGCTCCACCATTTAGGATAAACACGAAACCCGATACACTTTTGCTATCATCATGATCTGATTGAAAACTGGAATCAGTATATCCAACAAGTTTCAAATCAGACTCTCCATAGACTAACCACTGGTCCTTAGTATTTCTCAAATACTTAAGGATTGTCTTAACAACTTGCCAGTGTTTTTCTCCTGGATCAGATTGGTATCTACTCACTACTCCTAGTGAGTATGCCACATCTGGTCTTGTACATGTCATGGTGTACATAATCGATCCTACTGCCGAAGCATATGGAATTCGACTCATACGTTCTCTTTCATTAGGAGTTGTCGGACAATCCTTCTTAGAAAGATGAATTCCATGGCCTATCGGAAGATAGCCTTTCTTGGAATTCTCCATGCTAAACCTCTTTAGCACTGTGTCAATGTACGTAGATTGGGATAAACCTAGCATCCTCTTAGATCTATCTCTATAGATCTTCATCCCTAGGATGTATGATGCTTCTCCCAGATCTTTCATGGAGAATTGTGATGATAACCATGTCTTTATTCCTTGTAATGCAGGGATATCATTCCCGATTAAGAGAATATCATCCACATATAATACAAGAAATACAATAACAGAATCGTTAGCCCATTTATAAATGCAAGGTTCTTCTTTATTCTTAATAAAGCCATAAGATTTGATCACTTTATCAAATCGTATGTTCCAACTCCTTGATGCTTGCTTAAGTCCATAAATAGACTTCTGTAGCCTGCACACTTTAGACTCGTCTTCAGATATAAAACCTTCAGGCTGTATCATATACACCTGTTCTTCTAAATCACCATTTAGAAAAGCGGTTTTAACATCCATCTGCCAAATCTCATAATCGAAGTGTGCTGCTATAGCTAGCATAATCCGAATGGATTTCAGCATTGCCACAGGAGAAAATGTTTCGTCATAGTCAATACCATAACGTTGACGATACCCCTTGGCAACCAGACGTGCTTTATAGGTCTCTACCTTTCCGTCTGCGCCTCTTTTCCTCTTGAAAACCCATTTACACCCTATGGGTTTTATCCCTTCGGGTGGGTCAACTAATGTCCATACATTATTGTCCTTCATGGAATCAAGTTCGGATTTCATGGCATCAAGCCATTTATTAGAGTCAGTCCTTTGCATAGCATCCATATAGGTGATCGGATCCTCGTTGTTCTCATCGAGTTCAACAGGATCATCGTTCTGGACCAAGAAACCCAAGTATCTGTCCGGTTGATGTGGTACTCTACCAGATCGCCTTAATGGTGCATCTAAAATGGGTTTTGAGTTTGATCTAATCAACTCAGATTCTAGGGGTTCACTGGTTTGTGTTGTTCCTTCTACTTGATGAACTTCCTCAAGTTCAACATTAGAGCTATTTGTTCCTTCACTAAGGAACTCCTTTTCAAGAAAAACTGCTCTATTACTAATGAACAACTTTTGTTCTTCAGTATTGTAGAAGTAATATCCTTTTGTTTCTTTCGGATAGCCGATGAAAAAATATTTGTCAGATTTGGGTTCAAGTTTGTCTGATTTTGCACGTTTCACATAAGCCGGACACCCAGACTCTCAGATAGGTAATAACCGGTTTATGTCCATACCACATCTCATGTGGAGTTTTAGAAACAGACTTACTTGGAACCTTATTAAGAATATGACAAGCTGATTCTAATGCGTATCCCCAAAATGATATTGGCAAGCTTGCAAAACCCATCATGGACCGAACCATGTCTAACAGAGTTCGATTCCTTCTTTCCGACACACCGTTATGTTGCGGTGTTCCAGGAGGAGTCCATTGGGAGAGAATCCCATTCTCCTTTAAATATGTCACAAATTCATTGGAAAGGTATTCGCCTCCTCGATCTGATCGAAGGGTCTTAATACATTTTTCTGTTTGTTTTTCTACTTCTTTATGATATAGTTTGAACATTTCAAACGATTCAGATTTATGTCGCATAAGATAGACATAACCGAACCTAGAAAGGTCGTCTGTAAATGTAATGAAGTAGTAGTATCCACCTTTGGCACAAGTGCTCATTGGTCCACATACATCAGTATGTACTAGACCCAATAGCTCTTTGGCTCTTTCACCTTTTCCAGTAAAAGATGACTTGGTCATTTTACCAAGAAGACATGATTCACAGGTAGTTAATGATTCACAATCATCAACTCGAAGGATGCCCTCCTGAGTTAACCTGTTTAATCTTCTTATTGATATGACCCAGCCGATGGTGCCAAAGATAAATATCTGTGACATCAGTTGTTCTAGGGCGCTTACTTGATTGGTACACTACATTCACAGGCTGTGATAATATATAAATGCCATTAGATAAATGCCCAGTCATTACAGTGACTCCATTCATAATGATATTCAAAGTAACATCCTTTATTGAAATTTCATAATTATTTTTGGCCAGAAGGCCTACAGAAATTACGTTCAATAAGAACGTTGGGCAAAAATGACAATCATTTAGTATAATGACATTTCTATTGAAAACTATTTCAAGAACTCCTAATGCCAGTACTGGAACTAATCTTCCATCGCCGACATTTAGGAATCTTTCATTGTCCTCAAATCTTCTGGTGACCTGTAGTCCCTGCAATGAATTGCAAATGTTAAAAGGACTCCCGGTATCCAATACCCAGGTCTGATTATCATATATAGAAAAATTACAAGGTGTTATCATATAAATACCTTGTTGAGCAACATCTTGCTCCTTTTTCTTCTTTGGCCTGTTTGGATCAAGTGTGGCAATGTAAAGAGGACAGTTCCTCTTCCAGTGCCCTTGCATCTTGCAGTGAAAGCATTCAGCTTGACTTTTATCAACTTTCTTCTTCTGCATCTGACCCCTTATAGATGTCCTAGCATGTTGCACCCTTTTATTATTCTTTTTCTTCTTCCTTTCCCAAAGGGTTTACGCCCTACCTTAGATCCTTCAACCACATTAACCAAACCCTTAGAGAGCTGGTTATCCTTCTCAAAGTTCTGTAACAACCCCAACAAACCGTGGTAGTTGACTGCAGGCTTTGTCATTCGAAAATGAGTAAGGAAAGGTCGGAAGGATGGAGGCAAGGAATTCAGGATCGCATCTTTTCCCAACTGCTCATGTAAGGGAAAGCCGAGCTTGCTTAGGAGTTCTATCTTCTCGATCATGTACAATACATGATCAGTGACAGGAGATCCATCTCTCATTCGAGCATTGAAAATAGCACAACTAGTCTTGTGCCTTTCAACATCGTCGGGTGTGCCGAAAGATTCATTCAACGCTTGAATGATTTCTTCTGGCTGAGCATTCTCGAACCGGCGACCGAATTCATCGTTCATTGCTGCTAACATGATACAACGCACGCTAGTTCTATCATTGAGCCACTTCTGATAAGTGTCTCTCTCAGAACTTTGGGTGTTTGCATCAGGTATCTTTGGTGCAGGATTATTCAGAATATATAGAATCCTCTCATGCTCAAGGACGATCTTAAGTTTTCTGAACCAGCTATTGAAATTGGAACCATTCAATTTGTCACTATCCAATAGGGACCTTAATGATAAATTAGTGGCCATGTTCTGCATAAGGAAAAACTAAAGTTTATTAGTATATAAATTGATTCAGTCTAAAGACTTGGACTTTAGTCTAAAGATTCTCCACTATTTTGTTCAAATTGGCAGCCTCTACACCCCAATTCGAAGAATTATTCTTAATTCTTTAGCGGGCACTAAGATCTACATAAACTACATACAGGCCCAAGTGAAGCTTGGCTAACCCATATGCATCTAAGAGTAGGTTCAAAACCAATTGTTTCCCAAACAATTCTTAGTGTTCAGTTTTGCCCCATGTACCTCTTCAGCAGGCATGAAGTGCCTCCACTGAAAGTTCTGGTTAGGTCCAACCATTAAATGATATAATCAGTGTAACCTATCAATAGACAACCAAGCCCGAGTGAAGCTCGGCTCACCTGACTGTTTATTTAATAGTTACGCTGACTTATCATATAATGAATGATAATTCCGATGGTTGACAAGCACCAGGCATGGAGTGCCTCCAATGATTATCAAGACATCGGACTCATTATCACCCACCTTAATGGGAGGCTATGATCTAGTTATCATATAACTATTTCATTTTAAGGACCTAATAATTTTAGAGGATTTTAATAATATGAAGATAAATTGACTAATCAAGTTCTCCCACTGAATCTATGAAATCGGTAGAATGAAACAAGATTAAGTCAGGTTAAGTGGCACCTAAATCAGTCATACTGATATCCTTACAGGCATGGGTCAACCGAATCAGGTAAATGATCTGAATCATAAATGGTTCACCACAATGACCAGGTGAGAGAGATCGATGGGAGGGATATGCCATTAACTCGTTAAAGACGCATCAATACGAGTAGCTCCCAATTAAAAACCATTCGATCGTTGATCCTAGAGCAACTTGCCATCCCACCTTGACATCATATGGTTAACCAATTCTGATTTGACCATCTAATAGATTCATGCTCAACCACGGAGCCTAATCTACTTCCATTTGGTTTAATCAAAGAGAAGGACTTGATCAACTACAACTATTGTTTGATTTAGAGCATTCTTAACCTAATCTAATTAGATTTGAAAAAATACTCTTTTAGTCCAGTTGATTTAAACCTTAGAGTCTAACCCTTTATGGACCCGATTTAGCTAACCCAAATGATTAAATATATTTCATGTTAACATGTCATATATTTCAATCAAGCATAATGTTACTACTCATAATTCCTATATTTAGATCATATCTAAAAAAAATTATGAACTAATATTTGACATTCAAATAAAACTCTCATAAATATTTGTATGTTTTATAACATAGACATCATGCCATCATATATCATATCTATGTTTTTATACTAAACATGCAAATATTATGGTTTTATACAACATCAATATGTATCAAATATAAAATATCTTTTGAGAGTGTGTGTAATCTATGTTTTGATGCCAAAGCACAATTTAAATTTTCTTTAAACAAAGCATCAACGATAAAACAATCGCATGACAATATGTCACAGAATACCTCATTGAATGGGTAATTCGGATTTTCAATCCACCTGTGACCATATGGCCTTGTGATAAGTTTTAGCCATAATTACACAATTAATGAGAATATTAATTTACATGCAATAAATTAGATCATTAACGAAACCATGGCTCTGATACCATTTGTAGGGAGAAATAGTCTCCGAGGCATGCATATTTTAAAAATTGATAACTATTATCATTGCGAAATTAAAAGATTACATATTAATCTATCTAATATGCATCAAGATCATATCTTTGCCTATATATTCAGGGTCGTTTGATCTAAAATATGCATATAAAAATCAAGATCATATCTTGATCTTCAAGATGACTAGTCACACTATTATCTTGAAGCCTGCCTTAAGATCTAGGGATCAAATCACTTACCTTAAGAACAGTAGGTAAATCCTTATTGCTCTGCAGCCGTTCAATCGTCCGGCCTCTAGTATCGTCCACGCGAAGCCCCGAATGATCAGATTTCCGGAGTGCTAGCTCGGAAAAATAGCTTTGCTGATCTTGAATCCTCTCACTTGAATCTTCCTCCAAGATCCACCAGGCTTCCGCTAACACCAGAATCACCAGGATTTTCTATTCTAACATTTTAGAATTACAATCCACGACAATTTAGAATTACAATCCACGATAAATCGTATATTGTTGTTCTATTTTTTGTTATGTGTTCTCTGGTGAGGGAATGCCCTCTATTTATAGTCTAGATTTAGCCTTGACATTTAATTCTGACATTTAAGAATCTGTCGTTTGGCAAAAGCGAAGAGACGCCGAAGGCGCGGCGCTTGGTTTAATTCCGATGTTCGAAGAAAACCAAGGAGTCGCGGCGTTGGTTTAGTTCCGTCGTTCGGAGAAAACCAAAGAGACGAGGGATAAATCCGATGTTCGGTAAATAAATGTTATGCATTAAATTCTATCTCATGAGATGAGATTTTAGTTATCTCATCATATGAGATCCATATTCGAGAGGTTTGGATTCTGATCTAAATTTATTTGACTTAACCCACATAGATCATGGTCCAAGCCCAAATCAAATTTGGCTAGTCCTGAATCTATTTAAATTCAAATCAAGTCTAATTTCAAATCAATATTTGAAATTGACTTGTCCTTCTAATAGACTTAAACCAAATTGAATCTTATTCAATTGTACTTAACCCAATTGAGATAATTCAATCAATCAAATTGATTAATTAAATCATATACGATTCTCAATCGTTGATCAGCAAATAGATCATCCTAGGAAACTTCTATGCGTGTGACTCTCTAGGTTCGAACCTAAGCCGGTAGCATAGAAATAACTTTCTATACTAATCGATGTGCCCATCTAGCAATGGAACCCGACGTCCGGATAGGTCGAAGAGTTGCCGAGCAAACTCCAAGAACCCTAAGAAATAGTTACCGTATAATTCATCCTCTTGACCACAAATGCTAAGGATGGCTTAAGAGCCTGTCAACTCTAAATAGCAAATCCATAAAGTGATTTCAACTTTAGTGATCATGTGACTTTCACATGAAGTGCCTTGGCCAAGGTCTTGCTAAATTGAAACACAAGCATTTCTCCTTTTAATGGGATAGGTCAAATTCCATCTTGATCCACAACTGACTACCACAAGTACTTGACTGCACCCAGTAACCTTTCGTAGCTGGATTAGAAATCCAGGTGGTCCGGCACCTAAGTACAATGAGTTGCTTGTAAGCCACTGGTTGTGATCTTCAGGTCTGAAGGATACTTATACCTATATCTTCTCGGATTAACTCTTGACAGCAGAGTATCCAGAAATGAGTCACGTTCGGTGAAATGTACTCCTACACTTTCACCTGTATGTCATACCAGTGTCTCTACACTCCTTGGTTAAGAGGATAACCAACAAATATGATATACAACATCCTATAATTGATAGTACTATGGCCCTGTCATAGTATATCATTTGGTCGCGAACTCTTTTAAGGACCTTCTAAGATAAATCCTCCTTTATCGTGAGGAAGATCCTAAGGGCTTCATTACTTTTAGGAGTATTAAGAAGATGTTCTTGTAATGAATAAACTGCCAAATAACTTTTATTAATATATCAATTTATATACAATTTACATCAGCACAATCATCAAATGATTGGCTTTAGGATACAATTCCCAACAATAGTATGCTGCTCAATAAAGCTATTAAAAAATGCAGTTATAAGTTATTGACTTCCAAACATAAGCATATATTTACAATTAGTATATACTTATAGCCCATCAGCATCCAGTCCAAGTATGGTGCGGCCAGCATAGGAAGAACTGAGGTCTGTGCCGATCGGCTATGATTGTCCAAGGCTAGAGAGATCGAAGGCTGTGCGATGTATGAAGATCTGAACTCTCCATCTTCAATGCTCATGTGATCTGATGCGGCAGGGCTACGTCCCTGCTCACTCTGTCTGTTTGTGGCTGATCTACCTTGGCCCATCATACTAAAAATACTAAAATTCATTCAATATAATTACTAATAATGATTGAATATGTAAAAATTTAATACTTATAAAAATAAATTAAAATTAAATAAACCTCTATGTTTAATCAGTGTCATTTGTTTCGTCAAATGTTGGTTTAACATCCGATGTCGTATCGGACTGTGATTTAGTTTCATTATCATCGAGAGGAAACTGAACATTTGCATCCTCAATTTCTTGGACATTACCATTTAGATCTTTAACTGATGTTTTAAGAGCCCTTGTGTCATCCTCAATTGCATGCATTTTCATCTTATCCTCTTGAAATGCAGGGCACTCAGTTGATTGACTTGATGAACTCTCATCTAATATGATTGTTGAATGTGGAACGATTTTAGAAACAGCCCACCAATCTCGCTTGTTATTGCGCACACTTGGATATCCGAGTAAAACACTTACTGAGCTTGGGATGCAAGAATACATTGTTCATATTTCTGCAATATTCGTCGATGGTTCACTTCAACTAATTGTAATCGTTATGAACCCTTTTACCCACAGGAATTATCGGATCAAACCAATCGCAATAAAGCAATATGGTTCATTTCATAGGCCAATCAGGATATTCAACTTCAACCACCTCTACTAACTTTCCGTAATAATCCTGCATATTTGCTCTAATACTTTCTCCTTTAACACACACGCTCCAGTTCTATGTGCCTCTTGAAGATGCTAGTCGTTCAATCTGAAATTTGTACCCATTAACAAAATAGCTAGTAGAGGTTGTTACAATCTTTAATGGTCATTGCGCTAGACATTTAATGAAAATATTATCAATTGTGAACCATAGACCGTTTACTTATAAATTAATAAGCTATTCACAACCAATTCAAAAAATAAAAGAAATTCATAAAATCAGTAAGCGAACTTTATTTCTAACTTCTGCCCAATTTATGTTAGGATTCATCTATCGTTGTCTATCACAATACATCCTTGAGGGATGATAACAATTAAAACTTCTGTTAGCAATTAAATAGTGTGGTATATTACAATTTAAAGCATTGAAATATATACTTACTCAATGTATGGATCGACTTCTCTACAGTTCATTAGGATGTAATAATGTGCTGCATTATACTCCGCATTGCTTAAATCTCTTGACTTCTGCCTCCCAAATGAACGGTCGATACCTTTAAAAACTGATATTCTACCGTCATTAGGTTCTCCTTCGTCTACACATATGTCATCGTTACAACCAAGATTTTGGGTCCACATGTGGACGTGACCCTCAAAGTAATGCGAGGCAAAACTGAAACTTCTTCAACCAAATATGCATTGCATATAGAACCTTCAACTCTTACCTTATTACGCACATTATTTTTTAACTTCTTAAGATACCTATATGTAAAGTAAAAAAAAAAAAAACCAACTTTCTCGTAATGAAATAATATTTGAAATGTCAATATGTATTACTTATTTATATATTTACCTCTCAAAAGGATACATCCAGCGATACTGCACGGGACCAGCTATACTCGCTTCGTATGACAAGTGAACCAGTAAATGCTCCATTGAGTAAAAAAAACTGGGAGAAAATATTTGCTCCAGCTTGCATAAAATAATTAAATTTTCTTCAAGCCTTGCCATGGATGCATAAGTAACTTCTTGAAGAACAAGATGAGCTCCATCAATGCCTTCCATACATGGTGCGGAAGCAACTCACGAAAAGCTATAGGCAATAACCGTTGCATAAAAATATGACAGTCATGACTCTTCATGCCAAACAACTTGAGTTTATGCATATCCACACACCTACCGATATTTGAAGCATAACCATCTAAAATTTTAACCCTCTAACTTTCGTGAATTTCTGTCAAGAGCGTAACAGGCTTTAGGATAGATCTCGCCAGCATTCCTCCTCAAATCACCTCTTCTATAATACTGATTAAGTTCTTCTCTTGATGTTTAGCACCGTGTTAAATATGTTATCAAAGAAATTTTCTCAATATGCATAACATCCAAGTTGTGCCGGATGAGGTTAATTATGGCTTAATTAATTTACTATAAAAACCACTAATTAATCATTTAAAAATTTATTTAAAAATGCTCTGGCCAATTCTAGTACCATCTTTTTAAAAAAAAATCCAATTAGACTATCATAATTTTACAACTAGGGTATCGTAATATTTTTTTGGCTTATATCAGAGATCTTTCAAAGATGTTTTATAACTATGATGTCATAATTTTATAACTAGAATATCGTAATTTTTTACGACCGATTTTAGAAGTCTACTTTGAGATGTCGTAAAGCATTACCTTAGGCTTTGTGTGGATCTTTGGAGGGAAAGGAAGGGAAGAGAAAAAAAGGGAAGAAAAGAGTAAAAAGAAGGGAAGGGATGGAAGGGTATAAGAATGGGGAAGGAAGGATTGCTCTTTTTGTCTTGTTTGAAAAGAATGAAAGGGAAAAAAAGGTAATATCAATTATCTTGTTTGAATAGAAAGAAAGAAAAAAGAAAAATTAAGAGTTAGGTGATAATTATATCCCTCCAAAATTCATCGCAAGGAATGAGCTCATCTTAATTTATAAGCATTTAATGCTGTAAGAAATTTTTTGTACTCTCAATGAATTTCAATAAAAAATTATGTTATCACAATGAATTTCAATGATGATTGAAAAGGGAGATAGGACCCTAGTGCTCGTGGCCGTAGGAATGGAAGAACAAAGAGTAGAAAATGAACCGTGGGGAGAACGAAGAGTAAGAAATGAATGGATATTTTGGACTTTCAAAAAAAATAATTTAAATATTTTCTCCTCCTCCAATTATCCAATTGAGAGTTACCCTCAGAAAAAAAAAAACTAGTTACTCTCATTCTCTTCCCCTCTTTTTTTTACTTTCCTTCCAAATGAAGTAATTTATGACCTTTTTTCTTCATTTCCTTATCCTCCCCTCCGTCCGTTAACATTTTCTAAATGTTTATCATAATTTCATATTTTTTTCGACCGATATCTAAAATCTTTCTGAGATGTCGTAAATCTTTGCCTTAACATTTTATAACTAGGATGTAGTTATTTTATAATAAGGTGTCATAATTTTATAACTGGGTATCGTTTTTTTTCGAAAGACACCCGCATGCCTTTGGAAGATATAAAAATATTCTTTCCCATATGTGAAGAGAATGCAAAAGTGGTGGGATCATGATTATGAATTCGCAAGTGATATGCTACTCTACTATTTCATTCCATTGCGTCAAGCCATGTAGGATTCATATGGATCAATAAACAGTCCATGTAGGATTTGCTGCTGTACCGTAGGTGGTGTACAAAAACTTTTCCTTGTTATGAATTAAGAAAATAATAAGAAAAGTCTTTGTGCAATGGATGCGATGCAGACACTATACTGATGATTGGTGCGGTGCATGCATGTGCATGCTTAAGGCAGAAATATTTTTTTTGCACCGCATCTACAACAAGACTTTTTCAAAATAATAATAAAAAAAATTAGCATGTGATCAGATTCAGTGCGGTCTAGTTCCAGAGTTGTTCGGGATCTCACGATCAAATTCAAAGAATTAGATGCAAACTAAATTATAATTCAATTAATAAAATAAAACAACTCAATATCCAAAAAGATATAACATGATACTCCAATGAATTACTGTCGGTCATTTAGATGCAGTATCTATCATATGAAAAATATAAAATAATTTTTTTAAAAAAATCTTTCACTAATTCTTTAGGAGAGAATATAAATTCAATGGCATTGAACGAAGATTAAGATGTAGGATGAAAAAAAAAAGTAAATCTTTTTATTTTACTATATTACTAGTGGTATATTGGTTAAATTAAGTATAACTACCAAACCATACCGATATAATTTAGTAAAATTATATCAATCTATTTGATAATGTTTAAAATACATTGTATGTATCTATATTTTACTCTAAACTAAAAATAATTTGAAAAGTAAAGCATACATTAATTCAAATGAAAAAATGTATACTAACATACAGTGAGTCTGTAAATAGACTGTGAATCATAATTCACAATGACTCTATGCCCAATAAGAAGATTAAAAAAAGAAAAAAGTTAGAATCTAAGAGGTTGTGGACCACTTAGAGAAGATTTGATACAGACAATAAAATCAAGTATAAAATATGGTAATTTTACAATGATCCACACAACATCACCGTTGGATGCAATCCAAAACCTTAATCATTAAACATTAAAATTAATTAAAGTTAAACTAAAAAATAAATGTAGTGAAAAATATGATGGTCCCAATTTGAAGTTCTAATTTATAGTAAAAACCTGTCGACTTCAAACCAAATTTTTCATCAACCTCTAAATTTCCAAAATTTGGATGGGAAAGAAACCTAAGAAGTAACGCAAGAAAAATGTATAACATTCTATTTTGAAATCCTTAATTTAAGGCCTAATAAGATTTAAAATTTAAATTCAACTTTACTTCAAACTAAAACCAAATTTCTAAAATGCACAAGTAATGCCGTTCAATTCAATGAAAATTCACTTTAAAGAATGCAAAAATCTAATATTATTTTTAAAAAATCTAATAAAAATTGATTCTCACGTTGCCTCCTCCTTCCCTATCATAACATCTTGTTCGTCTCTTTTACTTTAACCATTCCATCTCTTTTACTTTAATTGTTCTGAGCATAAATAAACCCTTAATTGTTTTTATCAACTTAAACTAAATGAATCCTCCAATGGATAACAGCTAACAAATCAAACAAAAAAGTAAAGTATATTAATCGTTATAACTATGATTCAAAGCATGCATAATGAGAAGGCTAGAATTGATTTTATACAAAACTATGCAACATTAATTAAACATAAACCAAACTTGAAATCCTATAAAAGGAACAAACAAGCATGCATTCAATTGATAAGAACTTAGTTCAAACCATTCTCAATTTACTTTCCCTTTAATCAAAAAATAATTTAATGTTTGTTTTAACATTTCAAATAATTTGAAAATCTTATAAGTCCTCCTTCTAAGAATATCCCATTATATAACTTGCATGCATTGTTTATTAGATAAAATATAAAATTATTTTATTATAATATTATACTAATAATATTTTTTATGACATACTATATTTTTATTCACCTTTGATTAGTCTTTACCTATAGTAGAACGAATCTCTTGCTTCATTCAAATATAAAAAGATCATAGTAATCGAGAATTCTAACATTAAGTTTACAATTCAAATAAAATAAATAATATATATAAACAAGATCAAAATAAAAAAATAATTATATTAAAACTAAAAAAATTAAAAAAATATTGATCAATTAAAAATAATAAATTAAATTAAACAATAATATATTTTCAATAGAGATGTCAAACGGTAACAACAATCATCTTATTTATATTTATTAATTTTTTAAATCCATCAAGGCTGACCCATTATTTTTATAGCGTGAAGATAAATGGCACCATTTACAAATATTAAATTAATATTAATAAATTTAAGTAAATAAAATAAAAAGTTGAAATAGCACAACAAAAGCATAAATAAAAAATTTTAATAAAAAATATGAAAAAAGTAAATTAAAAATACTATTGATAATTAAATAATAAAATATCATTTTAACTTAACTCATGTAAACCTTTTTTTTCAACTTTATGAGATTAAAAATAATAAAATATCATAACATATAATATTTTACTTAAACCTACCTAAAATATGGTGCGCCCAAATTTCAGACTTTAGACCCTCCTTAAGCACTATGCATCCGCATAATTTTGTTTGAAAATTATGTTTTAGCGTGTTCATTTTCTACGATAATACAACTTTATAAAATTATATTTTTTATTAAAAAGTTTAAAATAATTGTTAGAGAGACAATAAAGAATAAAATTTTTAATATATAATTAATAACAAAATTTTGCTAAGATGCCCATTTATCCTTGATCTTCCATGGAGGAATTGTTCAGGATAATAGCACATCTGAAGAACCTAAAATTATTATTGATAGTTAGACATCGTAACTAAAATGATAGTATTTAATAATATTATCTAAAAATAATATAATACCACATATAACATGAAATATTATTATATACATTATAGACAGCATTTCTCTCAACAAATCTAAAGCTATTCTTATATTTTTAGTAATTTAATAATCTTGAATAATAATACTATAATTTTATAAATTAAAAGTGCATTAATGCAAACCAAAAGGTCAGACAGCTCTTTCAAAAGTGCATTAAAGTATAAATAATAATACCATATTTTTATAAATATATAATACTATATTTTTAATGGACAAAAACAATCCCAACGTAGGATCTTGACGGATTCGAACTATCATTCTTCTAAGAATTGAAAGCATGACTAGCTTGCTTCAAAACCTTGAGCGCTCTTACCCTTTCTAGAGCTTAAAGATCGAATTGTTGACAAAAGAGATTTCATCATTGCAATTAATTCTATAAAGGTTTGGATTAAATTTCAAATTCGGTAGACACCTAGATGCAAATGGCTGCATATAAAATGGTTTCATATTAACTAACGTCGACAACAAATTAAGAAATATAAATTTCACATTTGTGCCCAAATAAAAAATGTTTCTATCAAAGAACGAAATGATCTCTATTTTTCCCTAGAATAAAGATAGCCAAAAAAAAATCCAAACATCAATCCTCTTTTAACATTTTACCTTGATAAAATATTAAAACACCTTACCTTATGAGCAATTGTCGGACAAAACTTATAAAAAAAATAAAAAATCCCCAAAACATGCAAGAAACGAACCAAATTTATGTTGAGGACCAAAGGACTCGAGGAAGATTAAAAAATATCACCCCTCTTGAAACCTCAAACGTATCAAATGAGGTAGGTAGCTAGGTCTAAAGAGCGAATCGAAAGGTTAAGAAGGGCCCGGGCCAGGGGAGAGAACGAGCCAACCGAGGAAGGGAAAAGCCGAAAGAGCCATACATATACAAACATACATACATATACATATATACACACAAATATACGTACATACATCTACATATATACTTGTACATTCATATATATACATACATGCATATATACATATTATGAATTAATACATACCTAACACCATATTAGACGTATCCAACCGATCGTTGAAATACAGCTTATGGCTACTAAGACCAATAACCAAAACAAATAACAAAAGCAGAACATACGATAAAAACATAACAATAACCATAAAGACAACGACGAAATCATCAGAAACCTCAGCCAGCATTTTCCCTTTTTATTTTCATTATCTGAAAATCAAAAAATATTTATCGTCCAACAAAATTGTGAAAAATCATGTTCGACGTAAATTTACTCTTCGACGAAACTACACCCAAGCTTTCAAAGCCTTTAAGATTCAATTATTTCATTAAAATCATCCCCACTTCCCAACATTTTAAGATCTATTTATGTAAACACTTTAGCCGACGATCCAAAGAACCATGCAGCATCGGGAACCACAAACACCACTGTCCTCCCATTTATAAGAGTGCAACTTAAGCTAGGTTCAACCCGAACCCGACCAACCAAACTCGATTTGCAGTAGTACTTGAACTCATGTTTATCCAATCCGAACCCAAAGAACCCGAACCAATTTGTAATTGACCCAGTCTCGAATTATGGTCAACCTGAACCCAAGATAACCCGAACTTGATTTGCAAGGTTGCAACACGTGACACGTCTCACAAGTCTTTCGATTTCCGAATCAATATCGCCACTCGAGCCTAGCTCAACCTCAACGATGTTGCAGGGATGGACAACGAGAGTGAGGTGACTAATAGCCAATGCTCAAACAATCGTGAGATCTCTCTCCTTTTCTTCCTTTCGAAAGAAAATCATAGAAATAAGAGAAAGTGAGAAGCTTTATCAAAAGAGAAAGAGGGTGGATATTGAGGGTAAGGAGGGCGAGGATTAGGGCACAAGTTGGGGGGAGGTCGCAATTTCTCTTCCCCTAGGCTTTTGATTGTTGGTTGCGAGGTTTGGGATCATTAAAGTTGGATGGTTGAGATGAATGGCGAAAAGCGAGAGAGGACCGACGATCAAGCGACGATGCAATGTAGAGTCTGTTTGAGATGAATGGCGAAGGATGAGAGAGGACCAGCGATCAAGCGGTGGCACAATGTGAAATCTGACAAGATGAACAACAACGAACCTCGAGGAGTGAAGTCGAAGTATGTGCAAAATCTCCACGTAGACATGGAGAGGGGGAATCAGTGCAACTCCACTCTCTTCAAGTACATCAAAGCTCCAATTCATCTTGTAAATTGGATGTTTGGCAAAGTTTTTGATTGTTTACTTGATTATATTTTTAGGATTTGATACGTAGCATAGATACATTAGAGTAAATCCGAAGGGTTTCGGATGAAGAAGTTATTTGATTTTTTTCAAAAAAAAAAAAATCATATGTTGCAATAATTAAATTGTATTCTAAGGGATTGTTATGATTTCTTTAATTGGTTTGGATCGACATAAATTTTGATCTCATTGATAGCCCTAAGTATAATCTGATTTTATTCTTTACTTTTTTAATATTGATATATCAGCAAATAAAGGAAAGAGAGCAATTTTGTCTTCAAATAAGTGATTGATTATAGATATTTGTAAGGGATTAAGAAACTAAAAGAAAAAAAATTATTTTCCTTCTATTGGTCATGATTTGATCATCTGTATTTCTAATTAAACATAGTTTTAGATTTTGTTATGCTAGTTAAATCAAATCATAGTGCTGTTTGTTACATGTCCCTTTTGTTTGAATCAACAATAATATTTGAATCACAGACATTAAAAATTTATCTCTTTGGTGAAGAGATTTGATCAGAGCCCCATAAGTACAAGCCATTTTGTTGGTCTAGAGATTGAAAGCACAAAAAAAAAAAAAAAAAAAAAAGTAAATGACAAATCTAAGCTCCCTGCCCCCATCAACATTCTTAGCATCAAGATTGTGGAAAGGTATCATATGCTCAAATAGGTGCTCCTGTCTTTTATTTTACCTTTTTATCCTCCTCTGTATGTCAATGAAAATTTTGATGGTTCTATTCCTAAACACTTAGAATTATCAGATTTTCATATCTTCATTTCAATAGTATAAAGTCACGCTACTAAATAGATATTTTACTTACTTTTTAATCAATTATGAATATAAAATTATACTAAATAGATATTTTACTTACTTTTTAAATATAAGAATGGCTATAAAAATGACTACTATCATCTAAATGATTAGATTAACTTGCATTTATTGAAGCTGCAGACCTTTTTTTTTATTGCTTTGATTTTTAGCAGTTTTTTGTTATTTGGGTTCTTACAAGATGTTTTTTTTTCCACAAAAAAAAAAGATATATTAAATTCTAATCTAATAAAATATATCATATTTAGAGAGTATATTTTGAATGTAAAAAATATATATTTTTATTTAAATTTCATTTCAAATTTTAACTTATTCATGTAATATTAAACTTATTTATTTTAAATTATCTTTTTTTTTCATCAACTTAAATTAAAATTAAAATTAGAAAAGTCGAGTTTCATGTTGCACCCTACCGATTTATAAACCCCTCTGTCTCTGTGATTATGAAACGCTCGCTACAAAACCTTCACGTCCAATAATAAGATGACCAAATGCAAAGAGATGGGCTATCGTTGCACCCAACGAGTTGGTTAAAACATACGGACAACAGTTAATGAAAATAGGCAAACGAACAGCGAATAAGAGGTAAAAATATCTTTCTTAAGATAATTCATAAATTACACTAAAGAATCAAACACAAATAATACAGATGACTTATTAAAGTAATAATAATAACACAAGTACCACAAGTTTTAATTTAAAAAAATAAGGCAACAAGCTGATGCCTTGACTCCGAAAATACCCTTAAAAAAGACAAACACCCT
This sequence comes from Calamus simplicifolius, assembly GCA_900491605.1. Lineage (NCBI taxonomy): Eukaryota > Viridiplantae > Streptophyta > Magnoliopsida > Arecales > Arecaceae > Calamus > Calamus simplicifolius. The sequence continues at coordinate 131,890 of UESW01002323.1, forward strand.
TGGATAAGACGAAATATAGTTGACGGTAGAATATATAGAGATCTACACAAAATTGGATACCAAACATCTTACAATATCTTTACAACCCACAACCCAGGAGTATGCTATCGTTGCACCCAACGAGTTGATTAAAACATACGGACAACAGTTAATGAAACCACAAGTTTTAATTTAAAAAAATAAGGCAACAAGCTGATGCCTTGACATCGCAATTGTCCGACAATACCCTTAAAATAGCAGATTGTGTCATACGAATAAATGAAAGACAAAACACCTTTGGATAAGGTTATCTCATTGGTAGAAGATATAGAGATCTTCACAAAATTGGATACCAAACATCTTACAATATCTTCACAAAATTGCATGTTGGGAAGCTCATTGATGGTGGTGAATCTGAGAAAAACGAAAAAAGGGAGCTCCTGAAAAGTGAGGCTCTTGGCGCAACCTGGAACAAGCATGGGTTGGAGACGACATACTTCTCTCTACAGAAGACTAGAAAAAGAGAGGAGGAGAGCAAGGAAAGTTACCGTCCCCATACCAATTTCCTAATGCTTCGCCCCTTGCCACTACGACATCACAACATACACCAGCCTGCAAATCGTTGACCGAATCGCAACTTCCGTAAAATCCTTCTCCTCCGTTCTCTATTGCAGATCGCAGAGAAATACAATGACCACAACAAAATACTAACAAAAACCGAATCTAAACCACCACACGTAAGTTGCCAGACCATACAATGACTCAAAAACTTACAGATGATGCATAATTTAAAAACATCCTTTTATTCAAAAGTCATAAACTATAACATTTAACATATCAAAAAAAAAAAAGAAAGAAATTTGGCACATAGATGACACAGGCCTCTCATTGGACCGATGAAAAATTAACATCATAATTAAAAAGTTGATATTGACGTAGAAGTAAAGGCTGCATATCCGATATTCGTGATCAAGAAAGTAACATATTTTCAAGACAATTCGCATCATAACAGAGTCGTAGGAAGGATTACAGAGGATAATCCTATTTTGTTGGATTCCTTAATAATGCATGAACTAAATAAATTATAAGTTAAACAAAAACACCCCCCCCCCCCCATTTACCTTTTTATTAAAAAATAAATGTGTCTCAGTATTAACGGATTTCTCAAAGGATGCATGCTGATAACATACACAATTCACTGAAACAAAAATGGACCTCTCTTGAAGGGTTGACGATGGCTAGATGGTTGCAGGGAGGGGAGAATAAAGAGACACCAAATAGGGGAGAACCCGGGGAATATGACAACCCCCGTGCGATCTCCCCTACCAAACCAAAAAAAATAATTTTATTAGGGTCGGTGACCTGCCATGCGAGCGCACCCAACATGGCAAAGGTCGGTATGACAACAAGATCAATCAAATCTAAAAGAGTAGACTAAGACTACTTTCCCTAATCCCTCTAACGAGCTCCCCGGACTTCACTTCCTTTGCTCTACATCAGATATAAACATACATACCCCTCAACATCTACAAGAAGCAACAGGTGAGATCCATCATTGAAGTCGTCGGCGGTGATCACCACAATCGCGCGCGCCTGATCAGCCCAGATTGGGACGAAAGAAACCGCATCTCATCCGATTCCCACAAATCTGATACAAGAGCGGAGAACGATCCTTTTCGCGCCTATCTTCGATCTGCTGCTACTAGAACAGAACAGAAACAGAACAACAGAAAGAAGAAGAACTAACCTGAAAGATTCTCAAAGATCGAAGATGTATGAAACGAAAGGTGCCAAAAAGTGCAACGGCATCGATATTTGCCATCTAATATCAACCGTGATCAAAAATCAAGACAGAACATCATCAACCGTGATCAAAGATTACAAAAACTAAAAAAATATGACAAAAAAAAAGAAATAAAAAGAATAAAATCGCATATCGTTAAAACAAACAAAAAGAGGATCTCACAAACCAAAGTAGAGATCACAAACAAAGACCATGCCAGAAAGAAGAGTTAAAAACTTATTCCTAGCTACAAAGATCTGCAGAGCCGCAGATCGATCAACCTACAACAAAAACCAAACCAAACATCACAAGAAAGGAAAACCAAAATAAATAAAAGCGTTTATCTCTTTGCGGCCATGGCTAAACCAAAATAAATAACAGTAGCCCTATTCAAAATCTAACGCTAAAATACTTTGAACGCAGCCGCTCGGGGTAAGGACAACTTTGGGGTTTCGGGTTGGTATTTATTGCCCGTGTAGAGAGGATGGACGGACGGATTAAAGCGGTGCTAGTTTGGCGCGCTTGGATGTGTGGGCGCCATTCGTCGTGCCAGCTAAGGCTGTGGCGATAAAATTATTCGTCCAAATTAGATCATTAAAAAATCCCGTTCGTTCAGTTAGGGCATCATCACTATTGCTCTGATTGATTAATTTGACGCTGAATGAATGGATACGCGTTTCGAGAAGAATTGGAAACATTCCAGACTTACCAACATGTTAATAAAAAATAATTTTTAATAAAATAAATGTATGAATATTAATTTTCATAATTTTTTAATTTTTTAATATTTTATTTAATCTCTAAAGTATTCTGATTTAAATTTTTTTAAAAAAATAAAAAAATTATTCGAGTTTCTTTTATTTTCATCAATTTTTTCTTTATGTCAACATCCTTTCTTTCTCCATAAAACTTGCAAGAACCCTAATGAAGAAAAAGTTATCATAAACTCTTAGGAATTTGAACTGCCAAATGCTAAAAAATTTGAAACGACACCCATGACGTGATTCAGGCTGGGCTGGGTTGACTGGTTCACGAGTAAATCGGATGGGTTGACTGCGTTATTCTGAGCCTCTTACATATCCAGTTTTATGTTAGAATCGGACCGGCTTGGCCTTCGAGTCCAGTTCAATTTTAGTAACTATGAAAGAAGGAAAAGTTTTGCTGCATTGAACATTGATTAACGCACATGTGCCAAAGTAGAAAGGATGATTTTGTCTCTGATGCAAGTGCACGCACACAACATGCGCCAATCATCGAAGTATGTGCATGCTTGCTGCACTGCTTTCGATGTATACGCAGCAAGACTTTTCCTTTGAAGAAAAAATCTTTATACATCGCCTTTGATGCAGCAAATCTTATGTGAACTGCACCATTTTTTCTTATTGATCCACATGTATTCTATATGGCTTGACGCCATGGAATGAAATGAAATAGCAAGAACATGATTTTAAGTTTTGAGTGTAACATGCATTAATATCCATTTAGCCTTTTTTTAAAAATTATGTACATGTCAGAAGCGATGCAGCCCATATTTTCTGAATGAGTATCGTATGTTTCTAATTAGACTGTCCTAATTTTATAATTAGGGTATCATAATACTTTTTTGGCCTATATCAGAGATCTTCCAAGGATGTCGTAATGTTATAACTATGGTATCATAATTTTATAACTATGGTGTATTGCTGCCAAATCACTTTTGATGAGAGTCGGGCGAGCGAAGATCTCTACGGGTCTTCGAGAGTGCGAAGAGGTCACCTTCTTCCTCCGAGAGCCTGCAAAAAGTTTCAGACCGGTGGTTCCGGTGGGGACCCTCCGACATTCAAGTTAGTGGCTTGTAGAATAAGAATTTCTTCTCAGAGAGTCAAGCATAAGAGCCCCCCCGCGTAGCGAGCTAGGGTCCTCTTTTTATACCTGTATGGGGGTCCCTTTCACCCCGTGTAATTGGAACCGTCAAATCTCTTCTGTCGTTAGGATAAGCTCTATGAACGGTGGGCAGGTGCGCCGTTGCTGAGTGGGCACCATACATATCGGCAACTATATGGTGTATTGGTAACTGCTCGTGATTCTAGTAAAAGGCGGGCGAGCAGGCTACGTGGTAGTTGGTGTTTTAAATCTGCTCAGTATTAGAAGCTGGCTTCATGGCTGAAGAGCAAGGCCGAGGCCGACAGCCAATTCCAGAGCCGAGGCCGAGGCCAAGAGCCGATGTCGAAGACGAGACCGAGGCCGAGGCCGAGCCCTAGGTTGGGAATGAGGCCAAAGCCGAGGCTTGAGCCGGGACTGAGGCCGAGGCCGGTGCCAATGCTGAAGATGAGGCTGGAGCCGGGACTGGGGCTGATGCCAAGGCCGAAGCTGAGACCGCTGCTAGGAGCCGGTTGAAATCATTATGGTGCTACGAAGGCTGTGCGAGCTGTTACTATGCCACCAGGGGGCATGATCAGTCACATCAGATGTCCCCCTACCCCTGAGATGGGTGGGCGCGTACTTATCAGCGAAAGGGGTGATAGTATCCGCAGCACCCGCCTGGTGGCTGATTTTGGTGTCGTCATTTCGTCCGTTTGGGTTGTTGGGATTGGGCAGGATTTTCCTCGGGCGAGGAACCACGAAAAAGGTGGGTGCCATCATTGCGGTGAGGGCACCGCTGTCCTCTCATTAGCGAGGTTCCTTGCACTCTGCGCACCGGGTGGGCGCCGAATTGATTCCCAATAGGAAGTAGACGCGTGGCCGACCCAGAGGTAGGCGGGATGATTTGAAATACAAGTATAAAAAGGGATCGTCCTGGATGCAGGCCGCTTCCACTGTTTTGTCTTCTTCCCTACCCCGATCTTGTTCAAGCCTGTTCGTCTTCACCCGAGCCCTTCGTCCCTGACTCGATCCTCCAATCCTTCATGGCCTCCTCATCTCTTTCATGCTCGATTTCTGATTCTAGGGGTTACTCCCCCGACCCTTCACAGCCTTCTTCTCCTCCGTCCAGTTGGTCCACCTCTGCGGAGGGCGCTCTATTGGAGCAGCAGCGGTCCGCCGGGCAACCTCCTGCCGGACGGGCTCGTGCTTAGCGCCGTCCGGCCGCCGGCCCTTCTTTCCATGCGAGGCAGTCCCCTGAGAGGACTGCCTCTGTCATGACTGCCCAAGAGATAATCAATCTCAAGGCTCAATACCGAATCCCAACCGACCTTCGCCTTTACCGACATTTACCAAAGGATAGAGTAACCTCTTCCTACCCGGGCCAGGTCGCCCTTTATGAAAACTTTCTTAAGGCTGGCCTTCATATCCCCATCCACCCATTTATACTTAACATATTAGATTGGTATTCCTTAACTTTAGCACAGCTAGTCCCCAATTCCATCCGAACCCTTGTCTGTTTCTTAGTATTATGCCATCTCCATGGGATAGAGGCTATGATTTCCCTCTTTTGTTGCTTCTACACCGTAGGAAACAATCATGGTGGTGGTCTTTCGCTCCCAGGGCTTCCAGATCCCTTAAATTATACCTTTCTTCCTCCATCAAAGGTTGGAAAGATAGGTTTTTCTTTGCCCAAATCAAGGGGATGAAGACCGAGTGGGGGTTCCCAACATCGAGCCAAACAAGAATTCGTTCGTGCTACCGAAGGACCGAGAGGCGTTCGAGCAGTTGATCACTGCCGACGTCCCCCTGTGCAATCAACTGCTAGCCAAAGAGAATCTTCGGCTAGCAAGCCTTATTCCGGGCGATGGTGAGCAGCATACCCTTATCGTCCCTTCTTTCCTCTCGTTTTCCTCTTTTGATTTAAGCTCTTTGATTTACAGGCATGGCACCATCGCTGCATAGAATAAGACAAGCTGCCACAAAGAAAAGGAAGGCCAGAATGGATGGGGCCCCTGCCGACCCTGCCGAGAAAAGGGCCACCATCAAGATTGTCAAGAGTACCGAGGCCGGAGAGGCTACTACTAGAAAAGTATGAATTACCGAGGGAAAAAATCCCTCGCAATTCCGAGGGATTTTTTGACAAAAAAATATAAACCATAAAATTTTTCGATAAAAAATATTTTCTCGCAAAATCCGTCGCAAAATTAATTTTTGAGGAATTTTTCGAGGGATGTTTCTAAAATAAATAGGTTCTTTGTAAAAAACTGCCGATAAAAAATTTCTCGGAAAATCCCTCGCAACATTTAAGTTCCGAAGGATTTTGCGAGGGATTTTCTGAGGGATATTTCTAACATAAATGGGTTCTTTGTAAAAAATATCTGATAAAAAAATCTCTCAAAAAATCCCTCGAAAATTAATTTTGCAAGGAATTTTTTGAGGGATTTTTTTATTAATGTGTTATTAATAAAATTTTTGATGAAAAAAATCCCTCGGAACATTCCTCGCAAAATTAATTTCTGAAAGATTTTTTGAGGGATTTTTTTGATGATTTTGCGAGGGATTTTTTGAGGGATATTTCTATAATAAATGGCTTATTTATAAAAAAAAATTTTGATAAAAAAATCCCTCAGAAAATCCCTTGGAAATTAATTTTGCGAGGGATTTGTTTTTCATTAATGAGTTATTGATAAAATTTTTTGATGAAAATAATCCCTCGGAAAATTCCTCGCAAAATTAATTTCCAAGGGA